>CM053503.1:167091716-167139610 GCA_028627145.1 Eidolon dupreanum | reverse complement strand
GGTGCACAGGAGGTAGGTTTTGGGAGTGACAAGAAATCTAGGAAGGCTGGAGTGCTGGACACTGAGTCAGGAGGACCACCGGGGGAGCAAGTGGCGAGTCCCCTCAACACCAGAATGGGGTCTGGGAATCCGGATTTTAAAGGTAAAAAGTGGCCAGCGGTGGAGCCTCATACTCTACACTATCACAGGCCACAGAGGGAGTGGGCTGAGACCAGCCGTCCCTCATTAGCCACTGACCTAGACACCCAGCTCCTGACGTCCCACACACTGGCACTGCACCACCTACAAGGCGGGGAGCTGTGCCCCTCACGCGCCGGGGCCTCGTGCACGGAGAGACGGGGCTCTGCGACAAGGCACCTCGCAGGGTGCTCTAACCATACGCCCCCGAATGGACAGGTCACATCCCAGGCATGTACATCTTTCCTGCAAGGCTCCCCTGCCCTCGCCCGGCCAACCTGCCTCTTCTGTGCCTCTAGGGTCACGCACCTTTGTAATGTCCCTCTAAGACACTCCTCCTTAAACATCGACCTTGACTGTCCTGTAGTCCGCCCCACCTTGCTTCCCTGCCTCTGTGTTACCTTCCTTATGGTCCCTCCCTAACCTCAAGCACATAAAAGCAGCCGCAAAGCTGTCACTCCACAGAGCATTTAAGATACCCCCTCTCCCCTGCCACCACACAGATCGTCAGCTTGGCTCAAACTCTTACGAAAATTCTCTACAGGTTTGGACGTTTCTTAGTCAACAGCCCTCAAGGAAAGGCAGAACATAAACCAAATCAGCAGGAATCAGCCCACCTCAAACCCTGCTCGCGGATCTGTTCTTAGTATGACCCCTTCCGGCCTCGAACGATCAGAATCTTATAGACTTAAGACACCGTCCGCATCCACTCAGGCCCTGATAAAGGCCCTCCGCCCTGCCCCGACTCCTGCACCTTGCTGCCTGGCATCCTTTCCTGTCCTTTCCTGGCTCCTTGTTCCTGAAGATGGGGGAGACAGTGGCCAGCAGGAGGCAGGGCCCTGCCCCACCTGCCCGCTGCCATGCCATCTCTCTCTGCCAGCCCCAGAAAGCGGGCTCGCACTGCGGATGAGGATCAACTTGGGAAATGTTTAATAAGGAGGCGATTCAGAATTGCAAGAGAGGAGTGAGACGTGTGTGATCAAGATGAGCACCCATCTCAGTGTGGGACCATCCACGGCACCAGGGAAGCTGGGACACGAGCTCGTGAGGGCAAGAGGGCTCCTGTTTAGACCCGTGGGTCATGTGAAAAGTGGGGTTCTCAGACAGGAAAAGCAGAAGCCACAGGGGATGACGTGACAGTGTAACAGTAAGCAATGCCGACACCCCGGGATCGGGAGTCAGGAAGGTGGTAAAGAGGCAGGCAGGTGGGTCTTGGGACACCGCAAAGCCCACGGGCGAGGACGAAGGCCGGGACTGGCCCCGCGGGCCAGCGTGCACGGCCTGCGAGCGGATGGAACAGCGGGAAGTGCAGGCTACAAACAGCAGCGCTGGCGGAGGCCTGCAGGAGGCTCCCGGGGACCGGGGCGGGGAAGCGCTGGGAGGCAGAGGGAGGAGCGCAGGTCAGAGGAAGAAATCACAAAGGCCTGAGACAAGGCGCAGAAAGGGTTCCCATTCACTGCAGGCTTTGCAATCGGGCCCTGCGCGTTTCGGATACGGGATCAGACACAGACACCGAGCGTGCTGTGACGTGTCCCTTCCCCTACGTCTCTAGCTGAACCAAACACCCTATAAAAGATGGAGCTTCCTTAAGCAGGAGCTGCTAAAACACTTATGCGAAGCACAAAAATGCGCAAGCTTTCAGGGGCTCTTCCAGGGACCTGAATATTTCATAAAAGACTGGCAGTCACCTGAGACAATAAGGAAATGGCTGAGAAATACGAGCACACACGATTTAATAACTGCTATGGAGAAGATTGCCAGAAGAATGTGAAAACACCAAAGTCAAACAGTGACATCATCTGCAACGAGACAGCCACGTCTAAAACGAGAGCAGGAAACGAGAGGCCCCGCACCTGGGAGAATGTGCACGGACGGGCCAGCGGCGGGGCCGCAGCGGACGGCAGCTCACACCAGCGGCCGGGGACTCACGCTGGAGTGGGACGCCCTTGGCAAACACTGGCAACGGGCCCTGGACTGTTCCAGCGGGTGGAGAGAAGAGCCTGCTTTGGGGATGTGCGGTGACAAATCTGAGGGAAACAGACCCGTCTTCCAAAAATTTAAATGTGCATCGACTTCCTCCCTAAGAATTTATCTGACGTGCAGTTGCGAGGAGAGACGGATACCGACGCTCACCACAGAAACACTGCTGAGTGCTCCTGTCCTAAACTCCTGGAACATACCGGTGACCCAAACAGAGGGTCCTGACATCAGGTCCCCGGGGGTGGCGGGAAGGCCCAGAGGCACACTGGAGAAACGCTCTGTGTGCGCTCAGCACGTCAGGGGGAGCAGGAGTGCTTTCTGGGTGCACTGGGGTCTCGGAAAGTCAAATGTCAGAATGACAGGTGGGTAGCTGGCCCCCTCCGAAAAAAACACACACGGACAGACGTGTTCCAGAAAGACAGATACCACTACCAATGGTTGTGCTGTGGAAAACCAAAAGAACTTGTATCTGTAGAATTTATCACGTGAGTCTGGACTTTCCTAACTGTACAAACAAGTACGTAATTTTAAAAAGATAAATAGTTAAAACGAGCTTATACCAGAGAAGCAACAAAGAAGCTTCACGGGGTAACGTAGAGAGACTGCTGCAGAGGCGACCGGCCAACGCCGCAGCCCTGGGAGGTGAAGGCACAGCGGGTGGCAGACAACTGCAACGCCACACCTCCACGGCCAAACACAGCCCCTCAACGCGCCACGGCAGCCGACTATTACTACTCGTGCACGTTCCCAAGTGGACCGTGTGGAGCAAAATGTGTAGCTGGAACAGGCGTTCCTGAGGGTGACCACACTCCCACGGAGTCTGCTCACCAGCCACCCTGTAAGTAGCTGGCGGCATTTTCACCTGAGGCGAATCATGAAGGACAGTAAAAGCTGGACACCGCTTTGTGAAGACAAAATACTGAAAAGCCACAAGTACCACGTACTGCTTAAAAAGCCCCACGGAACCCCCCGCCCACACCCCGCATCTCGCGCCCCCCACTCCCGTGAGACACTCACCCTCTTCTTCAGGCGCTCGCGCTCCTTCAGAGTGAGCGTGTCGGCCTTCGCGATGACAGGCACGATGTTGACCTTGTTGTGAATCGCCTTCATGAACGCGACATCTAAGGGCTTCAGTCTACGAATGATTTGAGAAATGCCACACGCTTAGGGAGAAGAGCTCACACGCGCCTTTTTCTCTCAGAACGGTTTCGACTCTCACGTTGGCACGTGTGGTCTGGGGCGGGCCGCGCGCCACTCACCCGTGCCCGAAGGGCGAGATGAAGTAGAAGCAGCAGTGCACCCTGTTGTCCACGATGTGCCGCCGGTTCAGCCCGCTCTCGTCGTGCAGGTACCGCTCAAACTGCTCGTCGACGTAGGAGATGATCGTCTTAAAGCTGAGGGGAGCACGGATGCCAAGGGTCAGGCGAGAGCAGGGCAGGCGGGCCCCAGCGTCAAAGACGACACGCGTCTTCCTGGCCCCCGGCCCCCTACCGAATACAAGCTGAAATTCATCTGTAGGAGGGAAAGGAAACCGAGCCCCGGTTTGCAAGATGGGGATGTTTGGAAACTGCCGAGCATAATGACCTCCAAGTGCCGGGGTCAAAGCCTGAAGGGAACAGTCACGGGGAGCCTGAGATGACCGAGTGAAGACCCAGGGTCGCCACTGCTTTTCAAGGGGTGTCTGTCTGCGACGGGACGAGGGGCACCGTGGCAGCAGAGCACACGGGCATGAGAGGTGTGTAAATGCTGCAGTGCTGCGGCGCGTGTGCGTCACGTGAAGACGACCGGCAGGAGGACAAGGCCCTGGCAGAGGAGGAGGAGGCAGGTGCCCACCGCCGTCCGCTCGTCCGGGGCAGGAGGCGGTGCCCGTCCTGCCCACGGCGAGCAGGGCTGGGGCTCTGCGCGGCCAACGAATGTGGTGCTCCCGGTGCGGCCCTGGCACGAGCCGCTCGGCCGCTCCCCCTCCCTGTCCTCGTCTGTGCAAATGATGCCAGTGAGCTGCCCCTCAGGGCAGCACGTCGAGTGCGTCTGAGAGACGCCGCGTCCTCACGCACGGCAGGAGGAAGACGGTGCCCGGCATCGAGGCCACAGCCGTGGCTCCGGTTGGGCGGCTTCACTCACACCAGCGCTGGCTGGCTGGCTCTCTCAGATCTCGCCAGGGTGCTTTTCAAGAAAAATACCCATTCCCTGTGAAACCCCTTACTCAAAACGTCACTGAAGTGCTTTAAATCATCTCGTTTTATGTCAGTTACTCCAAACCACAAAACCACTGACACTATAAATTTGAATACGTCAGGACAAACGTAAACGGGCGCTGTGTCCCCGGGGCGTGCGTACCAATCCCTGCAGTTGATGGCGTCACCGTAGCCAGGGGTGTCCACCACTGTCAGGCGCAGCTTGACCCCTCGCTCCTCGATCTCAACAGTCGAGGCCTCAATCTGGACAGTTCTTTCGATTTTCTCTAGAAAAGAAAGGAACTTAATGAGAGAATGTGCCTTAACGACGAGCCAGTTTGCAAAGAGAAGAAATGACCTCTTACTTCCTTCTTACGAACAAATGAGCTGGAAGTCACTACCTCTCTCTGAGGAAGGTTCTCAGAAGGTGATATGAGGAGTGTGTAAAAATGATCCCAGAGCCAGCAAGGGACACGCTGAAGCTAAGATTAAAGGGCTGCTGGGAAGGTGGAAACGCCAATACCGAAAATTACAACGTTTTCCCAGGACAAACAACACACGAATTCCTCTAAAGACTGAATCCCACACCACTCATGAAAGGGCCACCTGGCCCTGTGCAGCGGCCCCAGCCCCAGGCTCGGCCCCCGGGTGCCTAGTCCTCTCCTTCGATACCCACTCGTGGGTGCCGGGTGCACTGACTCTGGAGTCGGACGACGCCCACTCCCAGTCACCTCCTGCTCACGTACGTTTCCAAGACAGCACTGTCACTGGACCCTCCCATCAGACACACAACGTAGGCAGGAACTATTTATCACACTTTACAAAGAAAAACTCCGAGAGGACAGACCCATGGATCCGGATCAGAGTCTACAACGCAAGTGCAGCACGCCCTTCCCTCCCGAAATGACGCCTTCCCTGTGTTTAAGCTGAACAAAGGCAAACGAAACACAAGGCTAAAGTGTAAGAGACCACCACGGTCTCCTGAGCAACTGTCACGCAGAAGTACACCGAGGACGGCGACGGGATGTTTCTACCTGCAGCTCCGGGTATGATTCTCTCTGGGTAGAGGTCGGTCAGGAACAGGCTGTTGATGAGAGTTGACTTTCCTAGACCCGATTCACCTGCACGAGAATGAGAATGACGTCATGATGTCAGCAGGACATGTCGTCTGTGGAGCGTCACGTGAGGCCCGGCAGGGGGCCGAGCACCTCACGAACAGCATTCTCGACTCCACACGACAACTGTAAGTTTGGTCCACTCTGCCCCGTTCTAGCGACGGGACAGCAGAGCTCACAGGCCAGCAACCTGCCCAGGTGGGCTGTCCGTCTGCATCCAGGTCTGGGGGACGTCACGATTCGTGTGCAAGATCAGAAACGTGACCTCCTCGCCTCTTCACAGGTGTGAGGGAGAGTTTAGAGACAGGTCTTTATTTTTTGATAAATAGAATGCAAAGTAGGTTTTTCCGTTATGAGTTTTACTAATTCTGTTTATCACTTATCCCGTTTTCAGAAAACTGAACATATCAACTTCACAATGGTGACAGCGCTACACCTGCCTCCCAAGCTGCGGGAAGGAAGCCGGGCAGACGCCGAGCCTCTCGTGCACGCGCCCACCCGCGTCCTCCAGCAAGGTGGTGGGGTGGGGGGAGCACTTCCCTCTTCCTGTTTTGACAACCCCCACCAAACCCCTGCCACCGCGGTCCCAACTCTGCCAGCTGCCTTAGGTCAGGCAACTTCCCCGCTCACTGCTGACAGGAGCGTGACTGTTTAATGCATTAAGAATCTCTCTTTAGAGTAACTACATATTCTGAATATTTGAAACGTAACTTCAAAGAAGATGCAAAAAGTTAAATCACATTTGAAGGAGCAAGAACAGACCGCACCGCTTCGTTGTTGGCTGTCATCTAGGGCTGGACTCTGCATGGAGAGGCGCCTGTGAACCTGGTGCCCAAGTGTCGCCTGGGCTCCCCGGTCTGAACCGCCTCTGCTGAGTCCCGCAAAGCACGTGGAAGGCGTTCACGCCTGTTTCAAAATCACAGTTTTTGGGAAAATCGAGACCCAAAGAGGGAACGTGAAACGTGTAAACGTACAAAGTCAGGACTGCACTTTAACTAGCCTGCAATTTTCACAGATGAAAAGGAACATTAAACGGAGAAAAGTAGAATTACACATTGAATACGTCCAAATAAGAGCATGAAAATGTGGCTAAACGTGTGTTATCCTTACCGTTTCCCGTCAGTAAAGAGCCCGGCGACGCCCCTTTACGCGCTTTCCCACACTTGAAGGGGCTTTACCAGAACGCGCTAAACCCTCTCTGCATCCCCGGCACGGGCGTCACTGCTGGGGCACAGGAGAAAGCAGGACAGCTCAGCCCTGCTGTCGTGGAGCTCTGCACTCCAGCAGGGAGATGGCAGTCCCTCCACCACCAGCCGAGTCGCGACAGCCTTGGAGAATAAAGCTGGAAAGGGGCTAGCTGCAGAAGAACCTGAGCAGAGGTAGGTACCCGAGCCTTTCTGAAGAGCAGCAGCAGCACCCCCGTGGCTGCCTCTAAGTCTTAATTCTGAGCGTGTGAGTGGCCACGTCGCTGGGAACAGTGCCTGTGTGACACCTACGAGCGATGCTCGTTCACTCAGCGCGCTGCCCCAGGGCTGTGCCTCTGGGCGGCCGGGCTCTGCGCGCTCCGCTTCCAGGAACCTCGGCCCCAGCGAGGTTTCCACACAGGCGCCTTTAAAAGGGCAAAACCAGACGCAAGAGATTTGGACCAGTGTAAATCCATCACTGTCCAAAACATGTAGCACGAAGACATGCTGGGGCCAGGTACCCTTTGAAAGCGGTGACAGCAAACACTGACTGCGACAGGAGGCACTGAGTTTGCGAAGGGCTCCCGGTGTCACCCGTGGAGACACAGCATCAGGCACCAGGGGGCGCCACAACACGAGAAATGCGCACAGAGGAGAAAGCTGAGCTTCCTTTCCCAATAACCATTCTGAGATCCTGTGAGGCAAATTGTCACAAAAGCTTTAGATTTTCATCTGACTTTAACTAACACAAGAAACTGCTTCCCCAAACGAGGGTACAAGGGCCTTTTCCGAAGGCCCGTGAAGGGCAGTATTCTAAGTGGTCAGCTTTTCTGCCCATTCGACTTGTCACGAGCCGAGGAGATGGCAGCCGAGGAGCTCCAAGGGTGTTCCCACAGGCCCCAGTGCAAAGTGCCACGGGCTCCAGGCTCACGTGCCTGCAGGAAGCCAGGCCTGCAGCCCGAGTGTGTGCTCTCGGAACGCAGGAACCTACAATCACGCCGGCGTATTTTCATATTCTAGGCTTAGCTCTGAAGTCCTCAGTGCCCATGCTGACCCCCTTGTGAACCTGATCACGCTAGCCATCCTACTGGCTCTCGAGCAGATGACATACTTGGCGATACGCTTCGTAACTTTAATCTTGCTTTTCTTGAAACCGAGTGGCCACCCCACATAATTCTGGGAGGCCGGTAACTCGATGAACTTATCGCCAGCTGTCACCCTTTGAGCAGACACTTCAGCAGCATGGCCATGTTCTCCCGGACCTGCCGCCTGGCTTCTGCCTTGAGGCCTTTCCATTTATTTCTGATTTAAAATTCCTTACAGACTGCTGCCCAAACATTTGTAGTCTCTCACTGGCATGTGGTGTGCCATTTTGGGAAATTTATTTCTTTAGAAGTCTGCCATAATTTTCAGAACTACGCCTTTTCTCTTTAATAGTTCCTGGCTTACAAGTTGGGTGCACTGGGGTTTTCCCGACATGACTCAAGCTACTGCCAGTCACAATTTAAAAGTTGAGGGTTCTGTGGTCAGCCTTCTAGTTGTTGTTCAGTACCTGTCTTACCCTTAATCCCCTACCTGCTTTCATTTATTTTTTACGCCTACAGCACCTGGTCTTCTAAGCGGTCTCTTATACAAGTACTAACCAGGCCTGACCCTGCTTCACTTTCGAGATCAGACGGGATCAGGTGTGTTCAGGGTGGCGTGGCCGTAGACTGCTTTCTTTTAAATCAACCTCACCGAGGTGTGGTTTACCTGTACTTTGATCAATCAGTTAAGTGCACTCATTTGGCCTGTGCGGTCGGGCTGGTTGTGACAAGAGCATGCACTCAGATGACCTCCACTCAAGATGATCTCTCTGCCCTCTCTAGCCCCCGTTCATGCACATGTCCATCTGCTTGTCACTACAGACTGGTTTTGATCGTCCTAGAACTTCCCGAGCGTGGGCTCACACGGTATGCCCTCTTTTGTGCCTGGCTGCTCCTGCTCACCATAATTAACCTGAGTGAAATTAACCGCGCTGCCGCGGCTACTAGGAGTCCGTGTCCCCACACGCCAAGCCGCCCTCCTGCCGCCGCGGCCGTCCTTCCTTTCACTCTGCCTTGTCCATCGGCACGTAACTGACATGGTTGTGTTCAAGTCTGTCTTCTGCTACGCTTCTTCTACTTGTCCATTTTTTTTCTTTTCCTGCTTTCTTTTGAATTGAGTACTTTTTAATATATTCTATTTTACTGAAACTATTACTTTTTCCTCAAATCTTTATTTTTCTAGTGGCCGCTGTGGAGTTTAAACACGCACTATTAACTTGGTGGTCTTCGCTCAAATAATATTCTACGGCATCACATAACCTAAGCAGCTCGCAGCAAGGTGCTTCATTTACCCTCCCGTCCTCTGTGCTATCCTCGTTCATTTCATTCCTCCATATTCTACATTACTTGTTTAAAAGCCAGTTATCCCCGAAAAACTTAAAAAGCAAGGAGTCTCTTATGTTTACCAACATACCTGCCTTTCTAGTGCTCTCCCCTCTCGTCTGCCTGCAGAGCCTCGTTTAATACTTCCTATGTGCCGGTCTAACAGTGATAAAGTCTCAGCTTATTTATTTGAAAATGTATTTCATCTTTTTTATAACTTTCACTTTGAAGGTTTTTTTTTTTTTTGATAATCAGAATTCTAGGCTGATGATTTTATTCCTTTGGTACTTTAAGCTGTCATTCCACACAGCTTACGTCATTCCTCAGAAGTCAGCGGTCTTACCTTTGAGCCCTGCATGCATTTTATTTTTTTTTCGAAGCTACTTTTGATTTTTTTCTCTTCACCAGTGGTTCTCGCCTACCTTCTTCTTATGCGCCCTGGTGTGCTCATCTTTGAATTAGTTTGGTGTTTAGTCTGGATGCTTTCTTGCGGCCTTTTCTTTGCAGTGCATAATTTGCTGTTAGGCCAATCAGAAACCTTTTCATCTCAGATGTATTTTTTTTTAATCTCTGGAAGTTCCATTTGGTTCTTTCCTGTTTTCTTCCATTTATCTCATTAGATTCATGTTTTCCTTTAAGTGCAGGCACACACTTAAAACACGTCAAGTTCTTGTTTGTCCATTCTAGTGCTTGCCATTTCTGAATCTACTGCCCGATTTCTCTCATCATGTGCCAATTTTCTGCCTTCTTAGCATACCCAATAACTAACTTCCTACTGGATGCTAGGTGTCGTGAATGTTACGCTGCAAAGGCCTGGACTCCACGTCCCGAGTGATGGGCCTTGTGATTTGCACATCAGAGTGATCTGCACATCAGCTGGATCCTTTCATCGAGCTTTGTTGGGGAGGGTTTAAGCAGCCTTTACGTCTGCGCCAGCCCTACTCTCCCAAGCAGGGGCTTTCTGGGGTCTCCCCCGGGGACCCCGCTCTGGCTAACTCCGCACAATCTCCAGTTTGGCTTGGTCCCCTGGTTCCATGCTGCCCGACCTCTGAAATTCAACCCCACCCACGCGCATGTGCGTGTCCAGCCGCAGTGTCGGAGGGACCCCCGTGCGGATCTCCGGAGTCCTTCTTCCTCTGTGGAACTCTGCCATGCTATCTCAGGCTCCAGTCACCTCAGCTTCCCTGGACCGTGGTCCGTCCTTCGGCTCTCAGACCCTGTGCTCTGACTTCTCCCTGGAGTAGAGTAGGTAAACGGCAGAAAGCGGGAACGACTTGACGGTGTGTAACCTTTTCCTTCTCTCTAGGACGGAAGTCCCGCACTGCCTGTTATAGAATGTCTTAAAAGAACTGTTTGCTGCTATGTTTTGATCAGCCTTTTAGTTCTTCCTGTCAAGAGGACTACTAGTCTGGTAGCAGCTATTTCAGAGATCAGCAGACTACAACCCGCAGATCAAACCTAGTCTGCCACCTTGTAAATACAGCTTACTGGAACTCTATTTGCCTATTTGTTGACATCGTGAGCAGCTGCTCCCCATGACCACAGTACAGTTGAATGGTTGCACCGAAAAACATATGGTTCACAAACCCTTAAAAATTTACCACCTGGCCCTTTAGGGAAAGATAGAATAAAGAAATTACTCTATCATGGCCAGAAGCAAAAATTATAGCCTATTTCTGAATGCATTAAAATTAAGTAACTGTGACAGACTACACTGGAATTCTCTCTCGTATTAGGAACTTGAACTTGCATCATCATTATCACGTAATTGTGATCCTAAAACATGTCACTATTCAGTTCTCTGGCCCAAGGGTCCCCAAAATTTCTTTCATTTTAGATTTATGACCTATTTAACCCAGGAGACAATCATCTGTCCTACTCATACATGACCATCGCCAGCCTACCTCTGCACGTCTTGAAGAATTCTGCAGTTATCGAGAACGAAATAAAATGTGACATGCTTGGCAGAGTTTACAGCTCCTCGGCCAGTAACTAAGTCATCATCTTAGGCTTGCTAATGGACATACTCCAGCCCATGGTAAAACATATCTGATACGACAGAAAAAAATTTCAAGTAACCTTCAATTTCAAAGAACTTTAATAACTTTCAAAAACCGTGTATAAATTGTTGTTTAAAATACGTCCACCATAAGGAGGTGGTTCCATAGTGTAGCAGTTAGCACGTCTGCTTTACATGCAGAAGGTCCTGGGTTTGCACCCTAGTGGAGCCACGGTCCATAGTCTACGGCCATGCCATCCTGAACGAGCCCAATGTCTGATCTCAGAAGCTAAACAGGGTCAGGCCTGGTTAGTACTTGGATGGGAGACCACCTAGGAAGACCAGGTGCTGTAGGCATAAATAATAATAATAAAAAGTAAATAAAAATAAAATATGTCCACTATAAAAATTTAAGGAGTTATTTTTTTGAGTATTAAACATGCCTGATTAAATGTGTATTAGTTATCTATTAATATGTAAATTACTGTCAATTCAGGGGCCTAAAACAACAAACACATATCCTTTCACACATTTTTCGGGTCAGGAATTTGAGAGCTACTATGGGAGTGGTTATGGCTTGTGGGGGGCGGTTCTCTCATGCAGTTAACGGCCAATGTCAGCCAAGATGGCGATCACGACAGGCTCAACTGGGGCTGGAGGGCGTTTCTGAGATGGTCCTTTACATGGCTTCTGGCGAGCTTCAATTCCTCGCCCTGAGGGGCTTCACTATAATGCTGCTAGAGTGTT
This sequence comes from Eidolon dupreanum, assembly GCA_028627145.1. Taxonomy (NCBI): domain Eukaryota; kingdom Metazoa; phylum Chordata; class Mammalia; order Chiroptera; family Pteropodidae; genus Eidolon; species Eidolon dupreanum. The sequence continues at coordinate 167,127,826 of CM053503.1, read as the reverse complement.
TTTCCAACACAGTGGCTAACTTCTCCCAGAAAAGTGATTCAAGAGAAGGCAAGGTGCAAGCCACACGTCTTTTATGACCCAGTCTCGAAGCCATACACCTTCACTTCTGCAGTGAGCTACTGGCTACACAGGTGAGCCCTATTCAAAGTGGGAGGGCGCTGGAAAGCTGTGCGAATACCAGCAGGTAAGGATTGGTGGGCGACATTTTGGAAGCTTGTTGCCACAGTGAGTAAAAACTTTCACTACATAGAAATAAATGACAGAAAAATTATAATTTTACTCAAGTAAAATTTTCTAAAAATTCCCTGTCCCTCAAATTCCCAAGTTATTTGATTCTGCTATCAAAGGAATTTTCCCTATGACGTTAGGGGTCATGCTATCATCATATCCCAGGTTGAGATGGGGAGACAGCCGCACACTTAATAAGCTGGAGAGTAGAAGTTAATTTCTTACCGACCACCATCAGTGTGAACTCGAAACCCTTTTTCACTGATTTTCGGTGAACTTGGTTGGGAAGATTTGCAAATCCAACATAGCCAGGAGTTTCTGGATTTATAAACTGAGCTGGTTGTTGCTAAAACAAGATTTTACAAAAAAAAAAAAAAAAAAGAGCAAATAAACACTTTATTAGTTGCTTTTAAAGATATAATCAAGCTGTGATATATCACTAGTTCTCGCAAATTAAAAATATATAATACCAAAATGTCACATATCAGAAAACTGATGGTACTCAAGAACATTAAAAAGAAAAACCAATGCAGTATTATTCCATGCCAACATGCTGACTTAAAATTACATTTCTGTTAAGCGATTAAACAATCCGTAAAAGAAAATACTTCCAGGTGTCAGGTGTGATGTCTTTGTGAAAAGTATTCAAGAAACATCATGTCTCTAGCTATATACCTAACTCTACGGAACAGAGCCTCATTAAGGGAGAGGGAGGCAGGCAACTTAGGGGTCGGCTTCTGAGTTTCTAGCTTCAAAGACTAAGAGAGAGAAGACTGAGAATGAGAACACGATCACAGCTGACAATGCCAAAATGTCGATATTCCCTGACAGATGGGACACCTGATGTTCGAATGACAACTGACAAAGCACGTACAGGAAAGCTGTAAAACTGGGCAGTGGCATTCTATAAACGAGAGGAAATCAAAGACACAGCAACTGACACATCAGACGAATTGATTTATTTTCTAAATGTATATTCACACATGCACGTGTAAAAAGAACATTCCCAAAATGTTATTCAAGAAAGTGGTTATTTCTGGTTGATGGAATTACGGTTTTTATTTTCCTTTCCCCTTATTTGTTCTACACTAATACTTGTATAAAAAGCAAAAGTCAGTGTGATGCTTATACATCAGACAATAAGGAACACCCAGAGATTCAAAAACAAAAGACAAAAAGAAATGATAATCTTGTAATTTTAACCTCAAGTTCTGCTTTTCTCAGCATGTCTTTTAGAACTAATTTACTTCAAGATTCTGGGCTAATTTGCAAGAGCTAATGTGAACCAATTTATCAAGTTTAAGAGCCCTACTAATTTCATCATGATAATTAGAATTTTAAATTATTTTTAATTAGTCTTCTGGAAATGATCTAAAGACGCTAAATGGATTGTTATTGATGTGTTTAGAAACAAGAAATCGGAAATCTGAAATAAGAAAGCTCAAAGCTTTTAGGACAATTAGATTAGAAATTTGTTTTAACGAATCAAATGTATCAGTTATATTAAAACAATGAATAATAACTCTCGACTATAAATAGTTTGAAAAGTAACAGTCTCTTACCTTAGACATCTTTAGTGAAGTTCTGTCAACCTGCAAAAAAGAACATACAGGTATATCCATTATATATACATTCAACTTGCATTGAATATAAAAGACTTACACATAAGGCATCAATAGCTTCTCAATCACATCAAATACCCAGAAATGATAAGATTATCTCATTATAAAATTATACAATTAGGCCGATGAAAGCAAATATATACCCACTTACGTACATTCCAGTTTCAATAGTCTTCACACTTTTCTAGTACTGTTTGTGTGTTAAGCACTACAGACACAGGAGAGCAAGACGAGCTCCTAGAACTGTCATCTCCTTTCTCTCTTTGAACCTTTTTAACAAAGGGGCCTGGTGGGTGTGATCTGCCACCTGTGTAGACTCCCTGAGCTCCTGAAAACTAGAGTGAGGGCACTGGAGAGCTCGAGAAGTGTGACAGTTTCAGAGACAAGTTTCAGAAGCCCTGAAGCTTTGGGAAACGTGTGGCCTGCAGGCTAACCTCTGGTAACAAAGAGATGAATGCAGCCAGATTTGATTCCCTTTGGGGCTTAGAAAGGTATTGCAAAGCTTCTTTCACCTTCTGGCCTGCCCATTTCCGCCAAACCTCAACATTCCTGAGTACTGCACACACTGTTTCCCTTTTGAATGGAAATGGTCCCCATCACCTCTAAAGAAATGAGGCCCCTACACCCCCACATACAGCTTGCTTAACCACTGTTCCACAGGATTTGTAAGCCTATAACTCTAGGGTGATAGACGGGTTACTAGTCTCGGTTCTCCTTAGTAGTGGCCCACGGAAAGCCTGACCTTTCCTGATGTCTGGCAGGAATGAGGGGGAAAGAGAAGGGCGAGGTGAATACTCACATGCACTCTGTGAGCTGCTTCTTGCTATGACAGATCATTACTAAGGGGGGGGGGCATTATCAGGTGAAGCCTAGAGCTCAAAGGACTACCAAGAAGCAGGTGAAGCCGCATCTAGAGTAACCAAAATGCTTTCAGCCTAGGTCATGAAATTAAGATAAGCTTACGGGAAAGTAGAGATGCTAGGCAAGAGAAGTAGGTGATCAGAGAACATCTACCATTGGCTTACGGAAATATCCTGAATTATAACAAAGCAGTTTACTTAGTGTTTTCGCTAGACTTGGTTGCTGGATTTTATGGAAGTCTCCTCAGCATCTATTCAGATGATTTTATCCTTTATTTTGCTGTAACAAGTTATATTGATAGATACTTTAGGTACGTTTCTGGAATCTAACTGCCAGCAAATATTCACTGAGAACTTTTGCATTTATACTGATGAGTGAGACAGACCTATGGCTAGTTAGCTAGCTTTCTTTGGTCACCTTTGGGGTCTGTCACTATAGTTGTGCTGTCTTCACTAAAAAAATTGAAGTGTTTTCCATTTTCACGCAGTGGCTTGAGTGACACTGGTGCTACGTGTTCCGGGCTGGATGGAGTTCTGGTCCAATTCCATCTAGTCTTGGTCTCTCTTCATTGGTAGATCTTACTTGGCTGTTCAGTGCCATTTGTTCTGGACAGGTTTTCCAGTACCTGGTTCCCTTCTGGTAACCCGTCTAGGAAGTCATCTGTTTCTTCCAGATTTCCGAATTTGTGGCTATCTTAATACATGTAGTCTCCTGTGTCTATGATTTTACCTTCTATAACATCTTTTCTAGATGTATTTGCTTTTTTCCTTAAAGGAACTTCTGAGAATTTGTTTCGAAGAACCAATTTTTGGATTTACTTACCTTTCTATTAAGGTTGTTTATTTCTTAATATCATCAGACCAAATTTCATTATTTTCAGTGTTTCTTCATAATGAAAATACATAAAACCCAAATTCTCATCTGAGTCTATGAGGCTTTTGCTGTGTCTTAGACTTTACTTGTCTTCTTTCCAGTGCTTTCTAGATAGCATGTGGTTCTGCTTTTGTTACCCTCCTTGATTCAATAGTTATCCAGGAACGTTCCAAATTGGGAGTTATTTTTATCGCACACACACCTTGCCATTTTAACAGATCATGATTTATGAACACCTACTGTAAAAATCTCTTAAAACTTGTTGAAATTTCTTTATACCAGTTACATAATTTTTTACATTTCCAGTATTTTCTTTATGCCACCAACCGAAGTGCCTGGTTTCCAATGAGACAGCCTTGACCAGAACACAAAATGCCCAAAGCTGTGATTAATTTAAACCATGGTTCAGACCAGCTAGACCTCCAAACCTCAGAAATGTGGTCAAGTAAAAATTTTATTTTCCGGTTGTGTTTGTTCTAGATGCTAGAAAACATTTAAATTTTTTTCTCCTTGAACCACGGTTTCCTTCGTCCACAGAACAATACCCCTATCCCAATTCACAAAGAAGAAACCAACTTTTCCAAAACAAAAGATGAAAAACAGATAGATAAAACTGCATCCTTGGTGGTTTAAACATTTTGCTGGTGGCATTTATACCGATGGACGATCCACAACTATCCACATCCATTCATTGACACGTTACTCTTATACTTATGTACATCACCCCAGTCCAAAAAATGACCCTGCAGTGTAGGACCCAGAAAGTCTGTAACCCCCTATCCAGAGCCCTTGGAATGTTCTGGCATTCAGATTCTTTGGAAAGGCACACGTTTGGTACACCACATTAACACATCGGGGACAGCACCCTGTAATCGAATGTTTTCTGTAGTGACCTGTGGGACCATTAGCACAAAGTGGGATAAACACAGGCTACATAAACGGCTTCAACACAATTCTGCTAACAGAGGATTTCGGGGGTCCTCTCTCTGGGAAAAGTAACAAAAACTTTTTTTTTTTTTTTAACAGTTTGCCTTTGGAGTTGGGTATGAAAGGGATCTAAATCACATTTATGAATGTTTATAGGGGTGGTTGCCCCCAACCCCTCCCCATTTCCCTAGGTCACCTTACTACTCGAAAAGCAAATCTGATCTGATTGAAAATCCCTGTGCTTTACCCTAGGCTGCTGTGCTGCGGTAGCAATTAAGGTGGAAAGTGGAATACCAGGATATCCCTATAGCTCAGGTCACTGCCCAGATCTGACAGAGCAGTACACAGTGCGGGGTAGGGTGCTGGGTGGCGCAGAGACAGCCTGAGTTGGAACTACCAAAAGAGAAAATGAATCTCGATTTACAAACACCAGGAAACAACTTTCATAACTGCTCACACCATCATATACCTCCCCGTATGATGGCGAGGCTGCTTCACAACATTAAAGGTGTTGTAACGACTGGAATCGTTCAACCAACACTGGAGAGCCTATATGTTAGGGTCATTGCACTAGGTAACGGGTAAGGGTGACAAGATGCACACATCCCCCAGGCAAGCAAGGCGGCAGTAACTAGGGTCCAGGCAAAAGAAAGGGCTTGGGGCAAGGAAGGCCAAAGGTGAGAAAGACCACAACAGCTTCAGCAAGTGCAATGTAGTTGGGTCATGTGATTGGAGCGGAGTCGGGGGGGGGCGAGACAAACAAGGTGGAGGGAATGATACTGACAAAATTGAAGCCGGAAAAATAAAAGGTGGCCAGGTCTTGGGGTCCTGTGGGCCTCGTGAGAGCTGGGGCTTTACTGAAACCATCTGCGGCCTCCGTCGGTCTCCGCGCGAATGGCGGCCGGTCCCCACCTGTGACCCCCCGGGTTTGGCCTTGCACAGGGGAGGCCGCTGCCTCCTCTCGCCGCCCCATCCCTTGTGGCCTAGGAGTTAACAAGGCCACAAGGACTTCTCGAGACTTACTCTCTGCCAGGGACTGACGGGATAGACTGGCCCATGTCAGGGCGACAAAAGGATGGCCGTACGACGAAAGCGCCCGACAGGCCACAACCTGCACTTTCGCTCCCGTATCAGGACCACCACGACCACCGCCCGCGCGTCCGGCACCCCGGCCCCATTACTGAGTCCGCTCCACGTCCTTCACACCGGATGAGCAAGGGGCCAGGCGGCTGCTCCCGGGACACTCCCGGCGCTTCCGCCCGAGCCAGGGCTCCGGGGGGCGGAGGCCCAGGGAAGGCCAGCGGGCCGGCCGCCCCTCCCCCCACAGCGCGCGACCAGCCCCGCGCGTGCAGGCCGCGGCCCCTGCCCTCTCTGCGTCGGCCCACAGCTCGCACCCCGGCGGCGGCGGGGAGCCCCGGCGAGACACTCACCGCCGACGAGCCGAAGAACCGGAGCCGAACGATCGCGCCGCGGACCCGCCCAGCGCCCGCCGCCCGCTCGCGCCCGCCCCGCCCCGCGCGCACGCGGACGCCGTCACCACGCCGTTCTCCCCTCCCCCGTCCCGACTCCCGAGTGCGCAGGCGCGGGCGCGTCCGCGTCTCCGCCTCTGCGCAGGCGCCGTGCCCCTCCCACGGCGGTTGGCCATATAGAGGCTGGGGGTGGGGGGAGGTCAAGCGTAGCCTCTTCTCCTTTACCAAGATGGCGGCTCGTCCCTGTTTCGCCACAGTTCCTACCTTATGAGCTTGGTTTCCTTGCGCTGATAAGAGTGGAACAGGTAATGTGATTCTTCGCTCTGTGGATAACTAGAGAGGGGGGGAGCGCGTTTCTTTAGCAGCAGCTGAGTGACCGCTGAGAGGAGGGGCGGTCGGGGTGGGGGGCACGAGCGGCGGTACGAGTGCGGAGCGACCGCAGGGAGGGGGGCCTTCGCCTCTGGTCCTCTCCTCCAGGAAGATGGCGGCAGCACCGAGCTGGGAGCGCTGGAGCGGGGCCGGGGAGGGGACGGCGAGCGGCCGGCGAGGCAGCTCTAGCCTCGGGCCGTCGCCGTCTCGATGGTCGGGGGCCTCGCCTCAATTGGCTGCCGCAGGTCACGTGGGTCATAGGGCCTGCGCGCGGACCATAGAGTTGGGCCGCTGTCCCCGGAGACGTGGCCTTCGTGCGCCCGGTCTTGGGCCTGCGTCCGAGGGGGCGGGTGGGGCCCGCGCGGCCCCTCGCTTTCTCCTTGGGTTTGGGTTGCGAAGTGATACCTGGGGGGCCCCCCCAGCCTAGCCCACTGGGGCGACCAGGCTTGGGGACAGGACGGCGACACTCCCGGCCTGGGTGCGGGGCTGCCCCTTGCCCTGCCCGGCGTGTCCTTTCTCGCTCCCCAGCAGCCTGCAGGCCCAGCGGCTGTCCGATACTCTCTTCAGGACTCGGCGCAAATGCTCTCGTACCGGAAACCCTTGTAGATTACTCCCGACCGAAGTAAACACATCCTTTGAGTCTCTGGTGGGCGGGCGACAGCGTAGTGTTGGGAGCCTGAAGCTGTTTCTGATACTAGGGGATACTGAGGGCGTTTTTGAAAAGCGGTTAGGAACTCAGCCAGCCGCCAAATATCCTTTCCCATTCGACTTAGAAAATGAGAGGGTTAGACTTTGCATGGAGTTTGGACACCATGTCAAACCAAAGGAGAAATCGACCTGTGAGTTGTTTAATTAAACAATGCTTATGGTGAAATGAAACAAGGAACATAGAAGTGGCGAAGTTTTCAGTGACAAGGATGACTAGCCATTCAGTTTTAGGTTTTGCTACTGGTCCCCAGTTTCATGGCTATCTTAAGCCCTCAGGCAGTGACTTCCTGTGTTAGATGTCTGCTTAAGGATAGTCAGTTTCTTGGCAGGTAATTTGGTAAGGCCTTATTAAAGTAGGGTGTTACGTTTAGGATTTTGTCTGAGGCAGCTGATGGATGTTCATTTATGCAAGGAAACCTGGGATAGTGAAACATTGAGCACTCTAGGTGGCCCCAAGTTAAGCTCATTGAGTCGCTTTAATGCTAGGATGTTGGAAAGCATTTAAAGTAGTTGAGAAGGGTTCCTTTCTTTATGTAAATTCCCAATTCTCTGGGTCTGAGACAGCAACTTGTCATAAGAGTTTTACTCTTGGAGAAAGCTGATCATAGCCCCTCAAGCCTTGAGGGACAACATTTGAAAGCCAGTTAAATAATTTACAGTGAGGATTACACTTTCCTGTAACTGCCGCTAGTTTAATTAACGTGCCGAGCACTGTTTGGGGGCTTACCTCATCTTCAAAGTACACATCACCTGGGTAAGTCACACCATGCGTGAGGAGAGTGCACTCCGACGGCCAGCCACATTCCTCAGCACCTCCAGGCCCGGCTCGTCCGGTCACAGTGGGCCGAGCCAACTTCCCAGCGGCCTGGAGGGAGAATTTCTGCTTGGATCATCAAGTATTTTTTCCTTTGGTTTTGTCGTTTGGGGCTTCTGATTGACTTCAGCCTTATAACTTGGTCAACGAAACAGTTCAGTTCAGAAAACATTTATTGGAAATTGCTGTGTGCCGGGCACTGTTAAGGGTTCTGGGAATGCAAAGGTAAAGAGGATGTAGACTTTTCTTTTCCTCAAGCAGTTTATGGTCTAGTTTAGAAGATTCACTTGTAAAAGAATTAGATTACAGTGCAGTAATGGAAATGCGTACCACATTTGGATATAGAAAGGAGGAGGCAGTAATTAATTACCTGTTAGAAAGTCTTCACAAAGAATATGGTTTTTGAACTGGGATTTAGAGGATGAATAAGAGTTTTGGTAGGTGGAGTCATCAGTCTGAGGTGTTCTAGACAGCAATACTAGCCTAGGCACAGGGGACACGTGACGGTTGTAGCTGGGCGTATATGGGCAAGAGTTTGCAACTTTGGTGCTCTGCTGATCTCTCAAATGGTGGAGGGCTTGCAGAGATCCTGTTGCAAAGGACTCCATGCCCTTCATTCAGTCTTATCTAAGACTCTGGGACAGAGTTTCAGATGATTACGCAGTCTACCAGGATGACTTGTGACCTTTAGTCACAAGTGGATCAGATAGAGTCTCCATTAATGCTTCTCAACTGAAATGTACTCATTTACCAAAGGGCTTGAGCAGAGAACGCTTTTGAAGTGCTAAGTGGTTATTTCTATTTGGTATGGCCCAGTCGGTATACATGCCTCCCACAGGGCTAGTGATCATGGGAAGGCTTCTTCCTTCTCTGTTAAGAAATAACTAAGCTCCTGGAAGAAATAGCACGCAGTTGAGTTATCAGTTGCTGAGTTATGGCTGCAAAAAGTCTAAGATGCACGTCGTAAAAGTTTTTGCCCAAGTAGAAAACCCAGAGAATCTCAGTGTGTCAGAATGCCTTCCCCCTTAAATTGTATGAACACCACAATAGTGGACATTTGAAAACCAAGACAAGCATTAAACTTTTCTCGTGTCTGTAACATTTTACAAATTGATTACACAGATTATTTTGGGCTAAGCGGGGTTTTCTTTATTTCCTTTTTGATTTCTGAAATCAGACATTTTGGAAGTGACATCTCAAGTAGGCTGCTGTTTTTCCAGGCACGCTGAAGTTCCTCAAATGCTGTTACAGACGAGCCAGACGTGTCGTCGCAGACACGTCTGGGCATCACGTGGGGTTAGTCGTCTCGACGCTGTTCATTTGGTAACGGTGCTCTGTGCATAGTCTTCCTTAATGCTTCTTAGTGGCATAGGAGTTTTAAAATTAAAAATTTTATTTCAGGTCAAGGTTGTAGCTTCATGTTTTTAAAAGGTCAAACAATCTAGAAAGAAGCATAAGAAAAAACTGACTGTCCTTCCCCCAGCCACGTTTCCTTCCCTGCGGAGCACCCACGTGTGCGCTCGGCGATCGCTTTGGTCTTCGCCTCCACCTCTGAAGAGCGTCTGTGCTTGACTCGCTCGCATTTCGCTCTTCCCTCCCTTTCGCACACGGTCTCGTCACCGACTGCGAGGAGCTTGGTTTCTCCCCTCTGCCTTCTCTGTGCGAATACCTGGCTGGCTGCCCAAAGCAGGTGCCTTTCGTTAGGTCAGTTCAGTCTGTTAGGTGTTTGTATCGTGACTACGTAGTATCGTTCACAGCCATGCCGATGGTGCGGAGCACTTTTCCTTTCTTGGATAAGTTTCTGTTGCGTGAAGTTTTTAGGAGTCTTGTTTGTTTTTTATTTGCTTAGTTTCCTGTGTATTTGTCACCAGACTTGACCCCAGATTCACCAGTTGTCTCAACCTCTCTTCAAAAAATTTAGTCCTTAATTTTATCTGATGAAATTCAGTTTCGTATTAATCTCATCTTGAATAAATCTCTCCCAGGCGTCCGACCTGCTGGATGGAATCTCCCTGGAGCTCTCGTTGCACCTTCTGCCTTGGGTCCTCCTTTTCCTGGAACTCATGTTTTTTCCCTCTCGACGTTTTTTGCCCTCTCACTTCGATGGAGCATTTCCTCAAGGAGGTCCCAGGAAGAGATGCATGGGGGTAAAGCCGTGAGAGCCCGTGTGTCTAGAAGCGCTTTGCTCTGCCCTCCTACCCATTTCCCCCTCCCATCTCCCAGTGTTACTGTTGAAGGCTTTTTATGTGACTGTTTTCTCCTTTGAAACTTAGAGGATTTTCTGTGAAATTCAGAACACCCAGTATGGTGATGTCCTCTGAGTTCGTTTTTATCTGATGTCTTACCCACACGTTGGGCCCTTTTATTTGGAAATTCTCATTTTTCAGTGCTGGGCATTTTTCTTGATTTATCGCTTTGCCTTCTTCCCATTCACTTTTTCTCTCTGGAATTAAACTATCGGATCTTCTGGTTTAACACTCTGGCTTTCTTAGGGCTTCCGTTTTCTCTCTGGGAGACAATCTCATTTTCATCTTCTAGCCCTTCTGTTGGGCTTTTCATTTTCTTTTGAAGAGCTTTCTCTTGTTCTCTCCCTGTTTTATAATCTCCTGTTTTTGTTTCATAGATGTAGTACTTCCTTTTATGTGAGGACATTAGCCAGTTGTAAAATTTTCTTTTCCTGAAGTCTCTGTTTGCTTCAGGCTGCTTTTTTGTTTGTTTTGGGGTTTTGCCTTTTATATCAGAAACTTTTCTGGGCTCTCTGGTGTTTTTGTACCTGCTTAGTTGTCAGAGGGCCGCTGAGCCTGTGGTCCGGCTTGTCAGATTATCTAGAAACAGGTCTTCTAACCTATTCTTGCCTCACTGTGTGTGTTCAGGGAGCCAAGGGAGGGAGAAGGCTGCAGTCTCAGAAGTAGCTGGAAGAACTGCGTGTCTTCACCGTGGCTTCCTGCCCTCCACTGTGACTGGTGTCCCCAGTACAAAGACTTTCCCTTCTGGAGGCGAGTCCACGGACTTGGGCCCGGGCACGAGAGGCAGAACATGCCCTTTTTGATGGCATTTTCTTACCACTTTTGCCTGGTGCCCTTCAGCAGTGCCCTCTTTAGCTTACAACCTGCGTTTTGCTGAAATTCGTGGTTCCTTCTGTTCCTTGCTTTTCTCTCGCAGCCCAGCTGGTGGACTGCGCTTCGTCCTAATGTGTGCTGAAGCTACTGGGCGGGGGGTGGACGGCAGCCGTGAATAGCTTGGTCGTCACAGCTGGGAAATTAAAATGGCCAGTAAGCAAACCAAGATTTCAGTTTTCCTGATGGTCAAAGAATTGACATTAAAATCCTATTTCCCTACAGATTGGGAAAGATAAAGGTGACTATTTTAGTTACAGAGGGTGAGGGGGCAAGGTGTTGGGATGTCAAGGAGTGTTGTACATTTTAGATTCCTCGACAGTGTCTGTCTGTGCATCCGCTAACGTATGATTGTTATTCCTAGAAATTTACCCTGTGGAGCTACAGGCTCAAGTGAGCAGAGAATGCTCTTCTGCAATGTTCCTAATAGCAAGAAAAGAAAAGGCAGCATCAGCAGGGGATTATGTTCATTTTGTTCAAATGCATTTGTTACCAAATGAGGTAAATTTGTACATAAAACTTGAAAGGACAGCCATGATGCATTTTAATGGAAATAAGTGTAGCAAGTGGCAAAACAATGCATATAATGTGATCCTGTTTTTATTTAAACTACGTATTAATACATCCAAGAAAAAAAGTTAGACAAAACAATAATTTTGGAGATAGTTCTTGGGGAAGAATCAGGAAAGATGGCCAATTTTTGCATTGTTTTGTCGTAGCTGCACTTTGCAATATTTTTAGGTTGAAAATTACATTCCTTAGTAGACCAGTGCAGCAAGCGTGCTGTAGTATCACTATGGTAACACAGACGGCATCACCACAGCCAGTATCAAGGTGGCCCCACAGCCGCTGCCCAGCCTGTCCCAGGCTCTGCGGTGGGTGGAGGGTCCTCTCAGGAGGCTCAGCTGTGCCCCAAGACCCCACCACTGGGACCGCAGCCTTCTCTGGGGCAAGGAGAGGCAGGACGTTGCTGATGCAGAAGCCAGCGGTTAGTTCGCAAGTGCCGTTGAGCAGTCAGCGTGAATTCTTTTCAAATAAGTGTTTTCTGGAAACTCTTAGATTTGCCTTTCGTTTGTACGAATTGGCACCCTCTGCCCGGGCCCCGGAGCTGGACCTCCTGAGGCTCGCCGCAGCACCGCGTCCTGGCTGTTGGCCGCGGTGTTGGTTCCCACCAGACAGACAGGGCGTGGGGGTGTCCAGCAGGGCGGCGAAGGCCGCGCTGCGCGGGACTGGCGGCAGGATCCTGCTCCTCGTCTGGGGCCAGCTCCTCCTCAGCCTGTCACTGCAGGTGCTCCTGATCCCTAGGACTTTGGCTCCCGCTTTGTTTTAAAGATAAGGACTCAGAATCCACAGTCTCCCTGCACCCCACCCCACCCTTCGCTTTGATAGCACTGAACCCTTGGTCAGGTCCATTTATCAGAAACTGTTTCAAAGTTGGGAAGACTGATGCGGGCCGCACTCTCAGCAGGCGTCTCATCCGTGAACCGCCTCACGGGGGCGTGCACGCGTGACACACAGCCCTGCCTCCGTTCGGTGTTCCCTGTGTGTCGGGCTTCGTGCCCTTCTTTGTCCAGCAGTGGTGGGTCCAACCAGGCGGTTTTGCCCCCAGAGAACATCTGGCAGCGTCTGGAGGCAGGTAGGTTGTCCTGCCTCGGGTGCTGCCGCATCCGCTGGTCCGAGGCCGGAGGCGCACGGCGCGTGGAAGAGCCGTCCCACCCGAAAGGCCAGCAGCACTGCGGCGCAGCCGCCCTGCGTTACCGGGTCCTTGCAAGGGCTCTGGGATGTCGCTGCACGGACCGTTTCTCAGTGGAGAGAGGCGATTGGTGGGCGAAGCCGCTTGTGGAGGCAGCTGTGTCGGGGCTGCGTCTCCTGTGCTGTCGGAGCCGTCCCATGTCGATGAGGACAGTAATAGGAAATCCTCACTGAGCCTTCTGTCCTGTGTCCCTTAGAATCGGACTAGTGTTCCCATCAGCCTGTCGTAGATGCCAGCTCCACCACCGCTGGCTGCCTCCTGCACGTCATCGAAGGCAGGTGCAGGTGTCATGGCGCAGTGCTGTCGTGGTTTTGCCTGCGCCTCCTCCCGGGGTTGGACCCCATGGCTCAACAGGGTAACTCGGTCATGTCACGTGCCTTGTGCTTTTGAGGTGATGAACCGACGGAGGAATGTTGATTGCTGAAACCTGAATGTTCTGAACACTCGTCCGGTACTGACTTCTGATGAATTTCTGTGGACGCTGGTTCCAGAGCCGCTTTCCAGGCTCCGAGGGAGACGCTGGACGTAGGAGCAAGCCAGTGCAGAGGCCAGGCGCCGACCGTTGCTCTGGTGTCTTCCACCACCGCGACGTGGTGGCCTCGACGGCTGGCTTCGCAGGGCGGCTTTCTCTGGAGGGTCGAATGTGCCTGGGCCAGCAGACGGCTGCGATGCCGACGGGCCGGGCGTCCCCTCTCGGGAAGGCCCACCGAAAGCCATCTGCTCATGTCGCCTCCTGCGGGGCCATGCCACATGACGTCCTTGACCAGCTGGCATCTCGCGTGGGGGTCTCAGGTTGAGTGAGGGACCAGATTCCTGAAGCGGAGCTTCGGTTCTGGGCCTCGCTCTGCTAAGTGAGGGGACCCTGTGTAGCGTGGCCACTGCTCTGCTCTCTCCGCTCACGGGCATGCGCTTCCTGGCCACGCGGCCAGTGACAGCACCGAAGCTTCTAGACGGTGCAGACTGTCCCTGCTGCTTCAGGTCTCTTCCTGGAGGGCGTTGACCTCGGCGCGCACCGCAGTCTGTGCCGCAGAGAGCGACGGGCCCTGCAGGAGGCTCCGCACCGTGACCTCGGTGGCCATGTGCGGGGTGTGCGCGTCCCCTGTGAAGGGGGTGGGGACTGGGGCGGGGCACCGTAAGCCAGTGTCTCAGACTCTGCCCAGGGCCCGGCACAGGCAGGCCTGGTGGCTGAGCGTGTCCCTGCTTCTGCGTCGTCCTCAGGCCTGGGGGTGGCTCGTGGGGGAAGAAAGGCGGCCTCCCCTTCCCACAGGTCCCTCCATGGAGAGCAGCCAGCCGCATGGCAACTGCTCCTCACCCCTAGGAGGTTCACGTCCAGGGGCTCTGGAGAGAGCTGCACCTGTAAGAGGTTGCCACAACAGATGGCCTTCGGGGACACGGTGGAGCTAGAGAAAACACCCTCATCCCGAAAGGACCAGGCTCCTCACACAAAGAGGTCAGAGGGAAAGCAGACGATGGCAGTGTAGCGTGGACAGAATCACACTTGAAGGGGAGTCGTGCACGCGACACTTTGTGCTGTCTGTGAGACTGGGGCTCAGGTGAGTGGCTTGCCGGGAGCGGGTTGACCCTCAGGCTCCCTCGATGTAACACGTCCGGTTTCCGGTGCCTCGTTACGTGGGGTTGAGAACTTTCTGCCCTCTCTTAAAATTCTTTCTGATCTCGGAAGCTAAGCAGGGTCTGGCCTGGTTAGTACTTGGATAGGAGACCGCCTAGGAAGACCAGGTGCTGTAGGCATAAAAAAACAAACAACAACAAAAACCAAACACTTTTTTTTAGAAATTAAAAAATAAGAGAGGAAGCGATAACCCTGCGTGGTGTCTGCCTTTGTGCTGTACCGCATCGGCAGTCGGGAGCCGTGTGACTTGACAGTGTCTGGTAACTCCTGAGCAGGGCCCTGGGCGCGTCTGAGTGGGGCTGCCCCCCGCACACTGGCTCCGGTGCAGTAGGTGACAATGGGAGCCACTTCCCAGTGTTCGCTCCTGGAGCGAACAAACTCAGGTTGTTCACTTGCATTATCCTTACAGGTTTTATTTTGTAATAACTATTTTGCTCTTCATTTCTCATGTAATATATTTCTAATTTTATTAACACAGCTCATTATGTCGTTCAGATGGACTTACTGGATTATATTTACAGATTTTCTGTTAAACAGATTAGGTAGGCGGTCCTGTATCACTGGCTTAAATCAGCGTGTGTGAGATCAATTTAGAAGAATACATTTTTTTCTTTTGAAACAAGGCTTCTATTTTGATACATTTGCCTGTGCTTGGAGCTGACTCGCCAGCCCCTGAGACCAAAGTTCTGTGTGGCCTTTGTCGCTGTGCGGTGATCTCAGCAGTGTGCCGGGCGGCCTGTGCACGGGGCCCCTTGGCTCCCAGGCTTAGCCCTGTGGTCTCGGGAACATCCGGACAAGAGCCAGCTGCAGCCAGGGCGACCCGTCAGTCTCAGTGCCGTCGGGGTCCATCCTTAGTTTACACAGGTGCCAAGGACCGTCATGTCCCCTTGAGACTGGTGAGTGCAGCTCTGTTCTGAGAGATTGGGTAAACACAGAAGGGGACGCGGCTAGCTCTCCTGTGAGCTGTGAAAGACCCCTTTGCTTGTGGAGCGCCGTGGCGTGTCAGCCTCCTTGTCTGCGGTTGGTCGGGGCTTCCAGAATGCTTCGCCGCCGGAGACGCTGCCGAGCTGGAGAGAGTGCGGGCGGCCTCCAGCCCTTGGTTTCTTCCAGATGACAACCTTTGCTTTCAGGCGGTGCTGGAAGTTTTAGGACCAAATCTTTGAGGAGGAAGTGGCGTGGGAAGGACTGGGTGGTGGCAATCTTCATCTGATCTCTTGGATAGTAATTAGAGTTTTTGCTATCAGTTGGGGATGTGGCTGTGTTGAGGCTCTTTCTGTTTTAGCTTATTTAGAACTTTTTTGGAATGCGTTAGGAAGCCTTTTATAAGAATATTTTATTCTAAAACGTACTTTTGTTTGTCGGCCCAGTCCTGAAGTGGCAGGCCTGTGTGCGGGGAGTGTTTGTTCTCTTCTGCGCCATTGCTGGTGGACGCGGGCGTGCTCCTCAGCCAGCCCACGTCTGGCTTCCCTGTCTAGGGTCAGAGCTCCTCTTCCGGCCACGGCCATGGCCAGCTCCGCCTGCTGCTGTCTCTGAGTTTGCCTCTTGCCTAGAGAGGAGTCTGGGACTGGGGCTCAGTCGTGCCTGCAGCTGGCTCAGATGCGTGCCTCGTGCTTCCCCTTCCGAATGTCACGTCACGTCAGCAAAGCCCGCGGAGCACAGAAGGCTCTGACGGGCTTCCTGCCTCCTTCTGGGGGTCCCCACGTGGACCTCGAAGTTGTTTGGGATGTGCTGCTGTGCGTACCTAGATTGTGCTATCTGCAGCTTCCTTGACACTTTCTAATGGCTAAAATCTACTTTCATGAACTTTGAAAAAATGATGTGTAACAGACTTTCGTATCAGCAGTATCCTGAAATTGGGGTAAAACTTTGTTATTCTATTTAAAATGTCGGTGAAATGTGCGTTGATCTTAATAGTTGCGTTTATAATTAGACACATATAATCAAAATTGGGGTTTGACTTTGCGCTTCATTAGTCAGCGTCATTTGCCACCCCCCTCCTGTGTTGATGTGTTCATTTCCAAATTAAGGCTTTTATTTTAATTATGAAAGTAGTAGTATCCATCATTTAAATTTTTTTTTTTAACTATCTTATATTTGCAGAGGAGTTGCAAGTATCATACTTGTTTTGAATCACCTGAGAGTAAGTTGGGGACATGAAACCTCATCAGCCTTGGGTATTTTCGTGTTTCCCACGAATGAGACACGCTCCTCCTTATCCACAGCACAGCCATCAACTCAGGACATCGGCATGGATACCTTTCACCGGAAGGATCCCGTTCAGAGTCACGCACTGACGTTTCGTTGTCAGGCCTCTTGAGTCTCCTTCAAACTGGAAGGTTTATGCCATCTTACCTCGGCTTTCCTAATGTTGATGTTTTTATGGGTCACAGACAGTTATCTTGGAGAAAATCCCTTAGTGTGGATTCAGTGTTTTCTTTTGATTAGATTCAGGTTTTGCATCTTTGCCTGGAACAGCACAGAAGGGGAACGAGATTCTCCACTCTGCGTTCTGTCAGATTTCAGTTTGTCTCCTTACGGGTGACACTCCCTTTGATCGCTTGAGTAAGGTGGTTTCTGCCGGACTTCTCCACTGTGTTTGTAATAAGTACACTGTGGGGAGGTACTTTTGAAACTAAATATCTGTTCCTATCAAATTTTTCAGTTTATTCATTTATTTATATCAACATAGGCTACCAGTTTCCCATTTTATTCCATAGATTATCATCCTTCATTATTTTTATGTATTTTGATGCTCATATGGTCCCAGGTTTGGCCAGTGGGAACCTACCTCATAAGGCCAGCTCCTGTGTCTTTCTGTTAAACCCCCATCATTGGTTTAGCACTTCTTGCTTTCTGGTACAAGATACGCTGGGCTCTTCCTGTGCTTTCCTGCCTCAGACCTGGGATCAGCCTCCTCTTCTAGGAAATCTGGTTCCTTCTTATGACAGTTGGTACTCAGAAGCAGAGTCTGGGCACCAGGAAGGTTGTCGTTGGGGAGTTAGTGCACCCACCCCCTCTCAGTGGACGGAGCTGCAGAATGCGTGTGCATGTGTGTACAGGTGTACACGTGTGTACTTTCGTATACATGTACATGTACACAAATGCCTGTGTATAACATACTCGTGTTTATTTTTATTTTTATATCTGTAAATTGAAAACTGTGGGTTTATGCCAGTCCCTCCAGTTTCAGTCTCACACCCTTTCCTGCAGTGACAGTCCCGGATGCTGGTGTCCCCGATGTGGTCATCTGGTTGCTCGTGCTGTATGTTTCCAGTGTCCTGCACAGACGCCCTCTGCCCTCTACATTTCACTTGGCCTCTGACAACCCGGCTGTGTGGACACTCTCTGAGGTGGAAGCTCGTACCCCAGTTTCTAAAAACCAAGTCCCGTGCGCTGTCTTGCCATCCCCAGGCCGTCACCTGAGCCGTCGCGTCACTGCTGTGCGGTGTCAGTGTGCCGCTGTGGTTCCCACCTTCCCGCTCACGCACCTGTGCTTGTTGCGGCCCCCGCCCGGGCACCACGCTGCCGTGAGCCTGGCTCTGCTCGTGCCTCTGCGCTCCGCCGCCGCCGCTCAGGAGAGCAGCTTCGCTGAAGGGTGATGCTGAATGGGAGTGAATGTGTGTGCGTCTGTTGCTATGTGTTTTCAAGTGCCTTCTAATTTTATATGTCCTCGGTGTCAAAGAGCCTGTTTTTCCTCGCCATTTCAAGACTGCATCACTTCTGCTGATCTTTGTTGATCTCAGAGTAGGGCTTAGTGAGCATGAACATGTATTCACGTGTTCATGTGCAGTATGTGGTAATTTTCTATGAACTGTGTGTTGATATGTCTTACTCTATTGAGACATTTTCCAAACAAAAAAACTCTACTTGTATCCCAGCTTCTATATTATTAGATAGTCTTTGCTATATAAAATTCTTAAGCTCTAATAGGATCAGATGAGCTGGTATCTTCCTTGGTGGTGTCTACAGCCTGTATGGTGAGCGGGCTCTTGCTCCTCCTACCCCCCAAGTCACAGGTTTGCCCCAGTGTAATAGCTCCTCAGAGCTTAACTGTCTACCTCCAGATCTCTGATCTAGATCTCTAACCTCTGATCTAGCTGAAACTAATTTCGGAGTATGGCGTGAGGTAGGGATAAACCTTTATATTTTTTTCAAAGTGGATAGCAAATTGACCTAATTCTGTTTATTGCTTGGTCCATCCTTCCTCGTGATTTTGAGATGACATTGGATCAAATGATAAACTCCTAGGTACACATGAATCTATTCCATTCATCCTTTTTTTTCTTTTCCTTAGCCAGTACTACTAAGTACTAATACGATTGCTTTTCAGTATGCTTTACTAATTGTGGGTGAATCCTAACCTATTTTTTTTTTTTTTTTTGGCCAAATAATCGAGGCTGGTTTTACTTTTAGGTGAATTTGGGAATCTTTTTGACAGTGAAAAATCCTACTGGGATGTTGCATTAGTTTCCTAGGGCTACCATAATAAATCATCACAGGTACCGTGGCCTAAAACAGCAGAGGTTGATTCCCTCACTCCTGGAGGCTGGAAATCTGAAATCTGGTGAGGTGACACTCCCTCCGGAGCGCTAGGTAAGAGACCTTTCTTGGCCTCTTCCAGCTTCTGCTGGCTACCCCTAAGTCCTTGGCTTGTGGCCGCATCACTCCAACCTCTGCCTCTCTTCCTGTAGTTTTCTCCTCGACTCTCTTTTATAAGGTCACTTGTGTTGGCATGAGGGGCCCACCCGGATCATCCAGGGAAATCTCCTTGAGAACTTTAATTACATCTGGAAGGACTGTTTTTTCCAAAATAAGGTAACATTTACATTCCCAATCTGACAGATATCTTTGGGTGGCCATTGTTCAGCATGCCACAGATAATTTTTGGCTTCTCCTTGAGGGTGTAGATGAACTTGGAGAGGACAGAAATCTTTGTGGTAAGTCTCATGGGCTGAGCCTTGGTGACATCTACCTGATTTGAGCCCGTGGTGGGGAGGGAGGAAGGGAAAGAGGAGGAGGCAGGAGGAGGGGAGGGAGTCGCATTTTGCGGGCTCACTGAACTGTCCTTCAGTTTTCTTAGCCTTTCATCACAGAGAGGGGTCTTCGAGATTGATGGTCATCTGCACAACAGTAGCATTTGTGTCCTTGCTTAATTATGTCTCCTTAGGGTACATGTTTCACAGTCTTTGACAATAGTAGACATTTTTGTCATTTTGTTACTTATTTCAAAAGGAAAATTTTTAGCTTTTCACTAAATATGACATATTCTGGGCAATATTTTTATAACCATCTATATCTTCCCAACGTTAAATTCCATAGGAAGCAGTGAATGGATGCTGAATTTCATCAGTCTTTGGGGCATTTTTTAATGGCCATTTATCAGTCATGCGTATGTGTTTATTTGTCCTCCTTTGAGCTCTAAATGCGAGATGCATACACTCCTAATATTGAGTCCTTCCTGCGTCCCCACAGCAGACCCTACTTAGTCACCATGTCTTGTTCTCTAATTTTAGTGCTTATTTTTTAGGTTGGCGTTCTGTGTAAAACTTTACATGTTTGTAAACTGATAGTCTGTCTCCTCTGCAGCACCCACTTGTTTTGGGGAGGCAGACAGTGTCCTGATTTTCCTCTTGGAGCCACCCTTTCCCACCATGCCTGAGCCATGCATTTCGGATGAAATGGCCGAGCCGCAGGGGTGGACCCCACTTGGCTGTGACCAACAGTCATATCCCATCCCCTTGGCCCCTTGACTACAGTTATGGGTCCCCTAATGGGCTCAAAACCCAATTAATGCCAGTAAGATACAAAAATAATTTGTGGGGCCCCCATGGGGCAAAGAAGCTCTAGCTTCCTTGGGATCTACCAGAGAGATAATTACTGTAATCTGTGCCACTGTTCTTACTGCAAAACTGGGGAAAGATATTGTATTATTGTGAGCTTGTGTTATGTGTGTGTTCTTTCCTTTTCTTTGTGGACTAGAGCAGCGGTCCCCAACCTTTGTGGCACTAGGGACCGGCGCTCCTATGAGAATCTAACACCTGATGGTCTGAGGTGGAGCTGAGGCTGTGATGCTAGTGCTGGGGGAGCGGCAGCAAATGCAGATGAAGCTTTGCTCGCTGGCCCGCCGCTCACCTCCTGCTGTGCGACCCCGGTCCTAACAGGCCATGGACCAATAAGGCAGCCCAGAGTTGGGGACCCCTGGACTAGAATGGGTTAATTGCTCTTTAATTGCTTTTTTCAGAGAAACATTTTGGTTTTGATTGACCAACCTGTTTTTTGTTTATTTTCTATTGACACCAGTTCTTTTTATTCCTTCTACTTTGATTTTTCTCTTTCCATCTTGAATGCTCAGCTCATTTATCTTCATTCTTCCTTATCATGAAATTTGCAAGTCTGACTCATCCTCTGAGTGTGGCTTTGGCAGCAACCCTTAGATCTTGAAAGTAGTGCTCTTTGTTAGTTTTCTTTTTTAGCCTTTTTATTAGGAAAACTTTCAAATATATCCCAAAGTAGAAGAGAATACTGAAATTTCATATACCTATCACCTGGCTTCAACCATTGCCAACATTTGCCATTTATTTTATCTTTCCCTCCCTCCTCCTAATTTTTATTTTCAGTTTGAGTAATTTTAAAGTAAATCTCAGATTTCATGTCACTTGTAAATACTTTAACATATTTAGTAGATGAGGGCTTTAAAGAAATCATACCTTAGAAAATTAGCTATGTTAATATCACCTAGTGTTTATTCTGTGTTCAGTTTTCTCCAAATGTCACAAAATAAGTTTTTACACTTGTTCTGCTTGAATCAAAACCCATAGAGGGTCCCCACACTGCATTTGGTTGATGCTTAAAGCTTCTTTTAAAATCCATAACAGTTCTCCTTTTTGAAGAAGATGCCCTTGATCTATAAAAGCAGCGGGGCCACTTGTGCCGGGGAGTTCGCTGCACCCTGCATTTGGTCGATTGTGCTGTGCAGCGTGTTTCGGGTCTTCGTAGCCTCTGTAAACTGGTAGCTAGGGCTGGATGCTTAATTGGTTTCAGGCGTTTGTTTTTTTTTTTTTTTTGCCGGGGCTGGGTGTGGGGTGGGAGGAAGGGGAGGTGTCAAGAATAGGTCATAGATCGCACTGTGTACTTCATTATTGCATTACACCCGGCGGCATACTGTCTGGCTATCCTTGATCGGTGAGTGGGTACAGTGTCGCAGGCTGCTTCTCTGCCTTACAAAGTTCCTGATGGGTTTAACAGCCATTTTGCTTGTACCCATTGTCTCACTGGTGTATTATTTTCCTGTTAGCATTGTAACAGATTACCTGAAATCTGTCTCACTGGGGTGAAGTCAAGGTGTCAGGGCCTCCGGGAGGCTCTAGGGAGAGGATCCATATCTTGCCTTTTCCAGCTTCTTGAAGTCACCTGCATTCTTTGTGGCCGCTTCCTCCATCTTAAGGATACTATGATAACATTTAGTTCCCACCTGGACAAGCCAAGCTACTCTTTCCATGAGTATTCCTACCTTAGTTTGTGTAGGCACAGGTCAGGACAGAGGACTAGGTTGTCTCTGGGGACCATGATTTAGTCTACAGTTGGCAATTGCAAAATGAAGATTTTCTAGTTCCATTTCTACATTTAATAATTGGCACTCTCATAAGGCATACCTTGTTTTATTGTACTTCTCTTTATTGTGCTTCACATGTTACGTTTTTTACCAACTGAAGGCAAGCCCCTCCACCAGCGAAAAGGTGACGACTTGCTTTATCGCGATACTTGCTCTCTGGCAGTGTTCTGGACCCGCAGTATCTCCAAGGTCTGTGTGTCGGGGGGCTTCCCTGATCAAGTCTGATTACCCTGAAATATAATTCCTGCTGGAGAGAAAGGGGAAATGTCTTTCCTTTATCAGAGTTCAGAATGAGTTGTCACTGTCAACTTCCATAGTGACAGTGCATTTTTGTGGCTTTCCCCCCAGTAGTCCAGACTCGTGGATGTGTATATCATTGTGTTTCAACCTATTGAAGTTACTGTTTTTTGTGTTCGTATTGTTCGTATTGTTCTCCCAAGTTGGCTTCTTTGGATGTGAGCCCGTTAGTCTGTGACTGCCTTGCTTTCTGCCACAGCACGGCGTCCCGTCGTGTCCGCGCTCTGTCCCACACCTGGACTCGCCCTGCTTCAGGCCAGTGGGGACACGTGTTTGGAGGCCACAGTGTGTGTGGAGGGGCTCGCTGCTGCCCTGTTGCTTCTCAGGGCAGACATTCCCAATTCAAATATAAATTTACGTGATCTTCACTTAAATGTGTGCCTTTTGCTTATGCTACAAATCTTGGTTATTTTATCCTACAACATATTTTTAGAATGACAATAGTCATAGTACTAGGCTATATCCCACTTGGAATATGTTGTCAAACTATTGTTTTACAGTTATATTTTTCTCCAGTGCTTATGCCACCAATGTGACATAGATTCGTTTAGATTTTTTTAGGAAACTTTAGTGAAGTATGATAAACAGAACTATGCGAACCATAAGTGTACGTGGCTCAGTGAACCGTCACCATCTGAACTCACCCACATGGCCAGCACCAGGATGGAGAGCAGGACATACGTATTTTTTCGAGGCTGTTCCTCTCTGATCTGTGCGGCCCAGAAAGCAAAGCTGCAGATCGAGGCACACTCGGAGGAGTTCGGCCCCCGTCCTCCTTCCTTCCCCTCCCATTATTTTAGTGTGGGCAGACACACGTGCACCGGAGCTCCCGACTGACCCGCCGAGCAGGAGCGGGCTGCGCTCGTGCCGCGCCCGCCTCCACCGGGCGGGCACAGCGTGGTATGGCCGGCCACCCGCCTCCGCGTGGAAGCCGCCTCGTCCCGACGTCGTCAGCGTCTTGTCTCCTGCTGTTCCTGCCGCTGCCTTTCTACAGGCCTCTCTGCACAGAGCAGCCCCAGTTCCCCCACGCGGGTGCTTCATGTCTGCTCGGAGCTGGCCTCGGGGGCTCCCCTCGTCCGGCGCCACGTGTGGGTCTGGACCCTGCTGTCCCCCGCCCCTCCACTTGGCTCCTTCTTTCCTTCCGACCCTCTGGGTGGTGCTGGCAGTGGGTTTTCGCATGCGGGCTCTTGGCAGGGGGAGCGGCCGGTGGGGCGGCTGCGTCCCCGCTCACAGACACCCGCCAGCACGCGGCCAGCACGCGGCCAGGACCTGCTCTGGGGCCAGCGTCTCGCCGTCTGACTCGGGATAGGGTGCGGTGCCTCCGCTCGGGTCTGCTCGCTGTGCTCGTCCTAGGGCGTCTCAACGCTGCGTTGGTTCTTTGGGGGACCGCTGTGTCACTAAGGGCTTCCATGGAGTCTTTAAATCCAAAAATAAGGTTTATCCCCTAGAGTAGACTCAGAAAGATAGTACTGGGGAGATAATGGCGTCCCACGCCCTCGTCTGACAACGAGGAAACAGGCCGAGAGGTGTGACGTGCCCAGTGTCACCAGACACGTAGCACACTGTGTGTGACTGCTTCAGGCGCTGGAGAAGCGGGGCAGGCTTGAGTTTTCTGGTGTTCGCCGCCCCTTTGCAGAGGAGCGCCCATCGTGGGGCTGGGGCTGGGTGTCCCGCCGTGGCTTCCGTTCGCTCCGTATCCACAGCAGAGGTTCTGGCTCCTGGCGCTTTTCTATGTAAATCGTAGGAAGAAAACCTTCAAGTACAAGTCGTCGCCCTAGCTCAAACTCGGGGTGATTTCATTTCTTATAATACAACGGGCATTATGGCCGGGAGCGTGGAAGTGCTTTTACTTTAGGACGGAGGGGCTCTGCCATGTTCTGTAGCCAGTCCGTCCGCATCTTGGCTGTGCTGGCCTCCTCTTTCCAGAAGCACTGTTACATTGAGGTGGGGGCTAGCTGCGGCCCCCAGCCTGTGGTGAGGAATCTGTGCACAGGAGCTGGTCTGAAACACATCGCCACGGCATCTGGAGACATAGTGACCCAAGGGTCACGCAGAAGTACCTTCACCAGGAAGCACTGGCTGGTTTCTTTAACGAAACAAAGAATTGTAAGAGATGGAGACCTTGAGAAGTCATCTAAGCAGATGGTCACCCGTAGACGGCACGTCAGTGGCCGGTGGGAAGGGCTGGCCCTGTGCCCCCAGGGTGGGGTGCTCGCTCCCAGGGCCCTTTTGCTTCACGCCGAGCTGTGCCCGGCCCGCGGGCCGGCCCTCCGCCCTCTCTGCAGGCGCTGCAGCGTGCGGCTGTCCGGGGGTTCGTGTAAGGCCTCGCCTTTTCCATAGCCCGCAGTCCCTCTCAAAATGACAACAAAAAGTCAGTTCACTTCAGACTCCTCGCCGATGCGTGACTTAATTAAACAGAAAAGGAAACGATTCTGTGCGTGCCGCTTGCCTTCCGCTGCTTTGGAGCGGCCGATGCCACGTGGCGCCTGTTTTCCTCTCCGAAGGGAGGCACCCTGGCTAAAGCGAGGACGGCGGCAGGGCTTTCCTGCTCTTGCTTGGGGACATCTTCAGCACCGCTAGACTTAGCATAGGTCCGTCCATCGTTCCTCTGCCTGTGAAAACACGTTTTTCTGGTAAGTGGCATGTGAAATGCATAACGTTCTGACACGTGCTCAACTCCCAACCCCACAGTATGCAACTTAACGATGCAATTGCTCTTTTTAAAAACAATTTCTTTCATTTTAGGTGCGGGTGGCACACGGGGTCACGCTGGTTTCAGGTGTACACAGTGGTGCCGTCGCTGCCTAAGCCAGCCCCTCCTTCCCCCCGTGGCCGGTGCTCCCTCAGCTCCTCGCTCTGTGCCTCTCCCACCTCAGTGGCCGGGGCGTCCGTCCGGAGACGCTGCGCGTACAGCACGCCTCGCACGGCGGGTACACGGCAGGGGCGTGCCCAGCTGCCCTTTCTCACTGGTCGGCACGGGCACTGGGTGTGTGGTCGCAGGAGGGGCATTCGTTCATTCACCAGTCGTTCCGTACGGGGCTCGCATTCTGGATTTGAGGGTCTGCTGACCGAATTTCTGCATAATCTCTTCTTGCCTATACCAAACTCGCAAGAGTCATCTGGGACGTTCAGCTTCAAGTCTCTTAAGTGGATCAAGGATTTAAGACACTTAGAAAGCAGTTGGAATGTAGGATTCCTTGAGATATTTTAAGGGTTCTTTTTTACCTGACTTAATTTTTAAAAGTAATCTGCCCTTGTGGAGAATTTCATTGTGCCGAACTTAGTGTTCACTGAAACGTTTCTCTGCTCCTGTTTTTCATTTTTAAATAGTGCGGTTCCGTTAGCAGCCGAAGCGGAATAAGCAGGTGCGGGAGCCAGCATCCACTGCGGGGGGAGCTGGAGTCCAGCACAGTAGGGGCAGTCGGTCGTGGAGAGTGGCCTCAGTCTATAGGTTCTCCTGGCCAGCGGAGACTTGGGCATTCAGCAGGCCATTTATAGAGGCCAGTTATGGGACTCCGTGCTCCGCCACGGTCTGTTTACCCAGCTCTCTACGGATGAGAGACAACGCAGACACCCAGACCTGGCTCAGTACGTTTCTCTTTGGATACACAGACGAGTACATGCGTGAGAATTCTTAGAAGTAGGACTTGCTGGGTCAGAGAATATTCGTATTTAAATTACAGCCTGTAATCAAACTGCTTTCCTATGAGATCATATCAGTAATTACTCCCCGGCCACACGCTTTCCCACACCTTTTTCGACAGTCATCAAACTTATTTTTGCCAAACTGAGAGGTAAAATGTAGACTGTCATGCTACCTTCAACTCGAGTTTCCTGTTGTACAAATTAAACACTTCTTGCAATTCTGTGAAAGATGTTTGTATTTTTTTCCTCCCATCCCCCTTTTTTAATGGAGTGTTGGAGTCCTTGGAAGAAATGCTATAAACTGAACACGGTCACTTCTTTCTCAGAAGTCTTTGAGACTGTACCTTACGCCACACATTCCTCCATGGTTTTTTTGGTATGGGAGATATTTCCGTGACTGAGACAAAT
Organism: Eidolon dupreanum; assembly: GCA_028627145.1. Lineage (NCBI taxonomy): Eukaryota > Metazoa > Chordata > Mammalia > Chiroptera > Pteropodidae > Eidolon > Eidolon dupreanum. Next base: position 167,101,494 of record CM053503.1, on the reverse strand, counting down.
ACCCATTTTGTATTTTTTCCCTAATCTAAATTTATTCATTGTAAACAAGAGATTTATAATAAATAATTCGGGTGTTTTCCTTTAAGACTGCTATATAAAGCTTATTAATAAGAAAAGCTTTTTGTCAGATTACATTTATGCTTTGGTTTAGGAAACCAACTCTAGGACTGCTATTCAAGTAAGAGTTACATATATAATTTTAAATGTTCTAACATTCACCTTGAAATGGAAAAAGAAACATGAAATTAAGTAGAATATTTTGTTTAACCCAATTCAAAATATTATTTGAATGTGTAATCGATATAAAATTATTGATATTTTACTTTTTTTTTGGTCTAAGTCTTCAAACTCCAGTGTGTATTTTCATAATTAAAGCATATACTCGTTTGAACTGGCCACGTCTCGAGTGTCAGGAGACACATGTGGACAGCACACACTGGCCAGCATGGCTCTGGAGAACAGTGTTCCATTTCTTTCTATGGAAATTCATTACTTACTTTATGAACCTACTATTTGTCCCTTCTGCTTTTAAAAATTGTTATAAAGTGCATTTATCTGACACATGTTCTTGAATTGGGCTCTAAATAAATATTCTTGACTCACCTGTATAAAGATATTTGCTGATTATTTCAGTATTCATAAAATGAACGTGGTGGAGTACTGCATTAAATGTTTTTATTTAGTGGAATTAAACGCTAATGGTCCCCAAACAGTGAGATACTATAGAGCAGATTCTCTTCCTTGATCTTTTTAACAGTTTACAAAGGCCCCAAAAGTTTTCAATAGGAGACGTAAAAGTTGAGAGCTTAGACAACCAGCCAAGGAGACCTGGATGGTGTCTGAGCAGGAGTCCGGACCTCGCGCCCTGACCACAGGTCTGGCGCTCTGGGTGCCGCCTCCTCTCGCTCGGGATGCCGCCAGGACTTGGCCAGCACTCAGGTTGAGTCTCCTATTTGCAAATTAGAGAAATACATGAACCTAATAAGAGTTACAGTGCTGTTGAAGAAAATTCTAAGTTACCCTTTCTGTGACTTCCTGAAAAGAAGTGAGACTTCCAGAAATGGTGGAGAAAGAACAAAGCAGTGCGAAAGGAAGCGTGAACTGCAGCCGGTCGCCGCTCATCTGAACTTGGGCTGCTTCGTTTTACAGAAACGGCTGCTGAGTTGGCTGTGCACATGGTAAATAATGTTATCCGAGTCAAAGACAGGCACCGGGCTCCGATGCGTTCAGTATTAGGACGAGTCGGCTTGGGTTGACAGTTTATAGCCATGTATAAATAAGCTTAGTCACCAAAGGAGTCAACTAGTAAATTCAGCTATCACGGGGGATGGAAACGTAGCGTTCTTTGCCCTGACCCAGCCACACACTCAGTGCGGGACAGCACCGGCCGGGCCGGGCTGTGCCGGACACCCCGCCCCTCGCACCCCTTCCCACAGCGCCGCAGGCCGGGCCCCGCTGCGTGAGATCCCGTCGGCAGGGAGGACGAGTAGCATAAGTGACACGCCTCGGCTTCTCTGTCCGTGTTCGCCGGCTGACAGGTGCGCCGTGCTGCTGTGGCGAGCTTCTCCCTCGGGCTTATGTCCGGAGGTGGGGCTCTTCTCTTGGCCCCGGCATCTTCAGCCTCGCTGGGCCCTGGGAGTGGCGTGAAGGAAGGACCCAGGGTTTTTCTTGGCTTTTGATTGTGTAGTCTGTGCACAAGGCCACCGCTGAGGAAAGTGGCGTCTGTCTGTTATGTCTGCGTCAGGGGCCCGCCTCTCTGTCCCGTGGTTCGCTGTGCCGGTCCCTGCGCCAGCGCCACGCGGCCTGAGTGACCGCAGCTGTGAAACCTTGGCACTGGGGTCAGGTCTCTACCTTCTTTTCCTCAGAGCCTATCAGCTGTTTACGGCCCTTGGTGCCTTGTGTAAAACTTGTGTGAATGTAAATTGTACGTGTAGATGTTCTAAAAATTGTATATATACGTATTTTATAACGTACTATTAAAATGTATATAAAAATATATTTTTACAAATGTATAAAATCTGGTTATAAAATTCCACACACACGCATATCCACACCTCTTTTGGGATTTAAGTTGCATTTGTATTGAAATTCTAGTTAGGGGAGAACTACAGCCTTCATGATTAAGTCTTCCTATGTAGTTGAACGTGGAATTTCTCCTTTTAGGTCTTTTCATAGATTTTTATAATATGCTCTATAAATCGTATTTTCTTATTTGATTTATTTCTGATAGTTTGTTGCCCGTATTGGGAACAGTTTTGTGTATTGGTCCCGTTGGACTGTTTAGTTAGTTCTAGTGGCGCGTTTGCCAGTTCTCTGGACCTCGTGTTGGGATGGTTGTCTGAACCCTGGCAGTTTCGCTTCGGTTCCAAGCCTCTCGTACGTTGCTTTTCCAAATTTCCTTACTGCCCTGGCCGCAATCTGCAGTGTAGGCTCAAGCAGATAACGCTCTGTCACTTGGTGCTGTCTTCTTCGTGACCCTGGTGTGAGTGCTTCTACTGAGGGCTTCCGGTGGGCACCAGTGGAGGGAGTGTCTAATTAGGGAAGTGTCTTATATTCCTAGTTTCTATCAAGAATGGGTAAATTATGTCAAATCCGTTTTTTTTTTCTTTAATGTTTTGGATGATCAAATCATTTTTGTCCCAGTGCTAATATTGTGGTGAATTCCTTTATTATCCTCGTGGTATACCCCCTTGTGTTAATGGAATAAACTTGACTTTAGCATGACATATTTGTGTTTATGTTTCTGGATCATTTGGCTAGATTTAGATTATGTTAGGCTTTTGCTTTCCAGTACCTAAATGAAATTCACACATTCTTTCCTGTGATCCTTGCCTGGGAAGTGTTAGTTTCCTGGCCCTGTCAGGGAGGTCATCCCTCAGGGCGTTCTTACAGTGCTTCATCGTGATTTTTTGTTTCTTCGGAGATTGGACAGGGTTGGTTATTTAAAGTTTGTGTTTCTAAACAGACTCATTTTGGGTAATTTATATTTCTAGAAATTGCCTATTTCATCTGTTTTCAAGTTTTTGATAATACATACTTTTCTTAGTAGAATTCTTATGTAATTTTTCAGTCTATTGTAGCTGTAGTTTTTGACTCCCTTTAAATTCTTAATGTTGTCTATTTATACTTGTTCTCCTTTTTTTCCATTGATCAATTTTGCCAGAGATCTAACTAGTCTTTTTAAAGACTCAGCTGTAGGTTGTGTTTATTCTCACTAGTACACCTTTTACTTTATTAATTTCTTATTTTTATTTCTTTTTACTTTATATTCTATTTTTCTACATTCAGAAGAGGATGATTAGCCAATTTTTACTTTTTCTTTTCACTATAATATGATGGTTTAAGGTTATAAACTTGTCTCCAAGTAACATCTGTGCTTCATTCCACAAGTGTGGATATATAACTGCTTTTTGTAAATATTTTCTAGATTCTAAATATTTTCAGATTTCTTCTTTGACCCATGACCTATTTAGGAGCAAGTTTTAAAATTTCAAGCCTTAAAATTTTAAGTTGACTCGTAACTAATTGTGTCGTGGTCAGAGAATGTTATGATATTCTCCGACATTTGTTGGGGTGTTGTTTTTGTTGTTTTTGCCTCAGCTCCTTGCCAATTTTTATAAAAGTTCCATTTGAAAATAACATGTCATTTCTCATCATCAGGTGACAGATTACAAAAATCCAATAAAGTAGGTTTATTAACTACATTGTTTTAATTTTCTGTACATTTTAATCTCTATAATCTGTTACCAAGATTTAAGTCAGTCTTCCCCTGTAATCTTGGATATATCAGTTTCTAGTAACGTTTGGTTTTTACTTTATATATTTTTGTAGCTATGTTATTATACACATAATCAGAGTTGACTGAATTTTTCATTCTTGACATTTTTCTTAATAATGCTTCTTATCCTACAGTCTGTTTTATCTCACAATAATATATCTAGCCCATGTTCTTTGGGTAGGACTTGCCTGTAGTGTTTCTTCCATCCCTTTGCTTTCAACCTCTGTGTCCTCTTGGTTTTGGACTCTTAAATAGCTTTTAGCCGGATTTTGTAACGGGCCAGTTTAGTGTATTAAGACTAAAAATGATTCATTGAGCCATCATTCTTGTGTTTTAAGTTGGCTTTTAAGTTGCTTCCTATTTTGTTTTCTCCTTATTTAATAATTAGTAATACAAAAAAAAAAATGTAACCTGTAAGTAATAATATACATATTGTAGTGAGTACCTCTGAACCTAACACCTAATCTAAGATAGAACATCACCAATAAATTCCATTTGAAAGATTTTGAGTTTTGGTTTGAATGTTAAAAACTTTGTTTTTACTAGATTATCCTTAAATTTTTATCATTCATTTAACAAGGGCTAAAATTAATATTTTTAACCTCAGTTTCCCCCTCCCACCTTATATCTTATTGCTGCATAATCTTTTTTCCAGCTTTTTTGAAATATAATAGACAATTAGTTGCTAGGATTTACATTGTACAATTCAATGAGTTTTTTGAAACTCATTGAATTATAGTTGGCATACAATATACCAGTTTCAGTCGTATAGCATAGTGATCACAGAGCCACATAACTTGCAAAGCGATCGCCCCACTAAATCTAGTACCCTTCATCCCCTTACATATTTATTACATTATTAACCATCTTCCCCATGCTACACTCTACATCTCCATGTCTATTCTGCAGCTATCCATTCATACCTCTTAATCCCTTTGCCTTTTTTTGCCGTCTCCCCAATCCCCCTCCCATCTAGTAGCCCTCAAAATAGTCTCTGTATCTATGAGTTTATTTCTGCCTATGTTGTTGTTTGTTTTGTTCTTTAGATTCCACATGTACGTGAAATCATTTGATATTTGTCTTTATCCGACCCATTTCATTCAGCACAATACCCTCTAGGTCCATCAAGGCAATATCTTTTTCCATCCCCTTCCTTTTAAGTCTGTGTGTGTCTTTTAATCTGAAGTGAGTCTCTTGCGCTACCTAGAATCTTAATTGTATTTTATATTTTAACTTTCTCCAGATTTTATTGTTAGTGTATGATCAATGCTTGTTTCACTTTATCTAGGTTAATGGCTTCTTGGTATTTGTACTGCAAGTCTCTGACTTTCATTTTCTTCTTGCTGAAATATATCCTTTAATAGTTATTTCAGTAGTTATTCATCAATAGTAATTGCTTTATCTTTGTTTGAAAGTGTCTATTTCACTCCAGTTCTTAAATGAGGTAAAGAATTCCAAGGTGATAGTTACTTCCTTCAGCACAATTTAAGGTATTATTTCATCGTCCTCTGGTAGGTCTGGATGTTGGCTCTTCAGTTGTCTGCTCTTCTGTCTGGGGCTTCTCTATAGGTAACCCGTCTTTTTTCTCCATCTGCTTTTAAGGTCTTCTCTTTATTTAGCATTTTCAGGTTTCACTATAGTGTGTTGGTGTGGATTTGTTTAAATTTTGCTGCTAGCCACCTGTTCTGTCTCTTGAGGATGGGAGGGAAATGTCTCTTTTCATTTCTGAATTTTCTTCAGTATTTTTTCTCTGTTCTTTGTATTTTCTTCTTTTGGAACTTCTGTTAGACATATGTTGAACTTCCTCATCCTCTTATCTGTGCTGCTTTCATTTGTTCCATCTCTTGATTCTTTTTAATGCTGCTTTTATGTCCTATGTCTCTAATTGAGATTTTTTTTTTTTTTTTGGAGTCTCTGATATGTCATTTGAAGTTCAGTCTTATTTTTTGAATTTTGGACTTTCAGCCTCTCTGCAATGTGGGTAGATCTGTGGATGTCCTTTGCAGCCTGGTTTGAGGTTTATTCCCTTCTGAGTGGAATTGCTTTGTTTTGGTAACTTCTGCATTTAAGCTAGGGAATCTTGGGCACGTAGGGGTGTAGGGGTTGGAGCCCTAACCTTGCCTGATGGCTCCTGCATGGCGGCCAGCACGCAGGAGGCGCTTCCCCTCCATAGTCTCTCTGTTGAGGGTTAGTCCTTTCGGGGACCGTGGCTTTATGTGGGAGGTGAGTCTGTTCTAACCTTTTGCCTTGAGCCGACCTGAAGCTTGTCAGACTGATGCTCGCCTTTGGAGGCAGCCGTAGTGGTCCGCACAGTGTCTGGGCGGTTTCGCTGGACCCAGACATCTGAGTTTGCCTCTGTAGACTGGGAGCCTGGCCGCACTGAAGCTTGCTGAGAAGAAAAGCGGGCTGTTGTCACGCAGATTTAACATCTGATTTTGTTTCATCAGGTGTGTTCTTAATCCAGTTCTTTAAAGGCCTCCTGCGCCTCAGGTACCGTGCGAGCTTCTGCCTGCGGCAGCTCCCTACCTTCGTTGGCAGTTCTTGGACAGCAGGCCCGCCACCTGGTCCCACATGCCTCCCTCTTCCCCTTCGACACCCCCTCTCCACAGCGCTGAGCCTGCAGGAACCAGCAGCAAAACACACTGTCCGAGTTGCCGGTCGACCTGCCAGCAGCCGTGGGAACACGGGAAGGGGCGCAGAGGAGCTCCGTGCTGCTCCGAGGCCCTTGATGACTTCCCTGGCTCCCAGGGCGGACTTTTCTGTCTCCCATGATCTCTCTTCCCCAGTGACGTCGTGAGCGCTGTGGCGTTCCCAGACACCGTGGGGCTTCTCCCCTGGCCTCAGCTCGCACATACACCCCCACTCCGCCATCCAGTGGGTATCCCACGGGGCGCCTCCCCAGCATAAATCTGCGCCTTTGCATCCCACTCCTCCTTAGCCCCGAGGGCAGCCAGAACCTCCCCGCCATTCTTCCCTCACGCCTTCTTCCCTCACGCCGGTGTGCAGTTGAGAAGGAACTCCCGGTGCCCCCTTCCAAATCCGGCCACTTACCCACCTGCCATTGCCCACCTCATGGAAAGCCATGGCCATCTTCAGGGGGAACAACTGCAGGAGCATCTCCGCCCACCTCGCCCTCTGGAGACTTGGACAGCGGTCCCCTGAAATCCATCCGGTCCAGCCCTCTGCCCAGAGTCCCCACCGCCTCCCCTCATCCCAGGCAGCTCTGTGCGGTGGCAGTGGGCCGCGCTGGCCGGGCCCTGGGCTTGTCTGACCTGGCCTCCGTTGCCGCGTGCCCACACGCCCTGCCTCTGGCCCTTTGTGGGGTGCTCCAGGCCTCAGGTGTCCCTGGGGCGGCCCCACCCTCTGCAGGGTTCTGCTGCTGTGCCACCCCGTCATAGGTGCACACTGGCATCTCCGGACGCTTCCGCTAGCCCTGGTCGGGAGGTCACCACTTACCGCAGGGTGGACGCAGCCCTGGCTCTCCCCCCACTAGGGCAGAAGCCCCTCGAGGGTTTGCTTCTGTTCCGCGGCTCGTGGGTGCCTAGGCCTGGGCACCCATTCGTACCCGGCTCTTTAACGAAAGGGAGCGTGCGCTGTCGAGGGGATCAGAGTGCTCGCTGAGGGACAGAGCCGGGGAGTTTACAGAAGTGACGGGCACCAGGGCCGACACGGAACGAGGGGGCGCAAACCTGTGCTCCCGACTTTGGAACCGGGGAATGGGGGCGTGGGGGGTGCGGTGGGGGGGTGTTCCCAGCGGAGTTTGTGAGGCTGAAAGCCGGCTTGTCCCCCCCGCTGCCAAAGGCCGGGGATGGTTGGGGACAGCAGCCGATTCCCTTTGTGCCGCCCCTCGAGGCTTCTTGTTTCTTTCCGGGGTGGGAGGCGGAGGCGTTGGGGACCCCGTTTGGAGAGCGGCGGCGCAGCCGGCCCCGCGAGCGGCCCCGCCGCTTTCTGGAGTTGGGCGGGACTCCGTGGGCGCCCTGACCTGTGCGCGGGGCGGGGGCGGGGTCCCCGGGGCGGCGGGGCGGGGCGCCGCGGTCTGACGTGTCTCGGCGGGATTGGAGCCGCCGCCCTATATAGCCGCGGGGGCCCGAGCTCCGGCCTCGGAGCGAGCGCTGGGAGCCTCGAGCGAGCGGCCGGCTTCTCCCGCGGGCGGCGGGCGGCTAGGCAGGCGGGTGAGCGCGCGCGCGGGGCCGGCCGGGGCTCCGGGCCGGGGGGCGGTGGGGCGAGGAGCTCCGCGGAGAAGTTGGGGCGCTGGGGGCGGGGCCGCGGCGCCGGGCGGGTCTGCCGACGTGGAGCGCCGCGCGGGCAGGGGGAGGGGCCGGGGTCGCCTTCCTCCCCGCACCCACCGCGGCCCGCCGGCCGGCACCCCCGTGCTCCCTGCCGGGGCCACGGCCGCCCCCTCCTCCCGGGCCGGCCCGGCCGGGTGTGGGGGGGGCCGGCTACGTGTCACCACTGCGCATGGGCCGCGGCGCTGGCGAGGGAAGAGCGAGAAACTTTCCCGAGTCCCGCGCCTGCCGGGCCCGCGCCAGCCCCGCGCCGACGGCGAGGCGACGGGGCCACGGTCACGTCCCCTGCGCGCTCCCCACCGGCTCCGGCGCGGGGGGAGGGGCGGCCGACCCGACCTGGGCCAGGTCGGTGACGTGGGCTGCCTGGCTGAGCCCCCTTTCCCTCCCAGGGACCCCCTCCGCAGCTTGCCGCGGGGGTGTCGCGGGTGTCTGCCCCGCAGCGGAGCCCCGGGACAGCGGCGGCGCAGGGGAGGGGGCTGGCACGCCGGCCGCACCTCCACCTGCCGCCTGGTCCGGGCTGGGCCCGCCGCCCTCCTCCGGCTGGAGCAGGACTTGGATGCTCCCCAGGGTCCCGGACGAAAATCACATTACGGAAAAATACCGAATTTGGATGGAAGGCGGGGAGGCCGAGCGTGCTCCTGCCCCTTTAAGCTTGTCCCCGCCCGCGGGCTCGCGTGGCCTGTGGGAGGGCCGTGCTGAGGTGGCATCTGCGAAAGTTCCTCCTGCTGGATGGTGCCGACTTGCAAAAGTTGGCGAAACGCACGCAGCCTTCTGCTCGCCACTCGGCGGGCCTCCTGTGCTCCGCCTCTCTGAGGCTTGGGCCTTGTGATCTTTCAGCCCATCGGGATTTTATGTTTTTGGTCCCGAGTTTGGTTTGTGGGTCCTGAGAAGTACTTTGGAAAAAGTTTCCATTGCAAGGTTGCTGTGGAAATAAAAAGTCAGTTCAGTTTTGGAAGCAGAGAGGGCAAAGTCCTGGACACGGGCGCGAGGTTTCCGAGGCCCTCGGAACCCCGTCCTGTACATACAAAGGGCGTTGACAGCGCTGAGGGTCTCGTTAGTGGCAGAGATGACATTCTTTCTGACTAGTATTCACGGGTCCTCTTTTTGCAAAGACTTTTTGCTTTTAAATATATAGTTGGCAGAATGTCACAAGGGAATCACAGTTTGTTCAGAACCAGAAAAGTACAGCCCTTCGTTTAAAGACTTTTCTGTTGTGCGTTCACTAGGACCGAGGTTCAGATGTGATCCACATATGTGGTGACGCCACATCTCCAGCGTGGGGAGTCCACGGTGCTTGACAGTGCCCCGGGGGGGTGGGGGGGAGAGCCTGGGTTTTATCTACTCTCTTCTAGTTGTTTGCTGCGTACTTACAATTTGAGACGTGGCTCTTTTTGCTGTGGACATTCACACCCTAGAAACAGCGCTTGAAGTCCCGTTCGCGGGCGTCTTGGGCAGACTTGACCGCGCCGCGCGGGGGAGGAGCGAGAGCGGTGAAAATGACGGAGGGGCGGGGCGTCTTGGGAGTGAGTGGAGGAGCAGGGGAGAGGGCTCCAGGCACCTGAAGGGGTCTGGTGGGAGAGAGCAGACTTGTTCTCTGTGGCCGGACGGGGGAGGGAAGTTGTAGGCTTTGGCACAACGCGGCAGCTGCACAGAGGACAGAGGTGGGGCGCCGGCTCCCTTCGAATCCCCGTCCCTTTCCATCCCCGTTCGAGCA
>CM053503.1:167063589-167091216 GCA_028627145.1 Eidolon dupreanum | reverse complement strand
GACTTGGGGAGGGAGCTGACACCCCTGCCTCAGTGTGAAATGAGCCCCATTTTCCAAATGAAGGGGCTGTGGCTTCGAGGGCAGGAGTCCCGCAGAAGACCTGGGCAGAGGACCTGGCTCGGGCCTAGGGCACTCTTTGGTGTCTGGTTCCTGCCCTAAGGACCGCTGTGGCCTGCCAGGTTCCACCTCCCACACCTGAGTGACAGGAGACAGGAGAATAACCAATCAGCATGCGTCAGAGGCACTTGGTGCCCCTCCCCTGGGCAGTCCCTGCTGCTTTCTGCACTGTGGGGCTGTCCCCAGCTCCCCAGTCACTGCCAGCAGTGAGGGCTGCTCGTTCCCGGCCCTGTGCTGTGCGGTTAGCCGTCAGGTGCTAGGTTTCGTGAACATCAGCAGTAACAGCGCCGATAGAGGTATCCAGGTGTCGATCTCTGTCACTAGGTCAGACGTGGCGGGTTCCAGCGGGCCCCTGAGTGGCGTGCAGATTGTGCTTGCCCGGGGAATCCTGGTGCTGGTCCTTTCCGCCAGAGCCTCCATCTCCCCAGATCCAGGGCAGCTTTTGAGGGGACAGTTGTCCAAGGTCCCTCCTTTACTTGCATTCTTCTTCACTGGGGGAAAGTTTGAGTGTCACTGTACCTTAGCGAGTGTTTGAAGCTCACAGCTCGTCAGTCTCGCAGATGGCTGCAAGCTGGCCGTGCCCTGACTTCCTTCTCTCTGGCCCGCCCCCCGCTCCAGTGGCTCACCGGACTGTGTGTAGGCGCCAGATCAACCATGAGCTCCGTCGCCGTTTTGACCCAAGAGAGCTTTGCCGAGCACCGAAGTGGGCTGGTTCCGCAACAGATCAGAGGTGACAGCCCCTCCATGCTCTTCTCACGGGCTCTTCAGACACCCTTCCCCCCCAGCCCTTGTCAGATCTGTGGCCTTCCAAAAGCACCTTTTGACCTTGTGGCTGTGGGGTAGGGCCAGGGGCAGAAGCTCGTTCGCTCTGCTTCACACTACCCTGTGTTCGGGGTGCACATGGCCATGAGCAGCGGGGGAGGCTGGGTACAGTGCAATTTAAAATGTGCACAGCTTTCTGCAAAGCCAGTGAATTTGGCCATTGGTAACTAGTGGGATTCGCTGTTCGAAACTGCTGTTCCACAGCTGGGTGGAACTGAATCCGGGCTGTGAAGCATCCCCAGAGCACTGGGCCCTGACTCGCGAGTTCTCCAAGGCAGCAGGCCAGGAGCGAGGACACTAGTGTCCCAGAGGAATAGCGTACAAGCCAGGAGGCCAAACACACTGTCATTTTAACATCTCTTTAAGGTAGAAGTAGGAACTGATCTTTTACGTTTTTTGTTTCTTTTGGGAGCTGGTATGTGTTTACAACTGCAGGACAACTTGATTCGAATGCTAGATTTTCCTCCAAAATCCTTTATCTGTATTTAGATTTGATAAGATTTTTCAGTTGAAAGAGCAAATTATTGTACTCCAAGTTGTTCTGATATTCCTGAGTTTTCTAGTAGCTGAACCGAGTATCAGTTCTTCGGTTCATGTTATTAAGATCAAAAATTCACTGTGATACTTACTCTGGCCACGTGTCACATGCTCATTTCTAGGGCAGTGGTGACCTAGGCACTGCTGGTCACTTGTCTCTGAGTGCCTACGGGACTGGGTCTTTGTAGCTGAACCAGCAGCCCTGTGGGTCTGCATCGTCCCCCCATCTAAACGGCCAGATGCGGGGCACTGCCTGCTGCTTCGTCAGTGTCTAGGGGTAGCCCAGCCACCCGGCTACAACTGGTAAACCGAGTCAGTCGACGGCGGCCTGCCCTGTGCTCAGGCCCATTCACAGTGGTTTTTCTAGGGCCCCGCGGCCGCCACACGTGGCGCTCAGCCCCCGGCACTGGGGCCAATGCAGAACACTCACACTCCTGCTTTCGTGGAGCCATGGTTATGGGGACACAAACCTGAACATCGAGGGCACGACGGAGGGCGGACACGGGCAGTGCTTAGGCCAGTGGTTCCCACGGGTGCTCCCCGCAGAGGGTGGGGGAGCTCAGACCGGAAGTCGCGACAGGCGCTCCGCTCAGTGTTGTAGAGCTATGCAATTCTCGCAGCCGTGCCCGGCTGAACCTCTGCTTTGTCCTGCAGTTCCAGGGTGTGCTCTGTGCGGGGCATTGCTGTACCTGATTTTTTAAATGCAGGATTAAAAGACTCTTCGGGGCATAAATATCTCTGTGCAAGAACTGCCTTCAAGGGGCTCAGTCATCAGGGGAGGAGTGGGGCGCCCAGGTCCGAGCTGACACCAGTCACAAAGGAGGCTGTGCCGAGGGCAGGTTTGGCCCTTGGGACCGCACACTGAACCTGAGGGTGCTGGGCCTGGTGGCCTCTTGGGGCCCTTCTCGTGGCTGAACGAGGAGATGGGGGGAGCTGTTACTCGAGCAGATAGTGTTCTTTTTTTGACATTAAAACTCTCCAAGTGCTTTTTCATCTGACGTTGAAGGCAGTGTACTTCCTCTTGATCTATGTTGGCTGGTTCAGTTGCCACTCTGAATTCAGAAGAAGAGAGTGACCCTCCGACCTACAAGGATGCCTTCCCCCCCCTGCCTGAGAAAGCGCCTTGCCCGGAGAGCACGCAGGAGCCTGCCGGCGCCTGGGGCAACAAGATCCGGCCCATCAAGGCGTCCGTCATCACTCAGGTAGGAGCCGGTGGTCTTCACCTGTCCCTCCGCGGGGGCGGCGGCAGCATCTGAGGGAAGGGGCTCGGAGCCTGCAGAGAAGAGAGGGCTTTGGGCTGTGACGATTCAAGTCAGCCCCACTCCTGGGACAGCCCCCCGAGGCTCCGCCGTGTCCCACCGGTTTCCTCTGCAGTCTGGTCCCTGCTCCAGCTGCAGAGTGCCCTGGCCGTCCTCGTCGCCGGCCCCCGCGGGGACCTGTCTGTCTGGTCTGCCTTTTGTCCCACTGTCTCGAAGCAGTCTTCTTCTGGCTTCGGTGTCACCATTTTTCTGGCCTTCCCCCCCACTGCCACCACTAGCCACCGTCACCCTGCCACCTGAACCTGGGGTGGCGGCAGGCTCAGCACTTCTCTCTGTGAATTCGTGTCGGGCTGGGTGCGCTGAGAGATCCCCTTCCCTGAGCCTGAGACTCGTAGCAGCTGCCTCCGGGTCTTCTGCCTTCCTGGGGGGCATCTGAGACGGAACTGGCTCCCCCCCGTCTTCCCGACCTTGCCGAATGCAGCACGCTCTACTTAGTGGTTCAGGCCCCAAACCGGGGCCACTTTGCTTCCTCCTGCTTCCACCCTTTCCTGCACGGAGCAGCTGGGGGACCCCGAGCCAGCATGAGTGCCCAGCTGAAGCCCTTCCTCGGCATCTCACCGCCCTGCTCCCACGGCTCCCCCAGCTGCCTCTCTGTCAGTGCCCTCGCCCTCCCTCTCACCCCCCTCACCTCCCAGCGTGGCCAGCTGCGCCTCTGCGTCTGGGGAAGGTCCCTCCTGGCCATCCTCGGTCCCTCCACCCAGCCCCTCTCGCCGACCGCCCCGTTACCTGAGGCGCCCTTGCAGTTCCTCCGCGTTGGGTCGCATTGGGTCGTAGTTCGCTGCTTCACCAGGGTCAGCCTCTGCCCGGGGGCCTTTCTGCGCCCGCCCTGGTCTGCTGTCTGGCCGCAGAGCGCAGCGGGGGCGAGGACCGAGCGCATGCGCAGGCTCGGCTGCTGGGTGCAGACCCTGAGACGCCGCCTCCTCTCCCGTGCCGCTGCGCAGGTGTTCCACGTGCCCCTGGAGGAGAGGAAGTACAAGGACATGAACCAGTTTGGAGAAGGCGAGCAAGCGAAGATCTGCCTCGAGATCATGCAGCGGACCGGCGCCCACCTGGAGCTGTCTCTTGCCAAAGACCAGGGCCTCTCCATCATGGTCTCCGGGAAGCTGGACGCCGTCATGAAGGCCCGCAAGGACATCGTTGCGAGACTGCAGACGCAGGTGGGTGGTCGCCGGCACGGCCCCTGCTGCCTCCGACCCTTCCCTCGGGGGCCAGGCCATGGTCAGCCAGGCGGCAGCAGTTGGGGTCTCCTGGCATTTTTGGTGGAAAGCCACCGGTGCAGTAACAGCTGGGACACCTGCTATTCATGCCGCCGCGCGGGTGAATGAACGGGAGTCGTGTCCCAGGGTTTGAGACTCTGAAACCGAGCTTGTTCAGGGCATGGTAAGGACCCCGGTGTCGGGCTGCGGTTCCAAGTGCAGGGCACGCGAGTGGGCACGCGGTTCCAGGCCTCAGACGCGGGAGGTGACCGGTTCACGTTCTGTTGGTTGTAAACCGGTTCTGTAGCCCGCTGCGGGCCGGCATGGGCGCTGGCCTTTCTCGGGAAACCCCTGGACTAGTGAGTGGCGCACTTCTCCTCGACAGGAGCCGGAGAGACCAAGCTTCTCTACGTGGGGAGTCGTATCAGGTGTCACTAACATACAGTTTCCGTGGTTTTCGTTAGAAACGGGGGTGTTTCCCACCAGCTGCAGACACGCGGCCTGAAGACGGGGTCTGAGGCAGAGGGCCACGGGCCGGCGTCGCAGGGAGGAGCAGCTTCGCCCCGCGCCGGCCAGCTCTCGCTCTCCCTCAGCCCGTGGGCCTGGGGCCAGCCCCCTCCCCCGTTGGCTTCAGAGAGGTCCGTCCTCAAACGCAGGGAGCGGAAGGTGTGCACACAGTGCTGCGCGTCGTGGCATTCTGAGACTTCTGCTCCCATCTGCTAGCTGGTGAATAGTTGAATATTTTGTGGCTGACCACGGGACCAGGGAGGGGACACTGAAAACATTCGTCCCTGACCCACTTCATTCGTCCTGCCCCCCAACCCCAGTTACTTTAAAGCAAATCCCAGGTGCACAGTCACCTGTGAATGATTCAGTGCGGGGCCCCTCGCTCTTTCATTTGATCACGTAAGCACTGTGCTGCTAGTGCGCTTATTAAAACAGTGATTTCTTGGCACGGCGGTACTCACTTCCGTCTGTGCGTGGTCCTCTGTCGTCATCTCGGGCATCTGCCCGAGTGGTGTGTGCACGTCAGCGTCCACACAAGGCCGCCCGCTGCGTGTGCTTGTGCCTCGAGTCATCTTCGGCTGCCGCCTCTGCCCCTTTTCCTAACACCGTCTGGTCGTGGGACAGCAGGTGTCTGGTTCGCTCCCATCCGCCATCTCTCCTGTGACCTGGTGGTTCGGCTTAGGGCCTTGGTGACTTTCCCGCTCAGCTTGTCTGGCAGGAGAACTTCGGGGGGGGGGGGTGCTGTGCCCTTGGTTTGGTTCCAGGATCGGTCGGGGCAGAGGCGTCCTCAGCCGAGTCCACGTGTCACGACGTCTGCGGTCACTCTTTGCTCAGGCGCTCACGCGTCGCTCTCGGCCGCCTGACCCATCAGGGCTGTGCGTGGCGGCCTCACAGCCGCTCGTCCGCCCTCGGTCGGCCCTGCGAAGGGCTCTCTCCTCACCTGTTGCGTGGGGGGGGGCAGGGTACGTGACTGAGCTGCGTCCCTCTCCCCTTAGGCTTTAGACGGAGTTGGCGCACTCCTGTCTCTGCTGGTGACGTGCGCACCAGTCGCCCTCAGGCCGATGTTGCGTGTGTTCGGCCAGTGGTTGGGGCCCTCCCGGCTGGCCCCCTGCAGCTTCCTGACAGGACTGTGCGTTCATCCCCGGTCACGTCCTTGTTTCTCACAGATGTGCGGACGGACCTTAACCGTTTCCGCCCATGGACCTGAGGTCAGCCGTTTGTCTAAGAAATGTGGACGTTTTTACCAGGAAATTTAATGAGCTCGGCCTTGCACTTGTAGTTGAGGTGGAAGACCACAGGGTTTGCAGTCGCTTGACATGGTTCTCCGTGTTCAGGTCACGCTGTCATCTTGACACGCGGTTGGGGTCATTTGCTTTAGTTTATTTTCAGTTTTTAAAAGTTACTTAAATATTCAACACTTGCAAGCTGTATAATCAGGGACATCCAAAGACGACTGCTTCACCCTGTCCCCACCCTCCCTGCTGGGTGACGTCCTTAGTCTTTGGACCTTCCATTGTTCGGCTTTGAGAATAGAAGCAGCAAAAGATTGCTTGCCATAAACACTGTCCACACCTTGTGTTTCCCTACGTATTTTTGGAGGTGTCTGCAAAAGGTGACTTTCCTCGCCTTTCTATATATATGGCTGCCTGATGCTCTGCTTATCAAGCATCCCTGTTGTGGGCATTGGGGGGCTCCCCGACTCTGCTCTGATGCGCCCCGCCCCAGTAGAGCCTGTGCACGCGCCGTGTCCCGTTCCACCCAGTGTGCCAGCACGGGTGCCCCAGAAGCGTGGGGCAGCCGCTCACGGGCACGTGGGTGTCATTTTCCCCTGACAGCGGGGCCCTGTGTCGGGGCTACGCGCACTCTCCGCGCACTGTCCTTTCAGCCTTTTCTATCAAGGTCAACTCGTCCATCTTGCTCAGTGTTAGGGGTCCCCTTAAAAGCCCTTCGTCAGTCAGATTCATTAAACGTTTTGTTATTTTGAATCATTATTGGAAAGCTTTTTGCACTTTGGGTTGTAAGAAGGCTTATTCGTATCTTCTCTGGTGCTCGTAAGGGTATCACATTTTAGTTTCTGATCCGTGCAGAATTTACCATGGATTGTGTGAGGTACAAGTTCAGTTTCACCTGTTTCTATACGTCTGTCCAGTCATCAGTACCACTGGCTCGAATGGCTGTTAATTAACCTTTTGCTAAGAATTACGCTAGATCTTCTAAGGGCTGTTTTCAGCTTTCTCTGCTCACATTCCACCTCTCTTGTTGCTGGTGTTGTGTCTAGCTACTTTATTGTCTTTTCCTTTTTTTCTTTTGCTTGTTGGAAAATGGACGGCCCTTTCCTTTAAGTTTGTGGCTGCTGATTTTTAGCCAAGCTAGAGCTGCTGACTTCTGGATTCCACTCTCATCTCCCGGATACAGGCAGCGAGGCTGCGATAGAGCAGTGGTGGTGTCCCCGAGATTCGCCTCCCGCCCGGCCGCGTGTCTGCGTCTCTCCCTCCTGGGGGACGCGAGCTCGTGCTGTGGGCGCGCACGGCCCCCACGAGCGCCTGCCCGTTAACTGCAGCTTTGGGCCGAGGAGCATATGTGTGTTTCGTCACGTGAAAAATGAGCAGCCGCGCGTAAGTGAGCCGCTGCAGGTCAGACTTGCGTTGGTCAAGGGCCAGCTGTATGTCCCCTGGCTTCTGTTTCCTGGCAGACTGTTGTCGTGAGTGGGCTTACGTTTTGTGGGGGTGATCATTCGAGTTTTTTCTCCATACGTCTAATAACGTGAATGACATAAACGGGTTTCCTCACGGACCGTGCGTGGAACGAGCCTCACGCAATCGTAGCGCGTGAGCCAGTCCGTAGCCCTGCTTTCCGCGCTAGTTGGGAAGTGCGGGCCTTTTTCATTGCCTCTGTGACGCAGTTTAACGTTTCTGTTGTGAATGTCGAAAAGTCTGCTGTGAAATTGCGTCCCGCGGGGAAAAGGGAATCCGGCCGACGTGCGGCTGGCTTTCTGCTGCGCCAGTGGTGGGGACCTTCTCACACGGGCTCTGCGGAGTTAGGAAAACGAAGCCTCCGTCTTCCTCCCGGGTTTCTCTGTGACCTCCGGGAGTTGCTGGATTCCTGGCAGTTTGACTTAGGGGATGAAGGGTTATTTCCATTTTCTGTACTCAGTTGTTACGTCAACTGGTTGGAAAGAGAAGGGAAGAAGAGCTTTTATTCGACGCAGGGCTTACCTCTGAAAAATAGTGCAGTGCTGCAGGAGCAGAGGCTGTCTGCCAAGTCCACATGTCCCTGCTTTCCTGTCGCGTCTCAGGCCAGGGGTGACCCTGGAAAAATCAGCTTTTTCAGACCCTGCACGTGTGTTGGTTCTCTTCTGTTAAAGGCCTCAGCGACTGTTGCCATCCCCAAAGAACACCATCGCTTTGTTATCGGCAAAAATGGAGAGAAACTGCAAGACTTGGAACTAAAAACTGCAACCAAAATCCAGATCCCACGCCCAGATGACGCAAGTAACCAGATCAGGATCACGGGCACCAAAGAGGGCATCGAGAAGGCACGCCACGAGGTCCTGCTCATCTCCGCCGAGCAGGTGCGGCCGCCTCGCCCCGACCATGGCACGCCGCGGCCGCAGCCGCAGCCGCGCCTCGAGCGGCGCTGTCAGTTGCGTCCTTTCCTCTCCAGGACAAACGCGCCGTGGAGAGGCTGGAAGTGGAGAAGGCGTTCCACCCCTTCATCGCTGGGCCTTACAACCGACTCGTCACCGAGATCATGCAGGAGACAGGGACACGCATCAACATCCCCCCACCCAGCGTCAACCGGACAGAAATCGTCTTCACGGGGGAGAAGGAGCAGTTGGCTCAGGCCGTGGCTCGGATCAAGAAAATTTACGAAGAAAAGGTAGGGCAGGCCCCACACGCAGGAGTAGGGCACAGTCGGGGCCCAGCCCGCCCGTACCCCTGTCCCTGGCGAGTGGGCAGAGCTCTGCTGGCTGTTGTCCCCACTGTCCCCCACTCTCACCCACCACCCTGGCCTGGGGCTGCCACGGGGCTGGACGCACTGCCCAGAGCTGGTCATGTCTGGAGTGAACTGTTAGCTCCAGTCAGGGACATTGAGGTCTGAGACGTGTTCCTTAATCTGGGTAGAGGAATCGGTGTTTGCAGCTCCTCCGGCTCTGTTGCCAGTCTGGGCTGGACCTGCGTTCTCGGGGCACGCGCCTGAGGACGAAGCCCCGCCTGGGGCTGGTCGTCTCCCTCCCTCTCTTTTGTTGGCAACTTTCTGTCCCCACCTGCCCCTCCTGTGTCCCTCCCTCTCATACCTGATGGGGTCTTTCTTAGAAAAAAAAGACTACAACCATCGCGGTGGAGGTAAAGAAATCCCAGCACAAGTACGTCATCGGGCCCAAGGGCAACTGCTTGCAGGAGATCCTGGAACGGACGGGGGTCTCCGTGGAGATCCCGCCCTCTGACAGCAGCTCGGAGACAGTGATACTTCGCGGCGAGCCCGAAAAGCTGGGGCAGGCGCTGACCGAGGTGTACGCCAAGGTAGTGTTCCCCAGCCTGGTGGGGGGGTACAGGGCCCTGTGGGTGGGGCACGCCCTGCCAGAGGCCCCGCAGCCTGCACTCTGCAAACCCTCAGGGCCCTGTCCTGCTTTGCCTAGGCCAACAGTTTCACAGTTTCCTCCGTGTCCGCTCCTTCCTGGCTCCACCGTTTCATCATCGGCAAGAAAGGGCAGAACCTGGCCAGAGTCACGCAGCAGATGCCGAAGGTGGGGGAGCCCTGTCAGCCTTGTGGTCCGTTCTTTGTGTCTGACCTTTGTTTCGTTGCTGCTGTTTGTCCTAGCAAGTGCCTTTGAAGACCATGGCGTGTTTTTCAAAAATTGAAGTTTTAAAAAATATCTCTTCTTCTTTTTTTTTTTTTTTTTTAACAAGAGAGAATGCATATTGCTAGGTTTGGTGAAAACCTTAAGAAGCATCTCACTTAGTCATCATGCATGATAAGTTCCTAATTTCTGCAGAGCAGAACTCGGTGAAGTGCGGGCTTGTAGCCCTTGTCTCCTCCACACCCCTGTCCTTGAGCCCTTCTCAGTTTTCCAGAGGTGACAGTGGCTCCCAGGAAACTGGAACAGGATGATAATCCAGAGGCCACGTCCTTTGCGCTGTGTTCCTGTTCTGTTTAGACGTCGTTTCCCATTTATTCTTTAGTCACTTTGCTTTCCCTAAGATCAAAGTCCTGGTTGACACAGATGTAATTGCATCATGGGGCCAGCCTCCCTCACTGCTTGTCACGTGTTAGCTCCCTACCTGACACGTTACAGAGCCAGGGGCCAGGGGCTTGTCTGTGGACCACCTTCAGGCAGCTCGGCTTGGGCTAAATGTGCACCTCTATCTGTCTTATTCTGTGAGCATCCGTTCCGAAAGTGAGAAAGGTACAGGCAAACGCGATGCTGATCGGCTTTAAGGTAGTGGTTTCTGTGGCAGGCAGAGCGTGAAGGGTTTCGCAATTCCGTTTTTGGCAGACGATCAGACCCCACAATATTTAGTACCAAAATAGCGGTTGTCCCCCACCCTCATTTTGAAGCTGCCCTAGGAAGGTACCTGTGGGTTCTTGGAGGTCACGGCCGCCGTGCCGTTCCGTCTCGACTGTCCCTTTGCTTATCCTGGTGTGGTAGGTTCACATTGAGTTCACAGAGGGCGAAGACAAGATCACGCTGGAAGGCCCCACGGAGGACGTGAACGTGGCCCGGGAGCAGATCGAAGCCATGGTGAAGGACTTGGTAAGGTGCCCCTCCAAGCGCTCCCAGTGCCGGTGAAGTGCGGGGTCGTGATCGTGCCGTGTGGCAGCCAGACCTCATGTCACTCACAGGGACGAAAGGGCCGGCCCGTCTGCAAGTGACGGGTTCCGAGGCAGTCGGAAGCTGCCTGCGTCCCAGGGAGGCATGGGAGGAGGGGTCCTCATTTGAAGGAGAGTCTTTCAGAGGGGCCCGGGGCCGAACCGGCAGCAGTTCCCGCAGCTGAGTGGTCGGGAGGGGCCGCTGCCCACTGGCTCTGGGCCCGCCCGTCTCCAGGCACTCTGTGCTCCTCCCGCAGAGTACCCGGATGGACTACGTGGAGATCAACATCGACCACAAGTTCCACAGGCACCTCATCGGCAAGAGCGGAGCCAACAGTGAGTGCGACCGGGAGGAGGCTTCTGAGCGGTGTCCTCACCTTCTCCTTGGGCCCGGTGGCCTGGAGCCATTCGGCCTCGAGGGGAACGTGGTCCATCCGGTCAGTCCACCGCCGGACCCACAGGGGCCGTGGAGAAGCACCCCTGGGGCTTCCGACCCTCGCAGGCCCCAGGCACGCTGGGGTGCGGTCCACCAGCTTCCGTAGCCCTCACTGCCCGGCGCCCCTCACGTGGAGCTCAGGGAGGAGTCAGGAGTTTGCAGGCTCGCGCCCACGTCAGACCCCGCAGGGAGGGGGCCTGCTGGGCAGAAGGAGCGTGTCGCCCCCTCCGGCGTTGGGCTGTCCCGTGGGGGGCGTCGGGGATGTGCCAGCGAGCTCTGCTGGGGCCCACGTCGTTTCACGGCTGCTCCGCTCAGCTGGCCTGCGGTCCAGGGCCTGCGGGCTCTGCGTTCAGAGGAAGGCGGGGCCCGCGTGTGCCCGCTCCTGGGTCCTGGGTCCCTCCCGAGGTCGCGAGGCCCCTCCGAGCGCATGGGACGCCTCTGCGCGCGCGCCTCTGGCCTTGCCCTGTGCGGTCCGCTGTTTTGGCGTGCGCGTAAGCGTGTCACCCTCTCTCCGTTTGGTGTCGGTCTCGTTCCTGGGAGCGTGGAAACCACTCGCACAGAGTGACTCCGTCAGTGCTCAGCACACACCTGCTTTCGTTCCTGTTACACCCGTATTTCGGTTATCCATGGTGGGGTTTTTGTTTTTTTTAAATACAAGGAAGCACAGTTCTGCTGTTAATCGCCTAGGGTGTGTGGAACCACGTAGCGTGGTTCAGAGAGTCGTGTCTGCTCTCGTCTCGCTCGGCCCCTACCCTTCGTTTTCTCTCCTGCCACGTGGTTCCTGTGTCCTTGGCCGCGTGGCCCTGCGTGGCTCGACCTGGAGCAGCGCCCCCTCACGTCCCTGAGCACCTCGGCTCCTGGCAGTCTCTGCTCTCAACTCTTTTTGGTGGCCCGCCACACGGTGGCCCCTTACTGCACAGCAGGCCAGTTGGGGCTCTGTTTCGTGCTGAAGCTTCGCCAGGGTGTGGCCTGGCTCTGCCATGGACACTGGGTGCTGTCCAGAGGGGGCGGGAGAGGCCCTCAGCTTCGCTCGTCACGCAGAGACAGCTGGGGGCTGGGTTTGGAGCCGAGCTGACGAGGGAGTCTCTTGAGGCAGCAGCACGGCCTCCATGGGGCTCTTGGGTTGATGGGGAGCTCCGAGCTTCAGTTAATGGGTTCTGATTTTTAATGGTTTTTTAGAGTAACCTTTTGATTTATGGTTCCCAAACTTGTCTTCACATTAGAAATATCTGAGATCTTTTAAACCCAGAGGGTCCTCACTTACGTCGTGATGGGGTCTCAGAATCTGAGGCTTTATGTGAAATGATGTCACAAAACCGGTCGTGCCAGAGGCTTACGACGTGACCAAAGGCTAGGTCCCTGCGGCACGGTTCCGGCCACCAGACATCACCCAGCTCTACACAGAGACCCCAGACGCTTCTCATGTGACACACGAAGTGAGGGCGAGGTCTGCAGACGTTTAGGAAAGATGAAGATGGACGAGGACGACGACTCTTCCCCCGCCGCTTCCGGTTCAGGGCGGGGGGGGGGGAGGCCCGCCCTGCTCAGGCTGTCCTCCCGTCGCTGGGCAGTGTGGGCGTTCAGTCAGCCCCACGGGCACGTCTCTGGGATGCGGGAGGAACCCACACAGACGTGGGGAGACCGCACACGCCACGGACAGGGGCCCCACAGAGAAGTCGGGTTTTTTCTTAGCATTATAACGGAAGGAAGTTTAAGAAAATGACATTCTTGGGGACCTGCTGCATTCTGAAGCGCCAGCTGCCCACCCCGCCAGCACCCTCAGGGCCTGTGGTCTCAGCTGCTGGTCCCTTAGTGGTCTCAGACTGTCCCTGAGACAGCGGAGAGTGGACCCCACTCGTGTAGAGAGTGGGAGGTCTTGCTCTGGGCCTCCTCGTCCTTCTGCTTGTGAGACAGCGGGTCGGATGTTTGGGGGCTTTGGACCTATTGGTCAGTGTTGCGATGCAGTTGATTCTGAGTCCCAGGTGCGTCCCCTTCTGTGTGCTTAAGTCAACAGGGTCAAGGACCAGTACAAGGTGTCCGTGCGCATCCCTCCAGACAGCGAGAAGAGCAGCCTGGTCCGCATCGAGGGGGACCCGCAGGGCGTGCGGCAGGCCAAGCGGGAGCTGCTGGACCTCGCCTCCCGCATGGTATGCCCGGCGGCCCTGCTGGGGAGGCGCATGCCTCCATCGGGCACCTCTGCAGAGCGGCATTCCTGTCACTGTCGTGTGTGGTCCTGGGAGTGGACGTCCCCAAGTCTCCTGCTGGGCTGCTGTGGTGTTGGGGGTGGGGGGCAGTGGAGCTCAGCCTCAGCCACGCCCTAGAGTCCCCGATGCCCAGCACCAGCCACAGGCGTCGCGATAGACTTTCTGGATTCTTGGCACACACCCGGGGGGCACCCGTGCGTCCAAGGTGAGGAGTCCCTGCTGTTATCTCACATGGCGACGGGGATATGTGCTGCGGGCGTTGCTCCCCCGTGCCTGACGGCAGCACTCCCGAGTCACAGCAGCGAGTCTCCACCTGGGCCACACGTGCCACGTGCGGCGCCTTCGAATCCAAATGAGTGGTGCCGCGTGAGCGCTCCTTGCTCGGCGTGACATATGCAGACTGCCGGGAAAGGCCGGGCCGTGCGGTGCGCTCTGCTGTCCTCACCCCAGCCTCCCTCAGCCCCGCACCAGCGCCGTTCCTGGGGCCTCGGATCAGGGCCCACTGTACAGTCGTGACTGTTTTTCTTGGCCATAATCCAAGGTGGGGCCTCCTGCTGCTGCCCTCTGGCCGTGCCTGAGCTCACTCTGCCCCGTGTCCTGGGTTCTCATCGTGACCTCCTGGGTCTCTGGCTCTGGGGTGTCCTGTTACTACATTCTGGACCTCAGTTTCTCTGTCACCTTGAGGCCAGTCTGATCTGGAATCTCTTGGGGTTCTGTAACACATTGGGCGGCTGATGGTGCTCTGGGGAGGCTGAGGACCACGTAGGTTCAGTGCCCTGTCGAGCCATTCTTTGTCCTAGCTACGCACACTGGCCGGGGCGTCCCTGCTCTGCACGGCGCCAGCCGCAGCGTCCGGTTCTAGTTCCAGTTACAACAGAAACGCTGAGCCACTGCGGTGACTGGTTCCTGCAGCAGCAGTTGTCCGCTGAAGCACGTAGTCTGCTCAAAATGACACACTCACAGTGTGACACTCCAGGCCAGGGACACCCAGGGGCGCTACACAGATGCAGCTGGGCACCACGGCACAGGCTGTGAGGGGCGTGGCCCACCCGGCTGGTGGTGCGTGGCGTCGCCACCCCGCGTCGTGCGTGAGGGGCGTGGCCCACCCGGCTGGTGGTGCGTGGCGTCGCCACCCCGCGTCGTGCGTGAGGGGCGTGGCCTACCCGGCTCGTGGGCCGTGGCATCGCCACCCCGCGTCGTGCGTGAGGGGCGTGGCCCACCCGGCTCGTGGTGCGTGACGTCGTCCCCCGCGTCGTTTGTTCAGGAAAACGAGCGCACCAAGGACCTGGTCATCGAGCAGCGGTTTCATCGCACCATCATCGGGCAGAAGGGCGAGCGGATCCGCGAGATCCGGGACAAGTTCCCAGAGGTACGGTCTTCCCGCAGGCGTGCGAGCCTCAGCCCGCACGGTGGGCTGGTGGGCAGCGGGAGCACGCGGTTGTCGCAGTTCTCTCCAGCAGCTGGACTTGGCCTCGCGATTTCTTCTAGGTCATCATCAACTTTCCAGACCCAGCACAAAAAAGCGACATTGTCCAGCTGAGAGGGCCTAAGAATGAAGTTGAGAAGTGCACGAAGTACATGCAGAAGATGGTGGCGGATTTGGTAGGGGACGTTTTCCATCCTTTGTTGTGTGACAGTGTTGCAGACCGCGTGAGGTGTGTGCCCTCAGAGCCCCTGTCAGGGAGCACACGCGGGTGCCGGGTGGGTGTGCCGTGTCGGGGACTTGAGACAAAGTACCGATGCCATTTCTCAGCGGCTGAGGTTTAGATGGCAGGCACCGTCCCCACTTGAGCGTTCCGTGGAGTTCGGGTGGGGAGGGCTTTCTTTCCCGTGCCAGCTCCCTCGTTCCCTGAGGGTCTGTCCATCCTGTAGGGAGAGGTGCGTCCCAGGAGTCACGAAGCGGTTCTTTTTCTCAAGCCTGGCACAGAGGGGGCGAGTGATGGGCGGGCTGGCCCCGCGCTCCCCACGGTTTTCACGGGTGTGCTCTGGGCTCGTGACCGCCTGAGAGGGGACAGGGAGGGCCTCCCGGCACCGGGCTCGTGTGTGCTGCCCTGCATGCCGGCGTTCCTGAGAAGCAGGTCTGTGTGTTCTGAGCTTGGCGTCCTGGTCTCTGTCCATCCCCAACCAGCCGCCATCCCAGGTGTGGCGTGGACACACCTTAACCTAGAGCATGGGGTCGAGGGCGCCCGGCCAGGCCTGGTTGCTTCTGCGTCATGGACCCTGCATCTAAGACGGCAGGTTCTGTGGCCACTAAAGGGGCTTTGCCTCTCGTCAGCTCCGGCGGGCCGGGCTGGGTAGTTGTCTCGCCCGTCCCGTGGCAGACCCCCCCCCAGACAGGAGGGAGGAGCAGACGGGACCTGTTCAGGAGCAGAGTCCTGTCGTTTGATGCTGCCCTTGGGGACAGAAGGGACACTGGCCCTGTGGCGTGACTGTTGGCTGTGCCGTCCCTCCTGTTCCTAAGGTGGAGAACAGCTACTCTATCTCGGTTCCGATCTTCAAGCAGTTCCACAAGAACATCATCGGGAAAGGAGGCGCGAACATCAAGAAGGTGCTGGCCCCGCCTGCCCGCAACCCTGGGTGCCCTGGGCGGGATCTGTGAGCGGGAGTCTCTTCCCAGCCCTGGGCGCCCCGCCCCGCCCGGGCCTCCCGCTGCTCGGCGCCTCAGGCTTGCCTCTGTCTTGCCTCTGCCGTAGATCCGAGAGGAAAGCAACACCAAGATCGACCTCCCGGCGGAGAACAGCAACTCCGAGACCATCGTCATCACGGGCAAGCGGGCCAACTGCGAGGCCGCCCGGAGCCGCATCCTGTCCATCCAGAAAGACCTGGTAATGGGGAGCTGCAGGGCGGGGTGGGGGCGCTCGCGCTGGGTGGGGCGGGGCCTCGCTCCATGCTGGGAGGAAGGTGCCTGTGCTGGCCAGTGGGCCCAAGCAGTCGCCGTGGCCTTTGACACGGACGTCACGGGTCCCGAAGGCCTCAACCGCCTCCTCAGCTTTTGGAAATGTGTGAGAGATGGGCGTGCGAGGTGTGCGGCTGGATGAGTTTGGGCAGGAGTGTGTGTCCGTGGAGTCCCCTCCACCACCAAGATGACACGTATCTGTCATCCCCCAAATTGCCTTGTACCCTCTTTTAACACCTCCGTCCTGCTTGCTGCTAGCTTCCCCGCTCTCCGCAGCCGGCCCCTCGGCTGCTTCGTCTATGTTGTGTAGAGAAATCGTGGCGCCCGCTCGCCTGGAGCCTCGCTGCTCTCATCTGCGCGGTTCTGTCGAGCGTCATCCGTGTTGTCGCGTGTATCAGTTCTTCGTTTTTTGAGATAGAATTGACATAGGACACTATCTTCAGGTGTGCAGGGTAATGGTCACCACAGTGAGTCTTGTCAATGGCTGCCACCACACACAGTTACGTTTTTTCCTCGTGATGTGACAGTTGAAATAGACAGTGCAGAGTTGCCGACCAGTGCAGCCGCCTCGCCGTCCATCACACCGTGGCCTTACTCATTGTACAGCTGGCAGTCTGCGCCTTTGACCCCGTCACCCGTTTCACCCACCCCCCACCTCCCGCCGCCGCCATTTTGTTCTCCGTGAGCTTGGTTTTCTTACACTTCATTTTTTTTTATTGCTGGGTAACATTTCACTGCATGGCTAGATCATGTTTCTAGTTTATGTCTTTCCAAGGGTTTTCGTTTTATCTAAGTTTTGAATTTATTAGCATATTTCCATAATCTCATAATTTTTTTTACTCTTCGTAGTGAGGTCATCTTTCATTCCTAATGTGCGTAATTTGCATCTTTATAAAATTACTTCCTTTTGCCCTGGTAATATTTTTTGCTCCAAAACCTACTTTTATGTTAAAGTGGGTTTCTTTTAGGCAGCTTGCTTTTTTTGGTCACTCTGACAATTCTGCCTTTTAAACTGAGGTGTTTACAATTAATTTTTTTAGCAGTTATGGTATGTTACACATTTTATAACACATACTTAATTACATTTAATGAGATTATTTTTTTCATTTTTAAATTTGTGGTGAAATTATGTGAAGTTTGCCATCTTAACCGTCTTTGAGTGTGTGGCTCCGTGTCACGTCCACGTGCAGCCATCACCGCGGCCGCCCTCCGGGCCGTGCTGCTCCCACGGCACCTGCCCAGCCCCGGGCCGCCTCGCCGGAGGACGCCGTACGCTTGGGTTGACGTCTGCTGTCTGGCCCTTGGTGCTCCTGTGTCCCTTCCACTTGATTCTCTTTTTCTACCTTTTGGATCAAATGTTTTTGTTGCTTTTATCTCTCTCTTTGGCTTGTCATAACTGTTTAGGTGGTAGCTCTGGGTGCTCAGTGTACCCTTAAACTTGTAGTCAGTGCTACTCGCAGTGTCGTTTCGTCACTTTGGTTCCCCTGCCCCCAGCCTTCCTGCCTTGTCGCCATGCCTTTTACTTTCGCATGTCAGAAACCCCACAGGACACACTTAGCCTTTCTGTGTAAACACCCAATCACGTTTTAAGGAGATTCAAATAAGAAAAAGTCTTCGTACGTTTTCCTACGTAAACACATTCTCTGTGTTCAGCGTGTTCATCCCTCCTCACCCCCAGACCCCGGGCAGCCACTCAGCTCTTACGTGTCCCTGCTGCTGGCTTTTCCAGCCTGTCCCAGTAGGGGCTCACAGATGGCCTCTTTCTCTTTGTAATAAGTAGTAAGATGGATCATAGGACAAGCGTGTGTTTAACTTGATGAGAAGCTGCCGGACCGTGTCCCCGAGGGGCCGCACGGTTGTGTGCTGCCGGCAGCCTGCGCGAGCATCCCTGTGGCTCGTGTCCCCAGGTCCCCGGCTCTCCCTTCCTGCCCTCAGGGCCTTGCTTCCGTCCTCTCACTCAGGTCGTTTCTGGCGTGACGGCTGCCGCTGCCCCGAGCCTCGCTCGTCCGCACACACCGGTCTCCCTCTGGCTGTGTGCATGGCCGTCTCACCAGCTTTGAACACGTCACCACGTGTCGCGCGGCAGTTTTCTTTGTTTCTTTGCCCGGAGTTCATTGAACTTCGTGGATCCGTGAGTTTAGAGTTGTCGATTCTGGGAGACTGGGTCCTCTTTATTCCTCAGCTCTTCCCGTCGTCCCCCTCGGGCTGGTTCTGAGTGTCAGCAGCGGGCTGTCCTGCCGTTCACTGACGCTGCTTATTTGGGTGAGGAGGAAGGGTGCTGTTTCTTTCTCCGTGAGTTTCTTTAAATTCATTAATTTTCTGCAGTCTCTGTATAATCTGCCTGTAATCCTGTCTGGTATATTTTCCATTTTAGACACCATTTTCACCTCTAAAAGTTCAGTTTGAGTCTTTTGTTTTCATACGTAACACGTTCAGTCTTTTGGCTTCTTGACCACACACAGAATAGTGAGCCTCACCTGTTGGTTTCCTCGGTCCGCCTTTTCTAACACCTGTCGTTCTTGGCTGGCTTTGCGTCTTCTCCTCGTCCTGGGTGGTTTTTTCCGTTTTGTTAGCCAGACGTGAAGCCTGCTGCGGTGGGCGCGGGACACGCCTGTGTTCCTGTAGGTGTCTTTGTGCTTTCGGTCACTTCAGAACAGTTAGCTTTTTTCCGGACGTGCTTTTAAGGCTTGTGGGTTCGTGCTTGTGCGCAGTCCACGGCCGGTCATTTCCCGCTGCGCGGTGAGACCCCTCTGAGTACTGTGCCCAGCGTCCCGTGAACGGGGACCGCTGACCGAGCTGCAGTCCCTGTGTCCTCTCGTCCTTCCAGCCATCTCTCCCCGGCCCAGGCAGTCTCCCTGCGTCCGTCAGCGTGGGCGCGTCTCTCCACGCCGTCTTTTCTGGGGCTCTGACCCGCCACCCCAGGTGCCTTGGTCTCCCTGAGCCTTGAGCTCTTTGTCCTTGGCGCAGGAGCCCAGCCAGGGCAGCACGGGGCCCGCTGTGTGTCCTTCCTGCGGTCGGTGTCACATGGGAGGTGAACTTGGTCTCTGGTGTCACCGTGACTGGAGACAGTCCTCGCTTCAGTGGGAGAGGCTGGCCGGAGCCCTCAGACCGACCTCTCCTGCCAGCAGCATGGGGGGCTGAAGACGCGAAGCCCCGGTTCCCGGTCCGAGCCCACGGCCGCACGCACCCCACACTGCACGAGGCCCCGGGCCCTCTGCGCCGGCCCTTCCTGGCCACACTCAAACGTGGCTCCCTCGTGCCACGTGTGATTCCAGGCCAACATAACCGAGGCGGAGGTCTCGATCCCGGCCAAGCTGCACAACTCCCTCATCGGCACGAAGGGCCGCCTGATCCGCGCCATCATGGAGGAGTGTGGCGGGGTCCACATCCACTTCCCCGTGGAGGGGTCGGGCAGCGACACGGTTGTCATCAGGGGCCCCTCCTCGGACGTGGAGAAGGCCAAGAGACAGCTCCTGCACCTGGCAGAGGAGAAGGTGAGTGCGCGGGGGGCGGGGTGGGGGCGGGCACCGCGGCTGTCCTCCAGACGTCCCCTCTCCGTGGTGCACAGCCCCACGCTCCCTTTCTTCCCGGCAGGCCCAGGAGCTCCTCGTCCCTCCTGTTGCTTGCATTTTGCCATCGCCGAAGGGCTGTCCACGGACAACAGAGGGAGTTTGCCATTCGGCTTATTAGTTTGTGGTTTTTTTAAAGTATGATTCATCTGAAGTGTGTAGTCTGGCTTCTGGTGAACATACATTCACGTGACTGCCACATGAGGGTAGTAAAGATGTTTTGACCCCTCAAGATTCTTTCTTTGTCACAGCCCATCTGCGGGTCTGCTTCTGGACCGTTAAGCCTCAGCGACACCACAAGGCCAGAATAGCTAGCTTTGTGCCAGGGTCCCCAGCCCTCGGGCCGGTGCTAGTCTGTGGCTTGTTGGGAGCCGGGCCGCACAGCAGGGGGTGAGTGGCGGGCGAGCGAGCGAAGCTCCATCTGTGTCTGCAGCCGCTCCCCAGTGCCGGCATCACCACCTCAGCTCCGCCTCAGATCCTCAGACGTTAGATGCTCCTAGGAGCACCAGTCCCTGGTGTCACAAAGGCTGGGGACTGGTGCTTTGTGAGACATCTGGCAAGTCCTTCAGTTCTGTGCTTTTTAAAATTGCTTTGGCTATTCTAGATCTTGCCTTTCTGAAAGCATTTTTGAAACCAGCTTGTCAAGTTCTAGGGGGAAGAAAATTCTGCTTGGATTTTGAAACTAAAGATCAAATTGGGGAGGATTGACATCTCGGTAGTTCTGAATCTTCGTCTGTATTCCGTTTTTTTAAGTCTGATTTTTTTTTTTTTGGTGTTTGTAGTTTTTAGTATGTAGATACTCACATTTTGTTCAATTTACATCTTTTTACTTTTTAGTGCCATTGCCGCCGGTATTTTGTAACCCATTTTAATTTTCGGTTGTGGTAGCATGTAGAAACATGTTTGATTTTTGAACACTGCGCTCCTTTTACGTGTCTAGGCTAGGGCTCACTTAGTCCCAGTACCTTTTCCCGGTGGTTGCTCGTGGGCCTCTTGTCTCCTGCAGCGCTCGGTGTGCGAGCGGCAGCGGCATCTTCTTGCTGACCTGCACACCATGCGGACAGCCTCGCCCTGCCGTGGACTCGGGGACGTGCTCAGCCCTTGAGCACCGAGGGCGCCCGGTGCTGGGCCTTCTGCGCTGCCCTTTATCAGGCCGAGGGCGCGCCCTTCTGTCCCGAGTTTGCTGAGGCTTCGTGCTGCGTGTGGGTGTTGGGTTTGGTCAAAGGTTTTTTTCCAGCATTTATTGACATGATCACATGGGGTTTTTTTTTGTTAATGTGTATATTAGATTGATTTTTCTCTTTTTTTAAAGTGTCACTAACCTTGCAGTTCAGGGGTGAGCCCCACCTGGTTCTGCTGTATTGTCCTTTACCATGTTGCCAGGGCGGGCCCGCCTCACTTGCTTTCTGTGGTGTCGCTGCCAGCGAGGGTCTCGTGTCTAAGGGTAGAAGAGGCTCTTGGTGGCGCCCTGTGAAGGCAGCACTGTCCCCTGCCTGTGCTGGAAGGCCGGCTCTCCCTGTGTCTGGGGTCAAGCCTGAGGACAGGAGGAGGGAGAGAGCGTGCGCTGTGGGTCCGCGTCGGTCCGGAGGGGTGTGGTCCCGTGTGCCCCCGCGTGCCCTCCAGATGGAGCTGCCATCCGCAATGTGGTCCCCGTGTTCGGCCTTTCCTGGGCTCCCGTTTCTTGGAGTCAGATGAGGACCGCACTCAGCTGGGGTGTCTCTGAGCTGGAGGTGGGGGTGCAGCTGGCAGTGGCAGGCCTGGAGGGCGCTCTGCGTGTGCAGGGAGGACGGGCGGGCGGCAGCACTGCTCCGGGGCACCCTGGCCCCCCATCCCGCTCCCAGAGGTTCGGTCAGGGCTGGCGGGTGGCTGGGCTGGGGCTCTGCGTCTGCGTGCGCTGAGCCGTCGGGGCCTCCCGTCGCGGTGGCGGGAAGTGCGAGGATGACAGTCTGGGTGGCCAGCGTCTCTTTCTGTGCCATTGGGTCGCCCCGTGTGGTGACAGTGTGAGGGAAGCCCTGCGCCACGCTGTTGTCCTCCAGGCCCGTCTGTGCACCTGCACCAGGGGCTGGGCAGGTGGCAGCCCGCCAACGTGTGGCCTTGGTCTCCGCAGCAAACCAGGAGCTTCACCGCCGACGTCCGCGCCAAGCCGGAGTACCACAAGTTCCTCATCGGCAAAGGCGGCGGCAAAATTCGCAAGGTGCGCGACACCACAGGGGCCCGCATCATATTCCCCGCGGCTGAGGACAAGGAGCAGGATCTGATCACCATCATGGGGAAAGAGGACGCGGTCAGGGAGGCCCAGAAGGAGCTGGAGGCCCTGATTCAGAACCTGGTGAGACCCGGCAGGGCTGAGCCACCGCCACCCACTCCACCGGGCACAGCCGGCAGGCCCTTGACCGCCCTTCCCTTGCCCCAACGCCACAGGACAACGTGGTCGAAGACTGCATGCTGGTGGACCCCAAGCACCACCGCCACTTTGTCATCCGGAGAGGCCAGGTCCTGCGCGAGATCGCTGAGGAGTACGGCGGGGTGATGGTTAGCTTCCCGCGGTCCGGCACTCAGAGCGACAGAGTCACCCTCAAGGGCGCCAAGGACTGTGTGGAGGCGGCCAAGAAGCGCATCCAGGAGATCATCGAGGACCTGGTAGGTGCCGGGGAGCTGGGCGCGCCTCTCGGGCACAGCGGCGGGGGCCGCCCCGTCCGCGCCCTCAGGCGCCTCCCGCGCCAGGCCGCGAGCAGCCGCCTTCGGCAGCAGCTGACGGCTCAGTGCGTGAACGCGCGGCGCGTCGAGGGAACCAGCTCCCCGCACGCTCTCCTCCCCTCCTCCGAGGGAAGGGAACGGGCTGGAGGGGGGAGCAGCGTCCAGAGGGGTCTCGTCGACCCGCTGCTCCCCGTCCGGCCTCGGGGAGCTGTGCTCTCGCCCTGGCTCCCCGCAGCCCCTGCTGCGGCCTCAGAGGCGCTTTCTCTAGCGAAGCCCGAGGGCTCCTTGTGGAGTCGGAGCCGCAGCATCCCAGGGTCCCTCCCCCGGGACCGATGTGGCCCTCTCCCGTCTGCGTGGAGGGAGGGTGCCCCTCTGCAGAGAAATCAAGGTCGTTACATTCAGATTCCGGGCGGGAGCAGGCACGGTTGTGCTCGGATGAGCCTTCGATACTCTAGCCTTAGGGAGACTCCCGCCAGGCCCCCGTTTGGCCCTGCCCCTTGTCCTTCCTCTGCCCCACCGCACGTGGGCTCGGTGGCCTTCGGGGGAAAGGGGGCGTCTGCGAGCTCGGTTGTGGCGTGAGCGTGAACTGACCACGAGCGGTTCTTAACCTTCGCCTGTGTGATTTCCCGTCGTGCCGCCCCTCCCCAGGAAGCCCAGGTGACCATGGAGTGTGCCATACCCCAGAAATTCCATCGATCCGTCATGGGCCCCAAAGGGTCCAGAATCCAGCAGATCACGCGGGACTACAACGTTCAGATTAAGTTCCCGGACAGAGAGGAGAATCCAGGTGGGTCTGCGGCGAGCTCCGTGCCGCTTGGGAAGCGGGAGGCGAGCACGGTGCCGCCCTGGGCGAGGTGGGCGCAGGTGGCCGTGACGTCCTGGCGAAGCGCCTCCCCGCCTGGGGCCTGAGGCTCAGGCTCACTCCAGGTGACCAAGCGCCCTTCAGACGTCCTAGAGGCTCACGGCTGGTGACGGAGCCAGCTGCTCATTCGGGAGCCCACGCTCGGCTCCACTGCTCATAGCCGCGGCCTTTCCTCTCCACTCCACCCGGAGTGGGAAGGGCGGGGAGGTGACCTGTGGCAGGGCCTCTTTGGGCAGAGCACCTTCGTAAATCCCGTCTCCTCCTGGTCTTGACGCACAGGCGTGTCCTGCCCTCTGGGGGGTGGTCGCCGCCCGTGGGGCCGAGCCCGGGGCCTGTGCCCACCGAGCGTGTGCCACATGCCCAGGCCCCCGGAGCACGCCCGGGCCCTGGAAGCCCCTGTGTTTCTCTGGGAACGCAGGCTATCTTGAGTAGAAAACTGGTTGTCACGGGTGTCACGTTTCACATTTGAATGTTTACTTTTTAATTTTGATGTAACTTCACGATTAAAAGAAAAGTCACGCACACAGAAGTGCACACAGATACGTCCCGTGTGCTCGTCATCCAGACTCACCAGCTCTTCCACGCTCTCTCCCCGCATCTGCGCACGCGCTCGGTGTTTCTGAATCATTCGAGTGTAATGTTCAGAACGAGGATGTCCTCCTAGGTCAGATGAGATAACCGTGGCACATTCCTCACAATTGGTAGATCTGATTACATGATGTTGTTATCAGATTCGTAGTTGACATTCAAGTTTTACCAGTTTTAAAAGCTTCCTGCAGAGCCCACCTCTTCCCCCAAAGTCTAATCCAAGTTCACGATCGCAGTCCTCGTCGTCATTCACTCGTTCGTTTAGCGACTGGACTCCTGGATTTTGTCTTACGCCAGGAGCGTTGTGCTCGTGTTTATTTTTGCGAACATCTGGCCCCCGGAGTGGCCTGCGGGAGCCCTGCCAGCTGCCCCACGTCCTGCTTCATGTCTCTTCTGGGTGCTTGCTCGCTTCCTGGCATGAGAAGCTGGTGCAGCCTCATCTCGTCCCTCCCGACTCTCTCTTGAGCCCGTCCCAGCTGCACCAGGCCTCCTGGGCTGTCCGTGTGTCCGTCCTCCCTCAAACACGTGGGCCCCGCCCTCCGCCCTGCTGCACACCGCGCGTCTCCCCTCGGCCTCCGAGGCAGGGAGCTCCGTGCTCCGGCGAGGAAGTGCAGTGTACGTGCATGGCCTGTGCCAACTGCCCCTTCTCTCTGTCCCTAGTCCACAGCATCGAGCCAGCCGTCCAGGAGAATGGCGACGACACCGGGGAGGGCAGAGAGGCCGAGCCTGGCTCTCCCCGGAGGTGCGACATCATCGTCATCTCTGGCCGGAAGGAAAAGTGTGAAGCCGCCAAGGAAGCCCTCGAGGTACGTGGGACGCGGGCAGCCTGGGCGAGGCGTGGCCTCAGCGATGCTGCCCATGTGGCCACGGGCCACCGGTCACTTCAGTCCTGAGCCCCGAGCGCCTCAGCTTGCACAGCAGGTGGAGGCGCTGTCTCCCCAGGACCTGGCAGCTGCCCGGGGATCGGGGGGCCGCCGAGAGCAGAGCTTTTGGGTGTCATTAGCAGCGGGGGGAGCGTGACCTCTGGTCCCGGAGTCCCCTCTGGGCAGCAGGGGTGTGCAGACCCGTCTCAGGCTGCTTCTGGCAGCGAGTTTCTCGAGTGCCACTCGGGTATGTGCCAGGTGCTGCTCTGAGTGCCACCTCGCCTCCGCCGCCCGACGGCCGTGCACCACGCACGGAGGCGAGTGCGGCTGACAGCGCGGACCAGCCAGCGTGCCCACGCCTGTTGCCGCCGTCCCCATGACTCTCACGGGCTTGGGCGGTAGCCCGTTCCTGACCGTGGCGAGGCCGGGGCGAGCCTCTGCCTACCAGCCGCTTCCCTTCCCCCACGCCCCACGTCCCGGTCCCTGGTTCGTCCGGTTCTGCTTCGTTGTGCGTCTGCGAGGGGCCTGCTGTGGTCAGGGGCGGAGGCCAGGGTCTGAGCGGTGGCCAGCGTCCGCCTCAGCGCCGATTCCTCGAGCTGCCCCTGCACTTCGTGGAGCTGCAGGCGGCCGCCTCCACCCGGAGGGAACAGTGTGGACGGTTCCGGGAGCGCGCGCGTCCTCACAGGGCTTTCCCTCGTGCCCCCGACGGCCTGTCGCTGCCCGTGGTGTCGCTCTGCTCGTGTTCCCAGGCCTAACTTCAACCGTCGTCCCTGCAGGCACTGGTTCCTGTCACCGTTGAAGTGGAGGTGCCCTTTGACCTTCACCGGTACATCATCGGGCAGAAGGGCAGCGGGATCCGCAAGATGATGGACGAGTTTGAGGTAACGCAGCCTCGCTCGCGGGTCCTTTCCCTGGAGAGCAGACGTAGAAATGGGGTGCAGCCCCACCCCCGCCCTCCTCGTCCCGAGGCCACAGGTGTGTCCCTGGCAAATGTGACAGGCCGCCGATCGTGACTGGCAAGCTCACCGTCCGTGGGGGCCAAGTGGACACGTCC
This sequence comes from Eidolon dupreanum, assembly GCA_028627145.1. Taxonomy (NCBI): domain Eukaryota; kingdom Metazoa; phylum Chordata; class Mammalia; order Chiroptera; family Pteropodidae; genus Eidolon; species Eidolon dupreanum. The sequence continues at coordinate 167,065,738 of CM053503.1, read as the reverse complement.
CGTCCCGAGGCCCCCCACGGACTCGGCTCTGTCCGCGTCCGCGCAGGTGAACATACACGTCCCGGCCCCGGAGCTGCAGTCCGACATCGTCGCCATCACGGGCCTCGCTGCGCACTTGGGCCGGGCCAAGGCCGGGCTCCTGGAGCGCGTGAGGGAGCTGCAGGCCGAGCAGGAGGACCGGGTGAGTGCCGGGCGGGCTGGCGCGGCCGCACTCGAGCGTGGCTGGGGGCACGCCCAGGCCACCCCGTCGTGCAGGCGGCGTCCGGAGACCTTTCCTCCGCGGCCGTGTGAGGCGACGTGGCCTCCTTTTTCTTACGTGGCAGCGACCACGCCCGGCTTCCCTGTCCATCAGCGGTTTTTCTGAAAGTGGACCTGGGGACGCGTGGGGGCCGTTGTCTGAGGGCCCCCAGCGCGTGCCGTGTGGCGTGTGTCGGCGTCAGGCCCCCAGTCTGTGCTTCCTCTGCTGCTGAGGACGGTTGAGGGCCCGCCTCGCCTGTCGCCTGAGTGACAGGACGCGGAGGCGTCCCTGCCAGGAGGCGCAGTCACGGGCTCTTCGCTGAGTGCAGGGACCGGTGGGGGCAGAGCTCTTGGCCCTGCGGCTGGAGCGTGTCCCCACTGTGTCAGCCCCAGCTTTGAGGTTTGTCCTCTGGCTACAGGCAGCCAGGCTGTGTCTGCCCCTCAGCGCTTTTATTCCCTCGTCTGTGGGTGCTTCTGTACCCTAGCCCCAAAAGAACAGAGCACTTCGCAGGCTGGCTCTTCAGATGCTTCTCACGAACGGGAGAGGAGCCAGGCGCAGGCCACCGGCACGCGGCTCCCCTCCGCTGCCCCCCGGCCTCCCAGGGCCTCCTGCGGGGTGTGGACGGGGCCGTGCAGCAGCCACGGCCCCCGGCTCGCTGGTAGCTGACGCTGGGGCGCAGCGCTGCCTGATGGGCCGCGTCTTGTTTTTGCTGCTGAGGTGACAGCGGGTGCCTTCCAGGTCCAGGCGGAGCGGGACCGCGGACACGCACGATGTGCTCTCTCCTCTGCCTCATTCCCGTTTGTTTCATGTTTAGGCTCTACGGAGTTTCAAGCTGAGTGTCACTGTGGACCCCAAGTACCACCCCAAAATCATTGGGAGGAAGGGGGCGGTGATCACCCAGATCCGCTTGGAGCATGACGTGAGCATCCAGTTTCCTGACAAGGACGACGGCAGCCAGGTAAGCACGCCGCTCAGGTCAGACACAGCGCCACGCTGGGGGCCGGTGGGACTCGCGCCGGCCTTTGTCCTGACCTGGGAGCAGGGAGCAGGCAGACTGTGCCCCGACGGGTGGTCGGGCCGGGGCCGGGACTCTGACTCTGAGTTTGGCCCGGGGTCTGGCCCCATCCTGGCCCGTGCTACCTGGGTGACGTTTCCCTGGCACGGCTGTGTCGCAGTGTGCACTTGGGGTGTGTCCTTGTCGCTCCCGGGAGGTGGGCTGGGGCCTTCTCGCACGGTCCTCAGAGGTGGGGCCTGCAGAGGTGCCCCCCGCCCGCCACCTTGCGTCCTCAGAGGGGAGCGGGGAGCAGCCCCCTCTCTGGACACCCCCTCGCCCATCCCACAGCCCTGCCTGGCATCTCCGGGTCCTCCCTGCTCCTCAGGCTCAGCCTCTGGGGGTGCCGGCCCCGGGGCACGGCCTTGTACGCGGTGGGAGCCGGTCTCTGCCGGGTCCTCCCCACCTTCCGCACGCCGCGCAGCACCGGAGCCGGTTCGGTAGAACTGGCGGCCGGCCATGAACCCCAGAGACCTCTGCGGCCTGGCCAGACCCCCTCCATGTATCATGGGGGGTGCCCACCTGCTGCGTCTGCTCCTCCATCCTCTGTGTCCCTGAGCCACTGACACGCCTGCGTCGTCCTCACCGGGAAGGGGAGGCGGGCCTGCAGGTGCCGACCCGTAGCTGCTTCACTCCGCCCTCTGCCCTTTCTTCCGTTCGCCTCTGATTCGGAAGAACGTGTTTGTACTGACTTTTTTTATTTTCAATTTCGATTTTCAATCATGTTGAGAATTTAGCTTCATTCACCTTTGTTTCTTTCAGCTTTTGTATGTAATGATCAGTGTTTTGAAGTCATTGTTTAGTGTTTAGGCTGCTAACATCCCATGAGACAAGTAGGGTCAAGCAGGCACATTTTTTTG
>CM053503.1:166997646-167063489 GCA_028627145.1 Eidolon dupreanum | reverse complement strand
GTTCTTTTTTCTGTGGGTGTAGTGTTTGCTCCTGTCCTTGAGAATATGGCCTAGGTTGTTATCTTGTGTTTAAATTCCGTGCCTTGAATTACCCATTCGTCCTGCTGACTCTCCCGGGCCTGTGCCCTTGTGTTGTACGTTACTCAGTAGGAGGAAGGCCCCAGGCCAGGGCACACGTAGGTGTGGGGCGCTGTGCCCACCACGTGTCAGGCACCTTCTTCCAGGCCGCTCCGTCTCCGGCACAGACCTCCCCGGACAAGGGGCCCGGAGCCCTCACCTGCCAGTGCCTGGTCACCTTTGCTGGCAGGCGCTTTCTGTTCTTGCATGCGGCTTTTTGGTGCAGTGTCGGGGGAGGGATCAGCAGCAGAGTGGGCATTGCTAGCCGGCTCTTTGAAGTTGGCCTTCTCTGTTCCTTTCCACCTCCTTGCTCCTCAGTGCGTAGTAAGTTCCGCCCCCCAGGTGAGGCCTGCCTGGCTCTGCCCTTCAGCCAGAGCCCCTGCACGCCCCTCCTGCCCGCACATTCTGGGGGCGTTTTCCTTCTGACGGGATTCTCCCATCTCAGCCCCAGGACCAAATCACCATCACAGGGTACGAGAAGAACACAGAAGCCGCCCGGGACGCCATACTGAAAATCGTGGGTGAGCTCGAACAGATGGTCTCTGAGGACGTCCCACTAGACCACCGTGTCCACGCCCGCATCATCGGTGCCCGCGGCAAAGCCATTCGCAAAATCATGGATGAGTTCAAGGTGAGTGCCCCGCCCCGCCTACATGTCCAGAAAGCGCCCGTGAGTCCTTCCACGCGGGCTGCCGAGGGAGCACCTGCCTCGCCCGTGACTTCTCGCTGACCCGCGGGGTCTCGGAGGGCAGACGTTCATGGCTTGGGTGCTCGTCCGAGGGGGTGAGGTCGGGCGTGTCACAGCGGGGCGTAGCGTCGCAAGCAGGCTTGCTCTGGTGAGCTCTGCGCCTGTGAGGCACAGATACCTCGGCTTGTCCCCTCTGCCTTCTGCGAATGGAGCTCCCTCTGCTCGCGTTGTCCACGTGCTGGGGACGCCCGGGGACCAGACCGCCGCACTTGCGCCAGCTCGGCGCGAAGGTGCTGGCGGGGACCGTTCCAGCGGCTGCGTGTGCTCCTTCCAGGTGGACATTCGCTTCCCGCAGAGCGGGGCCCCAGACCCCAACTGCGTGACAGTGACGGGGCTGCCGGAGAACGTGGAGGAGGCCATCGACCACATCCTCAACCTGGAGGAGGAATACGTGAGTGCCGGGGCCGCCCTCGGGGTTCTCGGGGGTGCTCGTCAAGCATCCCCGCCGCAGACTGACCCCCCGTGCCCACAGCTGGCCGACGTGGTGGACAGCGAGGTGCTGCAGGTCTACATGAAGCCCCCCGCCCACGAGGAGGCCAGGGCGCCGTCCAAGGGCTTCGTGGTGCGGGACGCCCCCTGGACCGCCAGCGGCAGCGAGAAGGTCAGGTGTCTTCGCCAGGCGCCCCCGCCCCCGCCCCCGCGGCCAGGGAGGGGCCGCCAGAGTGCAGCCGCCTGCTGAGCCGTGCCCTTCCTCCCACAGGCTCCTGACATGAGCAGCTCTGAGGAATTCCCCAGCTTTGGGGCTCAGGTGGCCCCCAAGACCCTCCCATGGGGCCCCAAACGATAATGGTCAGAAAGCAGAAGCTTCTCCAGCCTGCTGACCCACGCCCCAGCACACAGTGGTTTGTCTCGACCTGACCCAGCGGCTGGACCCTCGTAAATTGTCGATACTCCCCCCTCCCCGAGGTCTCACAGGGAAGCCGGGAGCCCGGCGCCGTGTGTGGCCGGCCCCGGGCCTGCGCGTGCTCAGGACCCGCCCCTGGCACCCGCGCTCCGGACGGCTCGCCGCGGCGGTCAGCGCTGACCGGCAGCTCCCGGCCCACCCAGCACAGCACGTCCGGAGAGCGCTGGCCCCCAGCCGTGGCTGAGTCTACTTCCTGTGTCATGACCTCAGGAAATAAATTTCCTTGACTTTATAAAAGCCAAAATGTTTGCCCTCTTCCTTCTCCCCTCCTCCTCCCTTCCCCCCTCCTCCTCCCTTCCCCCTCCCCTGCCCTTTGTGGGACGCAGCCCGCCAGCTGCCCCGACGCCCACCCAGCCCAGACCGCGGTGGGGCGGGGCGGTGTGCACACTGCGAGCTCCTGGACTGAGCAGAGCCGCGGGGTGCGGCCGGAGGAGCAGAGGGTGACCCGGGCTCCACAGGCGCCTGCCATCTGGGTCCACTGGCCACCACGGTGGGGACGTGGAGGGGGTGGCCCACCAAGGGGAAGTACCTGCTCTGAGTGACGGCTGACGGTTACAGGCCCTTCGGCCCTCTGCGTCCGCCGACTCGAATGCCGTGGGTTCAGTTCCTTCTGCCTCAGCGTGTGGCGGCGACTTTGTGTGTGGGGCGCTCGGATGTGATTCAGACATGTCTGGGGTCATAGGTTTTCTGCAGCCCGAGCGCGGGTAGCCGCTTGCCTGGCTGCAGGCTCTGCCCCTGTGACCCTGGGCCTGGTCCCCCACTGAGGGGGCCCGAGCACGCACCCTGACCGCCTCCAGCTCAGACCGCTGTGGTCCCCACAGGGTGGGGGCTGGACTGTCCCCTTCCCCTGTTAGGCTAAACTGGGCCCCACAGTGGGACATGCCACATTATCTCATAGCCGTGACAGTGTGGCAAGTGTACTTCCGTCGGTGACGTCAGCCTCCTTGCCCCACGCAGGCTGCTCTGCTCAGAGGCCACCTGCCCAGTGGCCCCCTCCTATAGCGAGCACAGCGCATGGCTCTGCCGGCCGTGGGCGACGGAGCGCTGGTCTCGCCATCCTTGGATGCGTGGCGAGATGTGACGTCCCATTCTGTAACAAACTCAGATGCTGCAAGCTAAAACTACAATCATTGAAAAATTTCCTCAATGAAACGGACAAACTTTAAGTGGCTAAACTAGACACGGAAGAAGAGAGACTGTGGAACCGCAAGACAATTACGATAAGATCACGCCGAATGCAATACTATAAAAGCATCCAAGAGACATGAAGGAAAGGGAGAAGCTCCATCCTATCGCAGTCCCAGAAGACAGGATGGGAGGGAGCGTGCAGAAGCACCATCGAGGGGATAAGATGGGGATGTTTCAGGGCCAAAGAAAGACATCACTCTAGACCAGCAGCACATTCTGAGTCTCAACAAGGAACTTTAAATAAATCCTACCGTGACAGACACCTGTCAGTGACACAGATCAAGGAAAATGAGAGAAAAAAAAATCCTAAATGATACGCACGCTTCCAACAGGAAAAGCCAGGTCACTATGGAGTATTTCTGAAGACCTAAGGGAAAATAACTCTCAACCTGGCATTTTATACATGCTATTTGAAGGCGAGAGAGATTTTAAGACATATAAAACCCAACATACATAAGAGTTCACCAAGCACACACCACTCCTGAAAGAGCTACTAAAGGATATGCTTCCTTCCGCAACAAGAAGAATGAAGTCAGAGGGAAGGCAGGGGAGTTAATAAAATACACCAAGTAGTAATTAACAAATTACTAAGATGTAATTAACAAATTACTAAGATGTTTCTGTGTATTTTTAAATAGCAAAATTGAAACTATAACACCAACGTGGAGTGAGGGGCACTGAGTGGGTGCCCCTTATCATGTACAAGGAGAGAAGACAAAAACGAACTCTCAGGCTTTCTTAGAAAATCGTTAAGAATGTATGCTAAAAAGGTAACAGTGGTCCCTAGAATAATAAAAATATACAGCATCAGTTCTAAATGAACATAAAGAGAAAAACAACACTTTTACTCATCTACCAGAAGGCAGAAGAGATAACATGGAAAAAGTATCCACTGAGATCACAAATATGAACTCATATGCAACAAAGAACCTCCAAATACATAAAACAAAACCTGACAACTATGTGAAGAAACTGATAATCCTACATTCCCGGGGAGATTTTAACTCATCTCTATCAGAATCTGATAGAATAAGCAGGGAAAAAGAAAAAATAAGGGATGAAAATCTGAACAATAAGATTAGAAGGCTGATCTAATAGGTATATGTACAACATTGCTCTAAAATTAACAGTGAAAAAAATGTGTATTTTTTCAAGTTCACCTAAAACATGTGCAAAATGCATTGTGATCAGATCAGGAAGCCTCAACAAGTGTGAAAGCTTCACCTCATTATCAACTCTTCAGGTTCTCTGACCTCTAAGAGATTAAACCAGAATCGATGTTTTATAAGTAGCAAAAAAATTTGGCGACAATGAGAATGGACCTGGAGGGTATTACGCTAAGTGAAACGTCTCTCTGACGTCAGAGAAAGACAAACACCCCATGACTTGACTTATATGTGAAATCTAAAAACCAAAATGAACACAATGCTAATAGATACAGAGGAGAGTGGGGTGGGACGGTGGGCAAAACAGCTGAAGGGAATTATAAATTACAGACGTTCAGGTGTAAACTAGCAATTCCCAGGGATGTAACATACAGGCTAGGGGACAGTCAATGCTCCAATAACTTTTTATGGTGACAGATGGCAACTGGACTTAGTGTATACAAATATCAAACCACTCCTGTGCACCTGAAATTATGTATGCCAACCATAATTCAATAAACAAAACCAACTCTACGTTTGCAAACTTACTCTCCTAAATAATTCATGGGTAAATAGGGAAATCACAATTGAAGTTATGAAGTATAAGTGAAGGATAGTAGATGTGTTATCAGTACTAACGGAATGAGGCTTTTAAGGAGTGTATTCAAGGAAATGTGTAGACATAAATTTGTTTATTAAAACCTAACAGACTGAAAACGAACGAGTTAAGCAGAAGATTGACTTTTAAGGGGAAAGAGACACAAACTATATCTGTAATGAAAATGGGGCCATAACTACAAAAACAGAAGAGCTTAAAAAAAATCTTAAGGGAATATTATGAAATCTGTGTCATTGCACTATAAAGCTTAGCTGAAAGTTTTCTGTAAAAAAAAAATTACCAAAGTTGACTCAAGTCGAAATGGAAAAGGAAGGCAACTACGACTCGACCTCGAACGCGGGTTTCCGAGAACGCGCACCCCGGGGAGCGGCCCCGCGGGGCTCAGGCCACCGGCGTCGCGGGAGGGCAGGAGCGGAGGGGACTGGAGGCCGCACGCGCCCTGCCTGACACGACCTGGACGGGGCACGGGGGCCACAGGCTCTCCGGTCCTCTCCCCGGCCTGCGGGCCCGGCGCCCTCCCCGGGGGGCCTCGGCCGCGCCCGGTCCTCAGCCCGCGCCCCTCGCCTGGCGGCCGCGCCCGCCACGCGCTCGGACAGGGGCGGGGCGCGCGCAGGTGGCGGGGCCACCGCAGTGGGCGCGGGGTCAGCGGCGGGGGCCCCGCGGACACCCCCCGCCCCCGGGCCCCCGGACGCCCCGCCCCGCGGACACCTCGCTCCGTCCCCGCGGACGCCCCGCCCCGTCCCCGCCGACGCCCCGCCCCGGGCCCCGGACGCCCCGCCCCGCAGACACCCTGCCGCGTCCCCGCGGACACCCCGCCCCGGGCCCCGCGCCGCCGCCGTCCCGCGCGCGCACGAACGTGGCGCGCCCGGCGGGATCCCGACGCGGCCGTTTTGCCGCGAGAACCGCGGCGCCAGCGGGCGGGCGGCCGCGAGGACGGTGACGAAGCCGAAGCGCGGCGCTGCGGGCGCGGGGTCGCCGCCGGGCCCCTGGGGACACGCCCGGCCACTCCTGCTCCGCCTCGCCCGGTGCACTCAGCCCCACCCACGGCCCCCGCCCCCCGGAGGCCGCCCTGACTGCTCCGCAGAGCCGGGCGCGGGTCGCGCCTCCCGGGGACCCCTGAGCTGCGGGATTAGAGCTCCCCTCCCAGTGCGCAGGAGGGGACCCGGAGTCGCCGGCTTCCGGGCTGGCTTCTGTCACCTCTCAGAGGAGCTTTAGACGATGGCTCCTTGGAAGGGCCCCTGGGTCGCCTGTAAGATTAGGAAGGAGAGCATGGGGTCCGTTGCCTGTTGTCCAGTGGAGTAGGGACACACAAGGTCAACCCCACACACCCGATCATGGAAAGGCACGTGACCCCCTTTCAGCCCCGGACAGACCCCTGGCTGTCCGCCTTGGGGCTTTGTCTGCCAGGGAGCTCAGCGCCTTCCCTTACAAACGCGCCTCGACCTCAGAGCAGGACCCCGGGCTGCTGGGACTCGCCCGGCCGCAGACACAGGCCCTGCCCTCAGACAGCGCGCCCCCGCCACCCCGCCACCCCAACTCGGCACCCGCGAGCTGGGAGTGAGCTGCAGGGCGCCCACCTGGCCAGCCCCGAGTGTGGGCTCTGAGAAAGTGTCCGGAGAGAAGCAACTGCCAGGCAGTGCGCAGGGCACCTGAGGCCCTTGCCGGCCAGGTGTGGCCTTCCCCTCAGGGCTGGTGTCCCCACCCCTGCACCCCGCTGCTTTCCTCGCTCCCTCCGGGTGGCCCTGGCTGATGCTTTCCGTGGTGGGGGGACGTTAAGGCCCCTCCAGGGACGCCCCATCACCTGCTCAGGTCCCTCCCACCCTCAGCCCACCTTCCTGGGAGCCCCCCACTCCGACCCCACAAGTCCTTTCCGGATCCTTTGCAGGCCTGGCTCCACCGGGGACCCTCTGTCCGCCCACCCCCCATCACGGTTCAAGGGAGACTAGACCAGAATGCTGAGGCCGGAGGTCCCCGAGTGGCACCTGCCTGTCTCCAGGTCCTGGTCAAGCAGGCCGCCACACGGCAGGAGCCCGGAGTCCGCCCCCAGGGCGCCTGGCCCTCTGCGGCCGCCGCCCGCCGAGCCAGAGCCTCTGCTGCCAGCTTCAGCCTCCTGGAGACGGAGACACCGGAGAGCGGCTGGGGCCCGGGCCGGGGGCACAGCGCACAGCCTGGCGGGGCAGACCCCCGAGCACCTGCACGGGGCGCCCCTCCCCAGCCCCCGCGCCCTCGGAGGCCCCCCGACTCACAGCAGCTCTTGGGGGGACAGACCTCTGGGACCTGCAAAAGGGAGCCAAGAGCTGTGTTAGGGGTGAGAGGGGGCAGACGAGGGCGATCGCTGTGCCAGTGGGGCGTGTCACACCTGGGGGCGTGTGCGCGTGGCTCCCTCACACCTGGGGGCGTGTGCGCGGCTCCGTCACACATAGGGGTGTGCGTGTGGCTTTGCGGTCACTCATCCAGCCCCTGCCCCGCCAGGCACCAAGATGCCCTGTGCCTGTGGGCTCAGAGCTCCAACTGCTCTGAGGCACAGGGCCGTACCTGGAGGGGCCATGGGGTGGCCAGGGTCTCACAGCTACAGATCGCGGTGGCCTGGGGGTGTCCACGCTGTCCAGGGGAGACCAGATGTTCAGGGGGAGGCGGGACGGTGTCCAGGTTGGGTCCAGCCTCGGGCCGTCCATTGCAAGGGCCCTGGCCTGGGAGGGGGTCCCGTTGCCTGGATGGGGGCCCAGTGCTGCTAGTGGGGGTGGCGCTGGGGAGATGGGACCCCAGCGGTCAGGGCGCCTGAGGCCCAGGGCCTCTCTGGCTCCTCCCCTGGGGCCGCCTTAGAGGCTGGGGAGCTGCAGGACGCCTGGCCGCAGGGGCTACGGACCGGAGGGGGGTCAGCGTGGGCGAGGCCCTGGGAGCCAGGACTCCCCTTCCCCGGAGCTGGCCCAGGGCAGGGACTCGCAAGCCCCCACGGCAACCACAGGGCGCACGGCCGGCACGGACCCTGCCCTGCCCCGCTGCCCCGACACTCCGGGGTCTGACGCCGCCGGACACCGCCCGGGGCAGGTGCGGTGACTCGCGGGACCAGAGCCTCCTGCTCGCTGTGGTCACCTGCCTGCCCGCCACGGTGACCGGCAGCTCTGCGCCAGGACGAGGCTGCTTCCGGCCGCACGCACGTCCCCCCCCCCCGCTGCCGTGGAGAGGCCCCGCGTGCCCTCGCCTCCCTCTCAGACGTGGGCACCTTGCGGGCTGCGCAGACCCGGCACAGCTGGCGGACCGTGCGTGGGGACGGGGGCACAGCTGCTGCCCCCCGGCTTGCTGTGGGGGCCCCGGTGGGGTGATGCGGGGCTGACTCTGGCCTGTGGACACAAGGTGCAGGCCCCAGGAGTCACTGACCATGGAAGCCAGTGAGGGCGCGCCAGGGCTTCCAGGGGGGCTTTGGGGGCTGAGGTGTTGGGTTAAAGGGTGTAGTCCTCGCCGTCGGGGTGTCTGCCCCCAGGCGGGTGCGGGAGCCTGCGTGAGCAGCGGAAGCTCCGGCCGAGCCTGCCGGGGGGGCTGCCACGCCCAAGGCCTTTGGGAGCAGACGGGGGCCTGTGGTGTGGGCAGCCGCGGGCGCAGCGGGCAGTGGGCGGGCGGGCCGGGTCCCTCCAGGGTGTGACAGAGCAGGGTCCTGCGTCCCTTCTGTCCCCTCCACGCTGGTGGGACCTGGCCACGCCCCCGCCTCTGCCCTCACGGGCCTCGCTGGGCAGCCTGTCCCAAGGGGTTCTGCGCATCCCCTGGGGCCAGCGAGGCAGGCGGTGACCCGAGCGTGAGTCTTGACACCCCCTTCCCTCGGCAGGCAGCCTGAGCGCACAGGTGGCCCACGCAGCGGGGGGCTGGGGGGCTGGGAGCCTGCGCCCGCCCAGAGGCGCGGGGCCAGCCTGGGCCCCGTGTCCTCCCCGGGGCGGAGGCGAATCCCCCGCAGACTGTGGGCCTGGGCCGGGCGGGCGGCTGGCCGCAGGGCCTCCTGCCCAGGCTGGGGTGGTGTGGACAGCGCCCTCTGGGGTGCTGCCGTCAGAGCCCCCCTTCTGGGGCCGGTGGCCACGTGGATCAGGACAGCACTGTCCTCCCGGCCGCCTCTGTGGCCCCCGCTCCCGTACCCCTCCAGGACGAGGGAGGGTGGGGGTGGAGAGGGACACGGAGACCCGGCCCCCAGCGAGCCACCTCTCGGTGAGGGCAGGAACTTGTCCCATCTGGGGGTGTGTGAAGACGCCCCAGATCAAGCCTCTGCCTCCGGGAGGGGACCAGGGCGGGGGAGCCGGCTGTCTGTCCTGTCTGGCGAGTGCCCAGCTGCCCTCAGCCCCGTGTCCCATGCTGGCCTCTGGGCCTCCTTGGGGGGAGGGGGGACAGTTGCCACTGTCCCAGTTGACGGTTGGCAAAGTGGGGTGACTTAGAGGAGACCTGTGGCCCAGAAGGGGGTTGGATTTGAGCCGGGGCCGGTGATTCCACCCATCAGGACCAAGGGGGCCCGAGGGACGTCCCCAGGGCCCCGGCGGCTGGGAGGGTGCCGGAGCCGCAGGAGGTCGAGGGGTGGCTCGCACCCCCTGCCACGTTCCACACAGCCCGGAGCCGGGGTTCATGCCCCGCGGCATCGTGACGTGGTCCCTCCAGGCTGGGGGACCCCAGAGCCAGTGTGGGCCGTGCGGCATTGCTGGAGGACGGCAGGAGACCGCGCTGCGGGGGGCAGGTGGGGGGCAGGGGGGGCCCCCTCCACGCTCTGCTCAGAAGGGACAGGACAGAGGACGCTCCAAGCACAGGGTGCAGGAGCCGCGTGCTGTGTGGTGGCTGATGGCACAGGTGGAGACCTGCCCTCCGCGGGGTCGGGCGCTGCCCCGCCTCCCCGCCTCCCCGCCCGAGCCCGAGCCCGAGCCCGAGCCCGAGCCCGGCACAGCGGCTTCCCGAAGAGGCCTCCGGGCCATGGCCAGCCTCCCAGCGTGAGCCTGGTCCGGGCAGCTGCGTCCGCGCCAGCGCCGCGTGCAGGGACGTGGGAGGGGCCCGTCCAGCGCCTGTGCAGGTGGAGGTGGGCAGCGGCCTCCCCCGCTGCGGGGACAGCGCAGCCCTTGTGTGGGCGGGGGTGGGGCTCGGTCACACACCCCGCATGCAAATGCCACCGCCCTCCCCCGCTACTGACACGGCTCAGCCTGCCCCCTTATTCGCTTCGGGACCCCATCTGCTGCAGTGGACGGTTGGGGTGGCGGAATTCAGCCGAAGGCCGCAGGTGAGGGCTGTGTTTTCCCCACCTGGAGGTGTGCCCCTGGGGACATCTGGGGACCCAGGTCTCAGAGCTAGCTTAGCCACTTCCTGGGTGTGGCCTCAGGCGTACCCCATTAGTTCAGGGGCCATCTCCGAAGGGGGCCCAGCCCCCGCCGTGGCCCTCCCAGCACGGCTGGTCCCCTCAGTGCCCTCAGCTGCCCGGGGCGTCCCTGGATGGCGGGCCAGGCTCTCTCCCTGCACCCAGCAGAGCCCTGGTGGCCACGGAGACCCCCTGGGCGGGAGAGCAGCCGCACTGAGGTGTGTGCCTGGGGTCAAGCTCTCCCCACACAGACCCCAGGAGGGGCTCAGGGCCCAGGCGGAGCAGGAGGCAGGTGGCAAGGGGCCAGATTCTGCCAATGGCGGCCTCCGCCTGACCCCAGGGCCCCTGGAAGGGGGCACCTGGCCAGAGTTGGCCTGGCCCGAGGCAGCTTTACCCACTGCTCTGGTCGGCGGGCAAAGGGCCATCGCAGGACGAGGGCAGCTCTCCAGCCTCTGCTCTGTGGCCACGTGGGTCCGGGGGCCCCAGGAAAGCTGCAGGGGGCAGGAGCTGGAGCCCAGGAGGAAGAGCCAGGCTCGCCCTGGGTGTAGCTTTGAACTTTATCTCTGCCGCGGCTTATGGTTTGAACTTTTTCAAGTTGCGTTACTTTTGCAGTTTTTAAAGTTAAAGAAGAAAAGAAAAAGAAAGAAGCTACAACCTGCACAGGCGTCTCGGGCCCAAGCGCCGGGAGGAGCCAGCTCTGCCAGCTTTAAGCGACTGTCACTTTTATATCCGCTTATGTGATATTTAGGAATTTGTTTGGTAGAAGTTAAAAAAACCAACCAGCGACTACTGCTTAAGGAAAAAGACCTTCCTCAGCTGACGAGCAGTGGGGAGGGCGGTGGCCCTGGGGTGGGCTCCGTGGCTCCAGGGCCCGGCCTTGTGTCCGCAGGGCGGCCATCGAGTGCATATTCAGGGCACCGTGCCAGCTGTCCCCTGGTCATAAGGTGGTCTGGAAAGGGGCCAGACCAGTAGGAGTGGTCTAGAACACACATGCAGTATGGGTCTGAACGGAATGGCCCCGTAGTTAGCGCCCACGGGGGACTGTCTCCCTGATGGTCACCTGCCATGCCATGCTCATGGCCTGAAGTCTTCCTGTGCCCAGCTGTGCCACCCAGCTCACTCACCATGCTCCTACCCTCCCCTGCCCCGGACCCCACCCCTGGCCTGGGCCCCGCCCCTGCCCGAGGCCCCTCCCCTGGCCTCCAGGCCTCTCCTCTGCCCTCCCGGCCCCACCCCTGGCCTCGTATCTCGAGTTTCTTCAGAGCTTTTCCAAAGGTTCAGGGTTCAATGGGGATCTTTTTCTTCCATATAAATTTTAAAGTTTAATCAATTTCTCAAAAAATCAAAAGGAATTTTGATTAGGATTGTGCTAGATTTAGCACACCCTTCCCCTTGAAGGTTTTTGTGTAATTTTTAAAGGTCTGTTCATAGATGCTGGGTTTCTACTTGCGACCTCCTCCGAGGAAGTCTCATGCCCGCCCTCGGCACCTTCCTGTCCCCTGCTGCCAGGAAGGGTGTTTTCCCACCGACTGTATTGCTCCCTTTTTCTGTACCAAGGCACTTGCACCTTTGCTCTTCTTCACCCGCAGATTGAACGCTGCCAGGCCGCGTGCCGGGCTGCCCAGTGCCGCGCCGTGGGCTCCGCCGTGGCGGCCGCGGCCTGCTGGTCTCACGCGCTCCTGCTTCTGTGACCCCCTTTCCTCGCGCTCCTCACTCGGATCTGTTCTTTTGCATGGCAGGTTCCTCCGAATAATTTTTTCAGCACGGGCACCCAAATCCTGAATCCTGTGTCTAAAAATGTGTCTTTTGTCCCCAGATGTGACTGGTGTTTGGCTGAGGGCATGATTCTGGGGTCGTAATCGAGGGTCCCCCCCCCGACCCCTCCCCGAGCTTGCTTTCGAGTTGGAGGATGCTTGTGGTCAGGTCACACAACTTACTTGGGGAGGGCTAGTTGGGCACTGGACGTGGCTGCGCCCACACTCCTGTGCGGGGGGCCCGGGGCAGCCTGTGCCCACTGCACAGGGTCGGGGGAGCACCGGCCCGGCCGGCCGCCCCTGCGAGGTGGCTGCGGGGCGCCTGAGCTGTGTGAGTGCAACCGAGAAACTGAATGTCTAACTTCACCTTATTTTAATGGATTTAAGCTCGAACTGAAGCAGCCATGTGTGGCAGCAAGTGGCCCCCTCGTGGGCAGGGCAGCCCCAGGATTTCAGCAGCAGAGGGGCCATCTGCGACCCTGAGGGATGACAGGGTCCTTGGAGACTAAACTCGGACCCTGGTGACTGTTGGGGTGAAGCTGACGGACGAGCCGACGGGGTGGCGGAGAGAACAGGGGGCCGTGGCACAGGCCCCGAGGGGCACTCGGGGTTCACGTTCCCGGCAGCACGAGGTGTGAGCTGGCAGGTGATGCCAACCTGGGGCCCGGGGCTGGCCCGGCCCACGCGCTGCTCACACAGGGAGCTCCGAGGGCCGGCGCCGGGCGCAAGTCCTCCCCTACCCTCAACTCTGCTTTCTAATCTATAGAAGTTTTCAAACTGGCATCGTCTGGCCTCAATGACTGAAAAGCGCTGGGCGGCCCGGCCCCGGGGCCCCCGGGCGCCCTCCACGCCCGCCCGGTGAGAGCGCTGACCCACTGAGACACCTCCTCGGGCAGAGATGACCTCGCTCCGGAGAAGGAAGCAGAGAGGGGCAGTGGCGGCAGGCCCGGGGACAGTGACGTCACCCGCGACCCGGGGCACTGCGTGGCGGGGTGGCGAGGACGGCCCGGGCGCCGAGCGGGCATCACGCGGGGCAGCCATCACTCGCTCAGTGCCTTTTTATTGCCATGGGTTTGACTGTTGATATAGAGATGCTTTCGGGAGCAACGGTGGATTAAAAACTGTGGCCGGGAGGCGCCCCCGGGGGGCGGGCGGGCGGGCAGGTCAGAAGCGCACAAAGGTGGCGTCGACCTGCCGCACGGAGGGCAGGGCCAGCGTGACCTTGCGCCGGTACTGCGGGTCGCGCTGCAGGGGGTTGCGCTCCAGGTACACCGTCTCCAGGCCCCGCGCCCCCTTCAGCTCGTCCAGGTCGCTCCAGCTCTCCAGCAGGTTGTCGTTCATCTGCAGGACACGCACGCGCGTCAGCCGCGCCCTCGGGGCCCCGCGCAGCCCCCTCCCCGCCGGCCGAGTCCACGGGCGCGCCAGCCCCAGGCACGAGACACGGTCGCGGGCAGTAGGTCTTCCCTGGCACCTTGCAGAACCTTCCATTGCCTCTCGGCACATCCTGGCCACCTTTCGGCTGGGTCCCAAGTGGAACGCACCTGTTCGTGCCCAGAATCGGGGCCATGTCACCATGACAGGGGCCAATGCTAATTAAGGCCAGCAGAGACGAAGCCGTGGTGACAACTCCCGCCCTGTCCCCCGTGCCCAAAGGCCCGCTGTATCTGCCGCGGACCGGCCGCAGTCGCTCCGGACGCCCGGGTGCTCTGACCGCTGCAGAGGCCACCCCTGTGGGACCGAGGCTCTGAGGGCCGCCTCTGGCCTGCCACCGGGACACCCCCGCCGGTTCAGCGGTGTGAGCGCCCCGCCACAGCTGGCGCCACACGCCCACACCATGTCCGCCCGCTGTCCACCCCGGCCAGGGGACGCCCCTGGCCCCTCTGCTGGGGGCAGGGAGCCTCAGAGAGACGAGCCACCTGGTTTCTATTAGTTTCCAAAGACTACAGCAGAGGGACAAGGGAATCAGAAAACCACCACCTCTGTGAACGCAAGATGCACTCAGGGCCTGACAGAGGACGAGGGGACAGCTCGGGAGGGAGGGGCGCACGGGGGGGGGGGCCACCACGGCCCCAGGCAGCAGGGTGCTGGGACGCGCTGAGCACCCAGCTCCCAAAACAATGGAAAAGCCCCGACGTGTGAAGTCTGGTAATTCCCGCGTTTGAGAGCCAATCACGGCCGGTTTGTTATATTTTCTTGCTGCCTTTTTGGCAAGCATACTTATTTCAACAGGGCTGATACTGCATGTAAATCTGTCTTGTTCTGCTATAACGTATTTCTTCAAACTCTCTTTTAATTATAAAATAACATGCTCGTTATAGAAAACTTAAAAGAACCAAAGAGCGTAACAGTGTATTTCAAGAAACTAACGAGCTAGAAAACGTTCTATGTGTTCCCAAGCAGCCGTTCCTCCCGCCTCCAGCTCTGTCCCGGTTCGGGCCGCCTCTGCCACAGGACTCTGCTCCCACCGGGTGTATCCGAACAGGTGTTTCCAACCTTACCTACAGCTGAGCCCCCCACGAGGCTGCACCCCCCTCCTGGAGTCCGACTCCTTGCTCCTTGGGGTGCCCCCGCCGTGTGGGATGGGGGATCCGCTTGCCACGAAGGCAGGCCCCACCCCTTCTCGCTCACCATCCGCTGGTCTGAGACACAGCCCTCGGGTGTCACAGGGCCATGTGCGTCCCTGGTAGTCAGGTGCCCAGCTGGCCCTACCTGGTCTTGGCGCCTGTACCCCACGCTCCGCCCCTAATAGAGCATGCAGAGGAACCCCCACTTTGGAAGCACGGCCTCAGATCCGTCCTCCCCCCATGGTGGGGCCTGTCTGCTCCTCATTCTGGCTGGTTCCGAGGTGTGGTTCCGAGGTGTGGCTCTGCGGACCGACCGCCCACAGCCAAGCCCCGTGTCCAGCCCACCTCGGGGGCGGCTGCACGCCGTGCCCCCACTCCACGCACCCCCATCCATCCTAGAGAGGGGTGTCGAACTTACCCAGAATTCCTGCAGCTCTGTTAAGTGGCTGACATTTTCAATCTTTTTGATTCTATTTGACGCAATGTCCAACATCGTCAGTTTGTTCTAAAATAAGAAAACAAAGATTTCTTAGATTACTTTGGTTTCAACGACGATCTCGTGACGTGCGCAGTCGGGCACTGGGCTCAGAGCTGCGGACAAGCCGCCTGCTCTGCTGAGGGGGACGAGGACACCTGCCCATGGCCTGCGGCACACCTGGGCAGGACCCAACTCTCCTTTTCACTGGGATTTGAAGCGAGTTGTCAGACTCTGAGCCTTAGGCTCCAAGGTCCCCGAGCGCAGGGCCCAGGGAGGGCAGTCGCCCTGCGGAGAAGCAGGCCTGGGCTCCCGGAGGTGGCGTGGGCCACCCAAGGCGCCGTGGTCACACTCGTGGCACTCAGGGAGCATGACACCGAGGAGCCTGGAGAACGGCTCCCTTCTTCGCTTAGGGACCAGGAACCTGGGCTGGTCGTGGGGAGGAATGGCCCAGGCACGCGTGGAGGCGGCCCGTCCGGGAAGGGGCCGCCAGGAGGCGCGGCAGAGGGGAGCCTGGGCGCCGAGGGCGGGCGGGTGGGCGCGGCCGGCCTGGGACTCCCAGCAGACTGGATGCTGGGCCCTGCGGCGGGCGGCGTCCCAACCTCTGTTCTGAAGACGCCCCCAGACACCTTCTGGCTGGCGTCGGCTAAGCCTCAGGAATGCTTTCTTCAAGTGCACGGTCACGGGACCTAACAAAGCGAGGAGATGGCGGGGAAAACGAAGGCCGAGAAGGCTCGTCCCGCGTGAAGTCTAATCCCACCCACTGGCCAGGCTTTCCACACCCAAAGGGGTGCGGTCCCGCAGAGCGACAGCCGGGTGACAGCCAGGTCAGGGTGCCGCCCCCCTCTGGCCGTGCCACAGGTTTCTGCCTGAGCAGGCCCTCTCCCGTTCTCTGCTGCATTCCGGGACTGATTCCCAACCCTCCCGAGTAAGGGGGACTTAAGAAGCGTGGCAGTGAAATACCCATCCTCCCGCCCCCCAAAAGCGTGTACTCAGCAGCTCCTCTGGCTTAGGAATGCTCCAGCCCTGGAGTGTGGCTCCTTGTGGGCTCAGCCTCAAGACTCCACACCCGGGTCCTACCCGGCATGAGCCCAGGCTGAGTGCCCCACCCCCCCCAGGAAGCCCCAGGGTCCAGGGCTGTGTCCCCCTGAACTAGGCGCGGGCACACCGGGAGGCGTGCCGTCACTCAGCTTATGCTGGCCCGGTCCCGTCCGCTCAGCCTGCCGAGCGCCTGCAGCATTCGGGGGCCTTCAGAGCAAACAGGGACTGGAAGGGCCCGGGGGCAGCTGTGGGCACACGGCGGGCAGCGGGGCGGGGACAGGCCAGGTCTCTCCAGCCCGCTGCCCCTGTCCTGCGGTGCTTGGTGCAGCCGCAGAAACTGGCAGAGCTCAAGCGGCCTGAACACGGCAGAAGCTGACCCCACGCAGGCTGGGCGGCAGGCCGGTTCCGCGGCCAGAACCGGCACGAGCCTCGGTACGGGGACCGGCTGCGCACGCCACGCCACCTCGCGTTCCTCCGGGGGCCGGACGTTTGAAAGCTCATTCAAAAGCAAAAAATGGAAAAGTGTGGAAAAGCAGGCCACCAGAGCTTCCGCCTTCCGCCAGGGACAGCCACCAGCGAGGGACGGGGCGAGGGCCGAGGGCGTCGGATGCCGGGGCGGGGGTCTGCCGTTCGGGGAAAACACACATTCGTTTCCTCATCTCCCGCACAAAGATAAACTCCTGCGAGTGAGGGGCAAACACAAGCACATGCGGGGAGTACGGGTCCAGGGGCAGACTCCTCGGGTCGCCGCGGGCCCAAGGGAACGCCGGCCACCACTGCTCCGTCTCGCTGAGGCCCAGGGCCCGCTGCCCCCTCCTGTGTGCCCACACCACAGACACCGCCCCGGGGGGCCCTCTGGCCCCGCCCGCAGTCCCGCCTCTCAGGGCGAGGCCTCCACACACGTTCTGCACCACCTGCTACGCGCCCCGTCCACACGCCAGCTTGGTAAACCCTCAGCACGGTTGCAAGACAGGAGAAGGTGACTACACCTACCACAGGCACATTCTGACTTTCCCCAAACTCGATGTAGACATCGGTGAAATGAAATTCACGTGGTCTCCCCCAACGTTACTCGGAGACTAGGCCTGGGCTGAGGCCAAAAGAGCCTTTCCTAAGATTGAATCACCGTGCCTGCAGTAGCGAAGGTGACCAACCTGGTTACATTTGCTGGCTATTAAGCAGGAGAGAGAAAAACCATAAAATAAAATGAGAAAAAGTATTTTATTCGTTCTGAATACTGCACTGAGAAGAGGCACGTTCGCCTGCAGGCAGCCAAGGAGGACAAGGGCTTCGGCAGGAGCCCGGGGCCAGTACTGCCCTGCGCTCCCATACCTGACCCTGCCGTGCGGAGCACCTGAGGCCGCCCTGTGCTCACACACCTGAGGCCGCCGTG
This sequence comes from Eidolon dupreanum, assembly GCA_028627145.1. NCBI lineage: Eukaryota > Metazoa > Chordata > Mammalia > Chiroptera > Pteropodidae > Eidolon > Eidolon dupreanum. Next base: position 167,046,227 of record CM053503.1, on the reverse strand, counting down.
CTGATGAGCAGGGCTGGCTGGGGGCAGGAGGAGGAGCATAAACAGGCCCGTCCTCACCAAGGTGGCGATGAGCAGGAAGAGGAAGGAACATGCAGGAGCGGAAGAGCCGCTGGTCTCAGGCAGCTGAGACAAGCTGTCCATGTCCCTTGAAGGCTGGGAAGTGGGGCTGAGGCAGCTGACAGCCATAAAGTGGCATGGCCAGGGAGGGGTGGTGGCTGATGCCTGCGAGCCCTCGTTGTCCAGGGAGCACAGGAGAGGAAAGGGCTGGTGTTTTAAAAACCTTTGCAGTCTACGGCCACGCCGCCCTGAACGAGCCCGATCCCGTCCGATCTCGGAAGGTAAGCAGGGTCGGGCCTGGTTACTAATTGGGTGGGAAACCACCTAGAAGGACCAGGTGCTATAGGTGGAAAAAATAAAATAAAGAAAATAAGGGATTGTAAGCTGGCAAGGTCCTTGCAATCTGTGAGGTCAACCAATGGTTACCTCACCTAAAAAAATAATATAAAATAAAAATATTTGCAAATGCCTGCAGTGCTGCTGGGGGACGTGCCGTGAACGCTGGCTGCCCCAGCGAGGGGCACCCCCAGACCTGTGCTAAGGCTGCACACCGGCCGGCCGTGGCCTGAGGCGTCAGCCGCAATGACCTACCCGATCCAGGCGTCTCATGCATCTGTCAGCAGGGAGGGGACCCTTGGCCTGCAGGACTGGAAGGTCCCCGAGACAACCCAGAGGTGGAGCACCTACTTCAGACCAGCCCTGGGGGCTGGTGCCCGCCGCACGGCGCCCCGTGGCCCCACCGCCCGGGGGCCGAGCGCGTGTCTTACGTTGTTCTCCAGGCCCTCGAGGACCTCGATGCCGTTGTGGCTGAGGTACAGCTCCCGCAGGTTGACCAGGCCCTGCAGCCCCTCGATCTTGGTCAGCCGGTTGCTCTGCAGGGGGAAGAGCCGACAGCCGTCAGGACTGCGTGAAGGGTGCAAAATAAAGCAGCTTTTAGGACGCGGGGCTTCTCAGAGTCCTGACGACAGGGCGCTGCCTTTCAAACGTGCCGGGATGTGGCTCGCGCAGAGAGGCATCGACATTCCGCGCCTGCGGCACTGGGCTCATGCTGAGGGTTAAAGGTTTGCGTCTGAAGCACTCGCTTTTTTTAGATGTGCTTAGGGAAGCTCCACCTCAATTAACTTAGTATTTTAAAAACAACATAATTACGGGATATTTTAAAATAAATTCTCATTTCTTTCAGCACATACTGTAACTCAAAGCATGAGGCCCCTCCACTACCCAGGTCCTGTCCAGAGCACCCCGCCACACCCCGCCGTCAGGGTCTGATTGCACACCTGGCTTCCGACAGAAAAGGCACGTGAGCCCAGGCGTGTCCACCACTGAGTCGGACGTTTTAGGGGCACCTGGGATGAGCTCATCCTTCTAAAGAAGCCCCTTTGCCTAAAAACCACCTGAGACGCATTAGGAAAAGGAATGTGACCCGTACTGAGAGAAAGCTTAGCTCGACGTGGGCACACGTGGAACCCAACGTTCAGATCGCTCGGGGCGGCGGCGTGCTGGTCAGGGACGCTGAGCTAACCCCTGGGGCTGTGTGGCAGCTCTGGCCTGGGCCGGGAGGAGGCCACGCGAAGGTGGCACGGTACCTGCATGCTCAGGACCGTCAGGTTCGAAAGGGCATCCAGGTTCTGAAGTTTAGTGATCTTGTTTTTCCCCAAAAATAAACTCTCGAGACTGGTTAACGTGTCGATATTTTCAATTGCCTGTGAAAAGGACAGAGCGGCAGTCAGCGCTGTGTGGGCAGCCAGCTCCCCAGAGGAAGGGAAGGGCCCGGGCCAGGAGACGACGCTCTCTGAAGTTTAGCCGTGAGATGTCGCGCGAGGGACCTTTCCACTCCGGAAGTTTTCCAGTGAGCTCTTACTTGAAAGTAGTGCACGGAAAAGAGAAAAGGCGGCAGGTCCAAGGCCTCGTCTCCTGGGCTCACCCCCAGTCTCCAGGTTCTGGGGACACGGTGAGACCTGCGAGCCAGATTCTCACGTCCCTCCAGTCCTGGGTTCGGAGCTGACCCATCACTATGTCAGTCTACACAGGATTCGTGACGACGCATTCCCAAGAGCCTGGGTCTCAAGGAGAGATGCCCGCTCCGCGCCGCGGCCCCGAGCCCCCTGTGGCACGTGTGCCCTGCCGGTCATGTCGTGAGCGGCTGCTGACTAGACCTCCGTGTCCCCCGAGGTCGCCGCTGTCAGAACAAGGTAACCACCACCTTTCAGCGGACACTGCGTAAGCAGGGTAGGTGTGTGCTGACACGGGGGGGGACCCCAGGAAGTGCAGGGGGCGCATCTCGTCTGCCCATCCCAGCAGCAGCCGGCTGGCAGGGGGTCGTCTACGATGAAGGCCCGGGGGGAGGGCGCCCTGAACTGCTACCGCCCGTTCGTGCGTGATGAGCCACCTTCCCCCCGACAGCGCAGACAGCTGGTAAGCGCGGACGGCTGGCTGCGCTCGTTCTAAACGTGCTCTCCGCCGGCTGCAGCCACGTCACTGCTGACAGCTGGCACGAGGCCCTCGTCAGCCACCCTCCCTGGGTGCGGCCTGCCCGGCTCCAACGGCCAAGCCGGACTGGACTGGCCGCAGTGCACGGGAGCCAGCCGAAGCCCGACGAGGAGCGCCTGCAGCATGGCCGGGGCGGAGTGTCAGCCGCCACTGGCCGTGGGAAGCCGGGCGTGGCACCGTGGCCTTGCTGGGGGCTGGTGGGCAGCCAGTGGTCTTTCGGCTGCTGGCTGGAGCACGCCCTCACCCTCGGCCTGCTGAGCCTCCCCCTTCTTTGCTGGCGGCTCCCCCCGATGTCAGCCCTCTGTGACCGCCCCCCCGAGGTCCCCTCCACGGGCTCTTCCCCGTGGCTGACTCAGCTGAGTACTCTGCCGGTCCTCTCGGTGAGCGGCCCGCGGGCCCTGTGCACAGGTCATGCCACGGCGAGGCGCGACTGCTCGGACGCGCTCACCTCGGGCGGCCTCGCCAGAAACAACGGCCAGCACGCGCAGGAGCGAGGCGTCTGGGGCCGCCGCTCGCCGTGGGCGGAGCGGACCTGGGTGCGCTGCCGAGTTCGGGTCATGACGTGGGTGGGGAGAGTGAGTTCTGTGTGCGGAGGGGAGGCCGGGTCCCCTGTCCGGGCACACGCTCTCACTGATGCTGACCCCCGGCCCCGCCGCGCCCGCCTAAGGCCGCACCACGCCTGCCCGCACGCACCTACCCGGATGCGGTTGGACCCCAGCTCCAGCATCTGCAGTTGGTGTAGGTTGCTTATGTTCTCAATTTTATTGATTTTATTGTTGACCAAGAAGAGTTTTTTTAGTCGTGTCAACTTGTCAACCCCTTCGATGTTTCTCAGTAGATTAAAAGAAATATCTAGGACCCTGAAACAAGCAAAACGTTTATTTTTTAACGAGCACAGATGGCAGGGAACTCAGAACATAACTAACTTCTAGGTGGCACCCCGCCCGGAGGACCACCCATCACCCTGGCGCCAGGACCTTGCGGCTACCCAGGGACAGCTGGGGGGCAGCCTACGGGGACCCCGACACCAGGGTTCACAGGACCGCACTGAGAGCACCCCTGAGTGGACCAGCCAGGAGCCTCTCGACTTGCAGGTCGAGACCGTGGGCAAGCCAATGCCACCCACGGAGTCAGGTGTGCGGCAGGACCCTATGGCCAAAACGGCCCCTTAAGGGCCGAGAGCCAGGGCGCAAGGTCAGGTCTGGGGAGGCTGGACTCACTCGAGCTCGGTCAGTGCGTCCAGATTCTCGATCTTCTTGATCTGGTTGTCGTAGAGGTCCAGCTCCCGGAGGCCGTGCAGCGCCTCCAGGTTCTCGATGCACTTGATCAGGTTCTGACGCAGGCAGAGAGTCTGGGACGGAAAAGGACGGCTGACACGGGCCGCCAGCGGGGGCCACGAGCAAGCAGCGGCTGTACGGGGCATGGCAGAGCCACGGGGCGGGGCGTGCAGTTTTTGCCCCCGTTGTTCTTCTAGAGTGGGGTGACTTTGGAGAGGATGGCAGAGGACACGGGGGGTCAGACCTGCTCGGTGAGCGGGGCCTCGCTCAGGGTTTGGGGTGTGCGCAGTTTCCTAGCAGAGTGAACCCCCTAGTGGGCTCCATTCAGAAAATGAATTTAACTGCGTGGCCAAGGGCTGCCCGGTGTGGCGTGTGCTCGACGCAGGTGGGCTCGGGGCTGGGCCCAGGAGGGGCAGGCGGCTCGGGGCTGCCCGACCTCGCTCTGTGCCCTGCTCAGATTCCGGGTGCTCCGGGCGCTTCCGGATGAGGCCCGATCCCCAGCGGTGGATTCACCGACACGTGTGGGGGGGCGCTCAGAGGATGGAGCAGAGTCCTCTCACCTTCACTTTCTTCAGAACCTCGAACCCCTCAATTTTCCCGATGCGGTAGTGATTCAGATCGACATCCTGAAATGAGATGGAAACCAGCTCAGGGGCAGGGGGCCTGCAGGCCTGCTCCCCAGAATAGCGGCTAAAGGAGGCCAGCTAGGTGGGGGAGAGCTGGTGAGCCGGTGTCACATGGCCTCTGCAGCACACAGGTGACAGTGGCATGGAGGCCAGCTTCAAGATGCTCTTGGTTTCGCTATGATTTATCGCAGTTTTAGGTAAAATTGCCTCTCGAGACCAGTGGGCTGCAGAAGCCTCCCCCGCCACCTCGCTCCCTTGAGCACGAACACAAGCTCGGGGACGCACCCGAGCGTGTCAGCACCGGGCGCCCGGGGTTGGTTGCTGCCCGTCCCGCAGCCCCGTCACCCTCCGCTGCTTTCAGACCGGCGGTCGGGACCCCACCATCCACAATGTGACCTCTGACCCACGTCACTGACGAGTCAAAGGTTTCATTTGCCGCAACGGTTAAACAGAAATGGGGCTGCAGTCACAGGCGTCGACCGGCAGGAACACAGGGAGTTTAGGCCTCTTCCTGGCGGGCACCTACTCATCTGCCGCCTTCACAAAGCGGGACCTGACGGTCAGGGCGGCCTGTCGGCACGGCCCGAGGGGGCCGAGCAGGCGGCATTACCTCTGCATCTCTGTCCAGGCTGATGGTGTCCATGTCCACAGGCAGCTCTTGTCCTTCTGGAAAAATGAGAGAGAAAAAGAGCCCATTCAGAGTCCCCGCTGCCAGGAGGCGGCAGCCCTGGCCTCGGTGAAGAGCTGGCACTCGGGCCACCTGGCTCGGAGCCGACTCAAACGCAGACATCAAACCAGCAGGTAACACACGGAGGATCTGGGTGGCGTGGGAGGGTCAACAGCCCGGTCTGACAGTGGTCAACTCTCAAGCATCCTGAGTTCCCTGAGTTCAGCCACCAGCACAGGTCTCCAAATTTCCACCTGTGCTGCTGGACGTCCCGAGACAGGGCAGGTGTCCTGAAGCCGCCGGCAGGAAGGAGCGGGGAGGCTGCCGCCGCCTTCCAGTGACGCCCAGAGCTGCGTGTGGTGGTGGCACGCCCTCCCAGTTTGTGGCAATAAATCAGGCCGTCTGACTACAGACTACGCTGGGTACATCAGCAGTCCCGGGATATGCCCGTGATTGCTTTGCAAAGCAGCCCAGCATCCAAAAATGCCCCTCTCTGCAAGGAGCGAGACCAGCTGACGTGCGGCACAGCACACGGGAGAGCCCCGTGAGGACTCGGGTCTCAGCGGTGGCCAGGGGCTGACTCCACCCGAGGGCTCGCCAGCTGGGGAGCCGGCCTTGCTCTGGCCCGTCCCACCCAAGGAGGGCGGGAGGAGCCACCCTGGCTGTGGAGGGCCCGGCCTCAAGCCAGCGGCCCGCTTTCTGCGTCTCATCTGGACCTGTTCACGCACACGGGTCTACGAGGCCTCAGCACGTTAAGAGGAACAGCAATTCTCGATTTCACCACCGTCTTAGGATTCTTCCTCTCAGTCTGCTTGGATTAGGACCTGAGTTGGATCACATACTGTGGCTGGATGGTGTTTCTCTGAAGTCCCTCTTTACTCTTGCAACTTTTTGTTGAAAGGGCCGGGCCACCTGTCTGTCTCTCGGCTAGAGTGTGGGCTGCAGTCTCTCCTCTATGTCACGTTTGCTGGTTGTCACCGTTTTGCTAGGCTCCTGCTGCTGCCCCTTCCCTATGGCATGGCTGGCAGCTCGTCCTCCCGAGGCCTAGTGGCCTGGGTGCTGGTCAGCCTGGCCCCCGGACCGAGGCCTCGGAGGGTGCACTGGACACATGACCAGCTTAATAAGGAAGCACGGGTCCCACCCTAGCTGAGTTCCCTTCAGTCTTTTACTATGCCTTTTCCAGAAGGATCAACAGTGGCTAGTTAAAAAATATCATTTACTACAGTTTATAATCTTGAAGGCTATCAACCAACCTTACAAAGAAGCTGAACAAAACCAAGCTGAATGAAAACAAATTATCTGTCCCCTCCCCCAAAGACTGTGCAAAGTCAACATCGTGAACTCAGGAAGTTGCAACGAAAGAGGCACTTCGCGGAGGCAGGGGGCCCACACCACTATGTGTCCAAACCGAGACGCTACGAGAGTAAAGGGGGCGGTACGCTCACGCCGGGCCAGCCGGTGGGAACGGGGCCGCCCTGGGCTCCCAGGACGCGTGGTCGCGTGGCTCAAGGGGTTCTGTCTGTGATGCATCCAGCACGGACGGCCTCCCTGGAAAGTCGGCTTCCCCTCTGAACCAAGGTCGCCAGCGTAGGACACCTTTCTGAACGCATTATGATCCATCACACTTTTCTGATGTGAAAAGGTAAGAGCTGACAAGTTTAAATTTGTTTTATTTACACTGAAGACTTATATAAACAGTGGTAGGAGCAAGTGGCGGTTTCTCTACGGACTCACGAGGATGCGTAGCCCGAGGGGACTCCCAGAGGGCGGTCTGGAGGGAAGAACGCTGAGTGTCGACCCGCCAGGCCCAGCGCAGCTGTTCTGCTGTGTGGCCGGGCTTCCCTGTGCTCATGAGCCAGAAGCCCACGACAGGGCCCTGTGACAATCCAGTCCTCGCAAACACCAGGCATTCAGATGTGAGGACGGGGGGGACCCCCCCGCCCCAGCTGGCTTTCCAGGACGGAGGCAGACAGTGGCGAAGGCTCCCACCCACCACTCCCCACACTCATCGCGTCTGTGCCTCCTGCAGAATAATGACCGAGTCCCGCACTCGGCTGGGGCTTTCGTGCTGACCGCCTTTGACTTAAAACCAGGGTACCATAGTGACCAATCATCTTCACTGGTACACAGAGAGCACACTGTTATCTTAAAAATCTGTACATGGTACATAAACCTGGACGATGCAGAAGGCATGAGACCCAACTTGCTGTCAGAGACCCTCAACAACAATTTGATGTGTTTTCTGTCTTAAGCAGGTAAAACCACATACTAAAATTCTTTTAAATAAGATTTTAACAGGCATACTGTTCAGAAATTTGTTTTTGCCTAACAATGTATCTCAGATGTCTTTGTTCATAGGGTTTCTGTGCTCATTCTTTTCAATGTAAATTGACTCTAAGCAAACAAACAAAAAGCCTTAGATCATGGTTGGGGAGTGTGAAAAACTACCATTATGGGCCGAGAACTTACTTTCTCATTTCTACGTTCATCTGTTGTTGTCGTTCACTAAGGCAACAGGAGGCTACTGGGACATTCTCTACATAAAAGGATGTTCCCAACATTGAGGCAATTAAGAAGAATTCCATCCTCAGGCCCATGAAACGGTGAAGAAGGGCTCAGAACCGACTTTTCGACATACTGAAAGTGCTATTCCGAAGCAGTGGGAAATCAGAGTAGTCAGCCATGATGTTGACTTCGAATCTCGCTTTCTGCACATGCAGTTAAGAAAACAATTTTCTGGTTCTGTCCCAGGTGACACACTAGTACCAACGTCATTATTAGCAGTATTTGCTTTCGGTGGAGTTAGAGAAAACCACGTCCTGCCTGCAAGCATCCTGAGTGAGCCGGCTCTCTGAGGCGCCCTCGGCGGGCACCACGCCGCCTCTCACGGCCACCAGCCCGCCCCCAAGGGGGCACACGCAGCAGCAGCAGAAGACAGTGGACAGGTAATCCCCGGAGCACGGCAGTTCTCGCCAGGACTGACCCATGCGTGCAGCACCGCCCTCAGCCACCCGCTTTAGTGAGTTCAAGGTTCTTAACTGGGCCTGGTACCTTCTGGGTCCTCTTCGCCCCGCTCCTCTCCATCCTTCAGGCTGTGCTCGCTGAGGGCGGCCACGATACCACTGCCCTGCTTCTTCCCTTCTTCATCGCCAGATTCCTCAGACTCGACTCGCCTGTCAACTGAACCCACACGGATCAATGAGAATTTCCGTCACCTCCGTGGGACTCCTGAAGAACATACGACAGCCTGACATCCAGTTGTAAGTCACAAAGACTTCGTGTAAAACCATCTGCTGAATTCAGTTCAATGAGCCCTGGAGTGTCTCCCACGCCCCACGCCCCGTCTGCAGGAGCAGTGGCCGGAGAACTGGGTGGGGGAGGGGGAGGGCAGAGCGGGCAGGTGCGTGGGTGTGACGGTGAGTCCCGCCCCGCTGCTGCGCTCCAGAGCCCGTGAACGGTGGCCGGGTACCCTGAGAGCCCAGGGTGCTGTGATTCGACACGCTGAAGCTAACACGCGGTGCAGCCTGGACATCGGCGCAGAGGGGCCACTGTGACCCTTCTGCCACCTACCTTCATCCAGGCTCCACTATCCACTTGGCCAAGAAAACCAGCCCAGTTCACAGGCCCACATTCTGAAGAAATCAAGACTAACTCGAATCAGACTGTGGGTGCGGGGAGTGCTAATAAAAAAGGAGAGGTCAGCCAACAGTGCTCCATGCCCCACGTGAGGACACGGATGCTAAACGTCCGGACAGCAATGCCACCTCAGAGCTCTGAAAGGCTGCTATGTAAACAGCGTCTGAATTAATAGGGAGTGATTGAATGTGGCAGACTAGTGAAAGTTCACTGGGGAGTTGTCAGGTAATTTTCTTCTCCTTTTCCATGACCTCTTGGAAGCCCGTGTGGAAGCCCCAGGCACTAACAGCTTACCTGGATGCCTGACTGCAGCCTATCTACAAGGGGGTGCTCAGTGAAGGGAAGGGAGTTCTACCCCATCCTGTGCCTCCTGCTGGGCCTAGTAAGGAAGCACCCAGGAAAGGGCTGCTGGACAAAGCACGCCCTTAGGAAATCCACCTCCCAAACCCCCAAATCTGTTTCTTCCCCCCGCCTCTGGCAACCGCCCTGGCTTGGCTGCGTGTCACCCGGGGCCTGGGCTCCTGCCGGGCTCCTGACTGGCTTGTCTGGCCCTGTCTACTCTCTTCTCCCTCACCAGAGAATCTGATCAGATTCTAAAATCCAAATCTGATCTTTGACTCCAAATATTTCTAAAATGCCAGTGGCTTTTCCTGAGTTTGCATCTTGCCCCTAGATACACAACTTTGACAAGTTACTTCTTTTTCTAAGCCTCGGTCTCCATATCTGCAGAAGGGAGCTCGTATAGTAACTTAGAAAAGGCACAACAGCAGTTAGCTTTTAATAAATAAAAGCAGTAGACATCAGTTGTCGGTATCCCCCGCCTTTCAAAAGCTCACTTCATGCCACTTCATTTTTAGGAAAGACCTATGTTAAGACTTGTTTTCGCTAATGAAAGAAATCTGAGGAGGGTTTTTGCTTTTATAAAAAAATGTGAAAAGCGAAAATGGTGTCATTTTGTTCTGCAGTGAGCCCTAATAGAGGCAGCAGCACCCCAAGCAGAGAGTGGCTCTGCTAAGCTCCTTCCCCGGGGACCACACCCAGCATCTCAGCATCCAGTTGCCATGGCTTTGAACTGTATCTGTGAACATCTGTGCTTTATCTCCACTTTGTGCATCCATTAGCAAAATGTGCCCTAAGGTAATTGCTTCTTTGCTTTACACCATCTTAGGTTTGAAAGGTTTCAAAGAAACACTCTACTTTCAGATAGCAGAGGAAACCTGCATTGCCGGGCACAGACACTCTGTGGTCAAGGCTAAGACAGTTCTCCTGGGCCATGGCCTAGTGCGGTCCAGCCCAGGGTGGCAGGGGCTTAGCTAGCATGAAACCTGAAACTATCCTGAGGGCCCCAGAGGGTCTGGGGCATGTGACAGAGGATTATCATGTAAGGTGACTGGGTACCATGGGCTGGCTCAAGGTATTGGTGATTGGAATGGAAGAGGTTTGAAAATTTGGAGGTTTTAAGGATGTAGAAGCTTCAGAGCTTATTCATCGATTGGATAGGTGGGGCGGGAGAGAAATCCCTGCGTCTTGCATCTATCTGCCATTTACCAAGACATGGAAGTGGCTGGGGGGTGAGGAGGAGAAAAAGGGAATAGGAGGCACTCTCTTGCTTAAAAAGATCTAAGGGTCTCAAAGTCCAAGACCCTTCAAGTGCTTCCCGCTCTATGAACTTCTCTTGCCAGCTTCACTGGCACTCTCCAACCTCATCCAAAATGACTCATCCTTGGTCAAACTCTCCTCCCAAGAGGCCATGTTCTTTCACACCCTTTTGCCTTTGACTATGTGGTTTCCTTCGCCTGAAATGATCTTTGATCTTTCACCCTGTCTCCAAACTTTAAGGTTCAACTTGTTGCTGGCTTTGGTTGTGTAGCCATCACTCCTAAACATATCAGCTCTTTACCGCCTCCGCCGTCCGCTCGCTTTCTTCTCACCTGGTATTTACATATGAGACAGTGGCCGCTCTCCAGGACCTCTGTATCCCCCATGAAACCAACGGAGCCAAAAGCACATAAGCATTCCGATGTAACTGACTCTGTAACAGACGGTGTGAGTGTGTATATAATAATATGTATGTAATGTTTTTCAACTAAATGAAAGAGTTGACTTTAGCCTTTTCTTAACTGTGATAACTTTGCAAAAAAGGCACCCGCTGTTCTCCTACAATCTCTCGGCTCCTTGTCACCCCTTCCTCACTGCCGCCATGCTAATGAGCCAACTCGGGCAGGTCACACCGCGCCCTGCGTCTGCTTCCTCCTTAGTCGCGCAGTGACCCACCCGAGGGTCAGGCTCAGAGGTTCAGTGCGAGGCTCTAAGCAGCTGGTGGACGCCCGGACCGCGAGACCATCGCGACGTCAGTCCTCACACACTCGCCCCGCTCGCGCCGCCGCTCTCTCCTCCGCCCTGGGTCCGGCGCCTCCCGGGCCGCCCGCCTTCCGCGCCGCTCCAGCCTCTGACCGGGGGGCTCGCGGGCTCGCGGGGCCGCCTCCGCCCCCGCCCCTCCGAGCCTGGTGGCAGCTGTCAGAGGCCGCGCGGCGGGGTCCGGGACGCGGCCGGAGGCGGGGCGTCCCGTTTCTCTCGGGCAAGGCCGGTGCAGGCTGCCGTCCCCCGCCCTCTAAGCCGTTCAGTCCGCGCCCCGCGAGGCCGCTCACCCTCCATCATCTCCTGCGACTGTTGCTGGCCCGCGCCGCGCTCCGCCGCCATGTTGGCTGCTGTTCCCTTTTCCGGAATCTGTCGCCTCAGGCCCCTCAGCCAATCAGGGCTCCAAGCTCAGGGCTTACCCAGCCAATGGAATCCCAGCACAGGGGCCTGAGCCCCCTGACGCGCCTGCGCGGCCCCCAGCGCCTCATGGGAGTTGTAGTCCATCCGCGAGGCTGCACGCGCCCTGTCTCCGCACCGCCCACCTCGCCTTCCCGAGGCAGGTAATTTAAAAGCGCCCCGGAGGCGTCTGGAGGCGAGGAGCTGGTGGGAGGACAGTGGCAGTCGGGGCTGCACGCACAGAGCAGTGGCTGCAGGGGAGCGGGGAGGAGACTCCGGGAGACGCTCTGGGCTCGTCGCGGGCCTCTGGGCCTCAGTGGCTGCGTCTGTACAATGGGCCGGCTCTGTCCTGGCGCCGCCGCGCGGGCTTAGCCCGTGTGAACGGGCTGCTTCCAGTTAACGTTCAGCGTAGGGCGGGCTCGGCGGGGACGCCTGCGCTCGTGCTGGGGCCGGGACCGGGGCCGGCTCCGCCCGTAGGTGCCGGGAGAGCGGGTTGGGGCCCGGGACGCGCCAGCCTACTGCAGGCGCCTCAGCCTCCGTCGGCCCTCGGCCCCGCGGGCGTGCGGTCTCATGAGGGAGCCATCCTTGCGACCCCCACATTTAGGGCGAGGCTGCCGAAAGGCGAGCTCCGCGCTGCTCACCCTTCTCGAACCCAAGGCGGGAGGGAACGGCGTCTGCGGAACCCGGCGGGCGGAGACGCGGTTGGCTCTCTTTTGGCTCCTCGGAGGCGCCGTAGAAGACTTCTGGTGCGTCCTTAGCAACCGTTAGCGCGGGCTGCTCCGCTCGAGCTCACTGAGTCCCGCCCACCCGCTCCAGTGGTTGGCCTGAGGGGCCTGCCAATCGGCGTGAGTTGCTTTGCGATTGGCCGGTGGGGCTGGAGGCGAAGATCGCTTCCTTACGAGTGGGTGAAGCCAGCCTGGCCCGGCGACTCTTGCCGGCCCCAGGTGAGGTACTTGCTTGCGCTCGAGAGAAAGCCGGCCCGGGCTCGGCGCGGTCCTCAGACGAGACAGTGCGAGCCCTGTGCCCCGCCGCTGCCCGCCCCTCTCCGTGAGGCTCCGGTCCGGGTGGCGGCTCGCCGTCCGCGGCCGTTTGCCCCGCGCCGCGCCCGGGGCCCCGGGCCGGACCTCCCTGGCCCTCAGTGTCTCCGCCTTGGCCCCATCCCGCCCGGCGCGTGGTCCTCAGCTGGCATTAACTGTGCACTTTCTTCATTATTATGGCTTGTTCTCCTGGCAGGGGAGCTCCGGAATGGAGACTGTCCTGCTCTGAGCTGCGGACGGTGCCTGGCTGCATGTATGAGCTTTTCAGTCAATGTTTGTGGGATGAACGCGTGAGCTGCGGTGTGCAGTCCCCGGCTTCTCGGCATCTCCACTCGGATTCCCCATGCGTCCCTGGGCTTTATCCTTCATCTTATCTTCACCAGTTTTTCTTCTCCAGAGAATGGCAGTGGCCTGAGCTGAAAACTTGGGAAGTGGTCTTGATGCCTTTCATTCCCTTACCTTCCACGTGTCTTCACCCGGTGACTTGGCGGCAGTTCTTCGTCGAGTCTTCCTTCTTTCATGGGTTCCCCTCGCCATCTTTTTGCCATTGCTTTAATTTAAGACTTCATAATTCCTTGCCTGGAAGGCAGTAGCTTTGGGTCACTGCCCCCCCCCGCCCCCCGTCCCTCCAGCGATCTGCTTGGGCAGGCATGGGGGGGCCCTGGGAGTTAGGCCCAGCTGCTCCAGGCCCATCTCCACCTGCTTGCCTGTGTATTGACCTCCTCCCCAAGGGCGCTGTGGGCATCTTTGCCCTGTGGTGGGTCTACCTGGATGCTTCTTCACAGTGCCAGGCTCAGCTCCACGGGCTCTCCTCCAGGAAGCCCTTGCTCACACCCTCCATTCCAGCAGCCATCATCTGGGTATTGTTTAGGGTGCCTGATGCGGGAAACAGACGCAGTCTCAGAATGGCTGTGGTGGTGAATGAAGCAGTCGGCCCCCAAACCTGAAGCGTAGAGGAAGGCAGGTTTTAGGGTGGATTCATCTGGTGGCTGAGAAGGTCGTTCTTGCCCTTTTCTGCTCTGCTGTCCGTGGTGCTGGCTTCACGCTGAGGCTGCGTGTACTTCCGCTTACAGCGGTGTGGGAGCAGGTTGCCTCCCAGCTTGCGTTCTAGTGGCAGAAGGAGGGTTGCTTCCAGAAGTTCACCCATAAGAGGAAGGAGCACTTTCCCAGGAGCTCCCTGCAAACCTCTCCTTGCTTCTGTTGGGTCAGAGGTGGTCATCACGTGTGCCCTATGGAATCAAAACTGGCAACGGGAATAGGAATACTCTTGAGGCATCATGAGATCCTCTCTGGTTGTTTCCCATGGTAAAGCCCCCTCCACCCCACTAATACTCCCCCCGCCCCAAAACTGCTGTTGCTTTAAAAAAAATTCTAAAAACCTAGGCCTGGACTTGCAGGCATTTCTGGTTAGTGTTTAACTCAAAATTAAACCGTGAAAAAGGAAGTGATCTGAGGTGCGGCGAAGCCAGGCTCTGTGTTCTCAGGGGCCAGCCTGTGGCCATGGCGTCGGGGGCCCCGTGGGGCTCTGGTGCTGGCGGTGCGACGCGCTGGGTGTGCGGTGCAGGGCCGAGCGGCCGCGGGCAGCGTAAAGCTCCGATCCCGTCTATGCTTCGTAGGTTAGTTGTAGAAGTAGAAAACTATGATCGTGTCATTGTTATTTGTTGTAGGAAAAATTAATGCACTTAGATGCTTAGGAAAGGTAAACCTATGACATTAAAATGTCGCTGCCTGAAGGAAAGCAACACATTCTAATGGTTTATTTAATGTCTTTCTAGCTTCCTGCTCGTCCAGCTGTTGCTTTTCAGGATTGCCTGCTGGATAAAACATCTCTTAGTTTGTCAGTATATACTAATTGATTCATACAAAAGGGTAAATGCAGTGTTAGTCATGAATCATAATAGTAATGTGAACTCATTTAAACCCACCACCCAGATTTGGAACTGGGGGACTCTGTGCTATCGTGTCCTCACCGTTCTAGCCTGATGGACCCACAGAGGAAAGCTCCCGCCTGAAGTTTGGGCTTGTCACATGTGTGTGTGTCCCTAAGTGATATATTTAGACTGGGGGCATGTTATAAAAGGTAATCCTACTATTGTTAGTTTTTTTGTAACTTGAGTTTTTCATTTGTTATAGGCCCTTGTGTATGTAACATTTGTTTTCATTCTGTAATTCATAACATGAATGTACAGAATTTAAATCTATTTTCTTGCTGATGAACGTTCATGTTTTTTCTTTTATACTTTTTGTCGCTGTGAACCACGCTGCCCTGAACATTCGCGTGTGTGACTTGCTACCCATGTATAAGAATTTCTATAGAATATAAACCTAACAGTGAGATATACCGTCCCGGTAAGCAAATGTTTGACTTAAATTGTGTTCTAAAGAAATTAATTTGCTAGGGTTCACACTGAGCCACATCTTATCAACATTTGGTATTGTTGGAATTCTTAATTTTTGCTGATTTAGCAGGTATGAAATTGTGATTATGATAACAAAGTAAATCCTCTTGTGATAGGTTTTTTTGGCCACTAGGGTCTCTTCTCCTGTGAAATTCTTGCTCCTATCTCTTGTCCATTTTCCTATTAGGCTGTGTCTTTTAAAATTAGAAAAAAAAAATACTGACCTTTTAATCTATCCTGGATATTAATTTTCTGTTACATATGTGGCAAATATCTTCTCCCAAATTGTGGCTTATTTCATTTTTTTAATGTTTTTTTTTTCTTTTTGGTGTGAACATTCTCAACTTTAATGTTAAATTTATCAATCTAATTTTATAGCTAGAGCTTTTTGTGTTTTGTTTAAGAAAACTTACCCAACCCAAAGACTTACAGAAGGTCTGTCTAATTTTTCTTCTAAAAGTTTAGTGTTTTGGCTTTGACAAAGTACGTCTTTGACCGTGGGTGCTGGTTTTTCCGAATGATGTTTCCATACCTCTGTCTCATTGTTCCCCATCGGGGCTGTGAGCTGTCCCAGCATTTTCATAGATTCGAGCAGCCCGTGTTTCTTCAGTGGTAACTAACACCCCTTTGGTCACGTGTCCCGTGCTCACAGGTGTGAGGCCCTTGGTTGGGCTCCATGTTGTTCCTTTGCTCTATCTGGTTATTCCTGTCAGTCACACCGACACAGTGACTGTGGCTTCGTATTGAGTTTTCACATCCGGTGGCTTGAGTGTCCCCACCAGGGTCCTGACTTTGTGGGTGTATTTCTTTGTAATTGGAGATCATTCAAGCTTATCTCTTCAATGGTTCTTCCCTTCCATTCTCCTTCCAATTAGATGTTAGGTTATCTCAGTCTTTATCTCTTAACTTCTCTCTCATATTTTTACTTTCTTGTTTCTCTGTGTTGCATTCTGGGCTCTTTATTCAACTATATCTTCTAAGTCACAAATTTTCTTTTCAGCTGTAGCTGCATGCCTCTTTTACCCATCCATCAACATTAAAACTTAACTTATTGGGATACCATTTACAGGCAGTCGAACATGCCCACAGTACTCAGCTCAGTGAGTTCTGAGACGCGTGTACAGCTGTCAGGCACAGCACAGTCAGGTTAGACAACCTCTTCATCACCCGAAGAGTTTCCTCTGTCCCCTTTTCTCAGCCCAGTCCCCGCCCTGCCCACCGCTGGCCCTAGACAGCCGCCGCTCTGCTCTCTGTTCCTGTGAACCACGTTTGTCTTTCCTGGTGTTTTATGTTACTGGCACCTACAGGGTGTGTCTGTTGTGTCTGCTGCCTCATGCAGCCTGACGGCTCTGCGACTGGTGCATGGCGCTGTCCGTGTCGCTAGCTCGTCCACCTTTGCTGCCGAGCACAGCTCCCTCGTGTGGCTGTGCTTCCCTTCGCTTCCCTAGTCTCCCGGCGACGGCCGTGGGCGTCGTGTGCAGTGTGGGCTGTTGAGAGCGAAGCTGTCGCCCACAGGGGGCCGTGTGCCGCGTGCTTTCCCGTCTCTTCGGCAGGTGCCCGGGAGCGCGGTCACTGTGTCCTTGGGCGGGCGGGCGGCCAGCTGCTTTTCAAAGTGGGCACGTGTACGCGTGTGTTCGCAGCAGGGATCTGTGACGTGCGGCTGCTCCACACCCTGCCCAACACTTAGTGTTGCCATTCTTTTTGATCTTAGCTGTCCTAGCGGTTGTGTGATGACGGCTCATGGCGGGTTTCATTTGCGTTTCCCTGATGACTGATGGCGGTGAGCATTTTCTCATGTGTTTCCATGCGATTTGTGTGCCTTCTTCGTTCAAAACCTTTACCTTCTACCCCCTTTTTCAAAGACTGGGAGGTTGCTGCTCTTGAGTCTCTAGGGTTTTCTGGGTACGTGACCGCGTCTTCTGTGAATGGAGACACCGCTGCGTCCTCCCGACGGCACGTGTGCCTCTTATTCCCTCGCTGTGCGCGCTGGCTGGCACTTCCCGGGCAGTGCTGGCCACAGGAGGCCGGGAGGCGGCCTCCGAGCCTGACCGCACGAGGAACGAGGAACGTTGCGTCTGTCCTCACTGGGTGTGCTGCTGGCTGCAGCTTCTTCACACCTGCCCCTCGCCCCTGGGGCAGTTTCCCTGCTTCCCAGTTGTTGAGTTTTTTTCTTAGGAAGGGGGGTGGGTTTTGTCAGATGCTTTTTCTGCATCAATTGATAATGATAATGGGAGTTTTCCTCTTCAGCCCGTCCATGTGATGAGTCACATTGATCGATCTCCAAATACTAAACCAGCCTTGTACCCCACTCCGTTGCAGTGTTACCTTCCCTACGTGTCACTTCATGAATTTGCCAGTCTTTCGTTGAGGGTTTTCACATCTTGTTCATGTGAGTTATCAGCCTGTATTTTGCTTTTCCAGCCGTGGTGTCGGGGTGATGGTCTGGCCTCACGAGCCGGGTTAGACACACCCCCTCCTTTTTTTTTCTCCAGAAGCATTCGCACAGTTTCCTTCTTGACTCTTGACGGACTTCACCAGTGAAGCTGTCTGGGCAAGTTTTAATTACAGATACTTTTGTTAATCCTAAAATCTTAAAAAATTTTACTTCTAAAAAGCGTGTTTCTTTCAAAACCTTGCTAGCTATTTTTGAGACACTCTTGTTTGCGCTCCTTTGCGACTCCATCTTTCACAATTTTAACGTGTACACAGGCACTTCTAATGCCCGTGCTCTCGCGTGTCTTACCTGCACTTTGGTTTTCCTGCACACGGCTGCTCGTGGCTGCTTGTCTCCTTGTCTGCCACAGGGGGAGAGGGCACCCTTGGCTGGTCCCATCTTTGGAAGACTGCGGGCCAGTGTTTAGGCCGCCGCGCTTTGGAGGGGGTTGCTTCCGCTAAGGGCCTGGGGTGCTACTGAGTCAGGGCCACTCTGGGTCTCCATAAGGGTCACTGGCTGCTTTTAGAGGCCTTCGGGTCGCCCTCAGGTCTCTTTGGCCGACTCGCTCTCCCAGGTCTGGCGTTGGAAGCTTCTCCTACTTTCTGGTGGCTCAGCGATGCCGCAGAAACGATATCCCGGTGAGACCCGGTGTTGGGGATGCAGGGCCACTCACTTATCCAGCCCACTATATTCTTAGGGTTTTTAAAGAAGTTTTATCTGCTGTTCTTAAATTCATCGAATGAATTTTTGTATGTGCAAAGTTATACAGATGCAATTTTATCCCATATTCTCGTCACCGTATGAAAAATTATACTTCGGGTTTACAAACCATTAACTGAAAGACACCGCCCTCCTGTCCGGTGAATCCTGGTGATGACCTTGAGGCCAGGGCAGAACTAGCCCGTCGGCCTCCTCGGAATTCCGTGCTGGACTGCAGTGGCGTGGGAAGTGCCAGCCCCCTTCCCAGCCCAGGTCCACCTGTGTTGGGCGGGGCCACCACCTGCTGGTGAAGCTTTCTCTGCCTGCAGAGGCCGCTCTTCAGCCAGTCCTCAGGTCTGTACGTGCGACGTGGGATGTGGGGGACCGGTGAGGGGCAGAGGCCCGGGCGAGTCTTGCAGGTGCGGTCTGGGCCCCGTGGCCGGGAGCTCTGGGGTACAGCACACCTAGAAGGTGGTCTAGAGGAGGGGATGCAGGCCCTGGGTGGACACGGCACCGCGGCCCTTGGACCCCTCGCTTCGTCAAGGCCACCTGGCCTGGGGCCGCATGCACCTGTTCTGTGCTGTAGTTGCGGAACGTGACTCATTGGCGGGAACTTGGCGATGGGCACGTGGGACTTTGCTGTAGTTTTTCTTCTGTCTGTGTGCGCGTCTGCAAGTATCTAAGAGCAGAAAGTCAAAAACAAAGCCCCAGACTCTCAGCCGCGGCTGCCTGCTGCTGCGTCAGTGGACACCCCACGCGCGGTTCCGGGCGCCACCGGGCGGACCCCCCGGCTTCGTGGTCGGAGACACGCTTCTCAAGCCGAGAGCGTTCTCGGTGCGTGTGGCCTGCAGCCCGGTCTCCTCACGACCCTCACCCACTCCTCTTCCTGCTCCCCCTGTCTCTTCCGACGCGTGCTTCTGCGAGAGCACCTGTCAGCACGGCCCGGGCTCAACTGGCCCCAGGCCGCAGGCTCTGGCCTAGGCGGCCGCGGCCGCGTGTATACTGTGGCCGAGCTCCATGCGGCCTCGGGGGGGATGCGTTGGTTCGAGTGCCTCTGTGTTGTCCACTGTGGGCGCTGATCGGGGTCCCCTTGTTTTCCAGTTGACGACTGTCCCGTGGCCCGCCGTCTCCTGATGGAGGACAGAGGCTCGCCGGCCTTCAAAGAGGAGCAGTGGTGCCTGTGTGGGGACCTGTCCTCGCCGGCGCCCACCGAGGGCCCTGCTGTGCAGACCAGCAAGTCCTCGTCCTCGGCGCACAGACACCTGAACAGAAGGAATGGCCTTTCGAAACTCTGCCAGAGCAGGATGGCACTCTCCGGTGATGACCTCCTTCTGGTCGTGGGCGTCAGCCGTGATGACGACATGTGTGGATCGCTCGTCTGTTGGGTTGGGTGCTGGGTGCTGGGTGGGCGGTGCTGCAGGCCCTCCTGCGTGCACGCTGCGTGATTCTAGGCAGGAAACTCCTTTTCAGCTGGTGGTTGGAATTCGCTTCCGTATTTCAGGGTCAAAATAGAGTGAAGTGTTATTTCTCACTTCAGAGCATGTGGGGACACTGTCCTGGCCTGGGCTGCGTTGCGAATGACACACGGTTTGGCTAAGCACTTCAGCCAACGCGCATTGACCGCACTGCAGGCTCACGCGGTCCTCCACGCGGGCAGACTAGATGGGGTGGGGGCAGCCAACCTCACAGCGTGGGGGTGGTGCCCCGGGGGCTGGGGGCTGCTGCCCACCTGCTTGCCCATTGCCCTAGTCAGCCAGTGCCCCCAGAGTCCGGACACCCCTGGGCCCAGACACAGTGAGAAAGACAGCGTCACTCGGGCCCTGAAGGGCTTGTTGCCTGGGGGTGCTTGAGGAGACAGCCGCGGCACGCCCGGAGCTGGCCAGGCCTGGAGCGCAGGGGCTGTTAGGCCAGTGGGGAGGCCTGGCGCGGGACGAGCGGGGCTGTGGGGGAGCGGCGGGGGCTCTGGTCTCGAGTTGACGAGCAGTGACGGTGGTGGCGGGGGCTTGGCACCCAGCTGGCCTGCAGTGCGGAGGGCCGGGAGTGCAGAGGGCAGCCAGGGGCAGGCTGGAGAGGGCCGGAGAGGCCGCGGGGCTGGCGGGCGGCGGGGCGGGCAAGTGGCCCCTGCAGATGGGTCGCTGCCGGGAGCAGAGGCAGAGCTGGCGGCGCAATGCCAGTCCCAGGTGCCAGCTGGTGCAGCTGACCTCGCACTGGCTGCCCCTGGAGACGAGGCCCGGGGCAGGGGCCACTGAGAAAGTTGGGGCCTCCTCAGTGAAGGACCCAGAGGAGACAGGAAGGTGACTCGGCGGCAGGGAGCCAGAGGGACAGGACGCTTCGCCAGGGCAGGCCCAGCGAGGCCGAGGGTGGCGTGGGGGAGGCCTCTGCGGGGCTGCTGGAGGTCCTGGGAGAGTGGTTTTCCTGGAGGAGAGGCATGGCCTGGGGTAGGGGGGGAGTGCAGACGGCAGGCAGCACTGGGATTTGTGGCTTTCCAGGAACGGGTGACAGGGCTGTAGCTGGGCTGTGGGCCTTGGCGTGGTGGACGTGAGCACGCCCCTCGGCTGGTGGGCGGGTAGGGACCTCAGAGTGTTATTTACACGGAAGTGGCGGGTTCTGCGTGGCGGCGGAGCCCCCGGGGTGACCAGGCGGGCTCCGGCCTTTCAGGCACAGTGTGAATCGCCTCTCAGCAGACCCTCCTCCCCGGCTCCGGCGGCAGCTGGGCAAGGGCCGCGTGCTCGCGCGCTTCACGGGCGGCTCCTGGCAGCCCCGCGAGGTCTGGAGCTTCCTTTCCTTTTCTTTCCAGAAGACAGATGGAGCTCTTACTGCCTGTCATCATTGGCTGCCCAAAATATTTGCACAAGCAAACTGCACTGCCCGGCCACGCCTGAGCAGGCAGACCTGACCGGGTCCCTGGGCAGCACGTCCTGCTGCTCCCTGCTCCGTGGCCTGTCCTCAGGGTGTTCCCCGCCTCTGCTCCCGGCCCCCGCGGGCAACCCGAACAAGGCCATCTTCACTGTGGACGCCAAGACCTCGGAGGTGCGTGCTCAGCTGAGTGATGCGGCCGTGGGTTTGGGGTCTGTGCCTTCGACCTGTAACCTCAAACAGGAACTCATGCATTTTAAGTGCAATTAGAAAAACATCTAGTTTTACCTGTATACTAACAAAAGAGATGAATTTGGAGACCTAAGTATGAATCAGTCAAAACAAATTGAATCCTGTCCTCAAGATAAAGATTCGGGGCGAGGATGCAGGCCCCTGTTTACTCCTGCTTGCTCCTGTTGGCTCCACTGACGTAAGAATGCATGTTCAATATTTGAATTAAATGGGTTAGCGTCACGTGCATCTGTGAGCAAAGAACTGAAACTCGAGATGGGCAGGAAGCGTGGTACGGGAAATCCCAACTCTGCCTCCGAGTGTCGATGGCATGGCGCACCCACCTTGGCAGGTGAGGGATACTTAATGCCCTGACCCTCGGACGTTCTTATTTCCATACAGTGGAGACGCAGGAGGTCTCGGGGGCCACTGTGAGCCTGCCCACAGGTGGCTGGGGAGAGGCTGGGTCTCTGGGCCTCCCTGGCTGGTGCCCGTGCCACCTTCTCCATGTCTGGGAGTCAGGGATGCTGCTGGTGACGCCGGCTCCTCCCCCTGCAACCCTCAGATCCTGGTTGCCAACGACAACGCTTGCCAGCTCCTGGGGTACAGCAGCCACGACCTGATTGGCCAGAAGCTCACGCAGTTCTTCCTGAAGCCGGACTCCGATGTCGTGGAGGCCCTCAGCGAGGAGCACTTGGAGGCCGACGGCCACGCTGCTGTCGTGTTCGGCACGGTGGTGAGTGCGGGTCTGGGCCGGTGGCCAGCCCTGAGCATGCCCCTGGGAGCCCGCCGAAGACGCGGCTGGCATGGTCAGCGTGGGTGCCGCCCTCTGCTCCGCATAGGGGTGGGGAGCAGCTGGGGGCGTCACCAGAACAGAGGCCGCGTGCGCTGGCCTGGCGTGCTCCCCGCTCCAGGGAGGATGCTGGTACCATTTGCAAGCCTGCAGGGTGCCACAGCGGGTTCCCAAAAGACAAACGTGATTTACTGTCCTCACATCTAAATCCCACCTTGTGCTGGGTGGCGCTGGGCAGCTCGCGAGACCGGGAGAGTTCCCGGAGGTCTGACCCTCCTGCCGGGCGGCGCGGCCAGCCAGACGCTACAGGCTGAGCCGCATGTGAGACGCTGAGCCCTGAGCTCCAGGAAGTTGGATGGAGCCCACTTACTGCATCTGAGACAGCCCCTGTCCGGGCCTGACTGCCGGGAGGGAAATGAGCAGTCAGCGTGTGTCGCGTCTGTTTCCTGAAGAAACCTCAGACACTGCTGATGATAAAACCGCTTCTAGAACACTCACTCAGGTTGTAAGGTTCAGCGTCAGAAACCTCGTCTGCATTTTGGTTACATTCCAAAACGTCAGGCGGGCGAGCAGCACCGGCCGGTGCCCGCGTGCCCGGAGCCGGGGCGGGGCCGGAGCGAGCCTGTCTCTGCCCACAGGTGGACGTCGTGAGCCGCGGCGGGGAGAAGATCCCGGTCTCCGTGTGGCTGAAGAGGGTGGAGCAGGAGCACGACCCGTGCTGTGTGGTCGTGCTGGAGCCCGTGGAGCGGGTCTCGGCCTGGGTGGCTTTCCAGAGCGACGTGAGTTTGCGACCCGCTTCTCCCTGAACGCACGCCTCCTCCGCCTGTCTGTCCCCGCCGGGCGCCTCGGGCAGAACGAGCGTGTGAGGGCTCTGCAGGGTCAGCCCGCATCCGCTGAGCCCCTTAGTGTCCGTGTGCATGCGAAGGGACCCAGCCTGCACGTGTCCGTGCCTCACCCGAGAAGTCAGGGCCAGCCGCAATCACTCGGCACTGCTTCAACGCGCCAGTGAAATAACAAACGCCAAACCTCTCCCTGACGCGCCGCCCGTGGGTGCTGGGCCTGAGCGGAACGCCTCCGAAGCGGCGCTTTCGGTCCGCCTGCGGAAGGAGAGGGGTGGCGATGCGGTGACCTGCCTGTGCCCCTCTTGCCCCCGGCACGGGGGCGGTGCTGACGGTCTTGCTTGCAGCTCTGGGATGGTACTGAGGTGCAGTGGACTTTGAAGCTGAAGTGCAAGGAACTTGTATCACGGTGCTTACCGCCGGCTTTTCCTCCAAGGGAGCGATAACGTCGTGCGACAGTCTCTTTGCTCACCTGCACGGCTACGAGTCCGGGGAGGAGGTGGTCGGGCAGCGCATCACAGACCTGATCCCGTCCGTGCAGCTCCCTCCGCCTGGCGAGCCCGTCCCCGAGGTAGGAGCCCCGAGCGCCAGCACCATCCGCCCCCAGGCCCTGCCCTGGTCGGCGCCCTGCCTGCCCCGGGGAGACTGAGGGAGGAGGGCAGAGGTGTGGGGAGCTGGGTGCCCTGGGGACCCCCACGATGAGCGTGGCACACATTTCGACCTAAAGCATCGAAGACGCGACGCGTGAGCTGCTGCGCGCGTTCAGTGGCATCCTTCTTCCAGGCTCTCAGGATTCAGAGGTCCGTCGGGAGAGCCAAGGACGGTGCCACCTTTCCCTTGAGCATAAAGCTGAAGTCCAGACCCAGCAAGGAGGAGGCAGACGGCGGCCCCGGGACACCGCCGCAGGGCTACTGGGCGTCCGTCTGGGCGTTCTCCACCGTCAGCGGCCTCGTCACCCTCCTGCCGGACGGGACCATCTACGGCATCAACCACAGCTTCGCGCTGACGCTGTTCGGTTACGGGAAGTCTGAGCTCCTGGGCAAGGTGGGGCCGCCCTGTGGGGGTGCTAGTCTGTGCCCCACAGCTGTGCCCCACAGCTTCCGCCTCTCCTAGTCCTGCTTGCCGGCCCCATGCCCCGTTCTTTCCTCTGGACCCCACGCTCTGTGCCCCGTGACCCCGTGGGCCATCCCCGGAGCCACCCGAGGAGGGGAGGGGCTCTTCCTGAGTGAGTCTGGTCTGAGTTCTCTCCACACCCCCAGATGGGGCTTGTCTGCACATCCCTGACTGTTCTGGGGGCCATGGGGGAGCTGTCATGTGGTCAGGGTCAGAGAAAGGTGTTTCTGGAACCTTCTTTCTTGTACTGCACTTTCTCTAAGTTCCTGGAATGTAAGGAGGGAGAGGTCTCCATGCTGAGGGCCAGGCTGCCAGGAGTGGTGGCCGTCCCTTTCCTCTTATCCAGGGCCACCAAGCAGTCCTGTATCAGTTACTGCAAACGAACTGCCATAGACCCAGTGTGTTTTGGTCACAAATTGGCCCTTTGGGCTGAACGTTTGTGGAACAGCTCATTTTGTTCCCTGGGGTGTCAGCTACGGTGGTGACCTCCCCAGGCTCGTCCGGCCAGCTGGGACTATGCCTTAGGCAGCCTCAGAATGCCCCTCCTCCGGTGGTCTCAGCGGTTCCTGGACTCCCCGGGTGGGCACACGAGCCCCCTGCTTGATGGCCTGGCTGGTCTGGCTCCTAGGTGCAGGTGCAGGCCTGCGGCGAGCGCCGTAGCCTTTCACGAAGCACCGCGTGCCCCCGGGCGGCTGCACAGAGCGGAACCCCCATCCTCTCTCGTCAAACGCTGGGGCGGCCCCCAGACCCGGTGGCAGCTGGTCAGAACTTTGACCTCACCTGGGGCTCCAGGAACAGGTCTCTCTCTGTTGTGCAATAGAAATACTAAGAAGGAAGGTGGCTGGTCCTTTCAGATAGAGTGAGGGTGGATGCACCCGCCCCCCGGCTTAGAGTGTGTTCTAGATTCACGAGGCCAAGGGCCGCCGGGAGCGGGGCATGCTGGCTCCGGGGAGGCCTCTGTCCTTGCAGCCCCTGGCCCTGGACCCCCGCTCTCTCAGAGACCACGCCAGGCCCCGCACAGCCCCGCACCGCCCTGCGCCGCGGAGGCCCCTGCCGGACCCCAGGGGTCAATTTCCTATGGCCTGAGGTCCTTTGTCCTTTACTGCCAGGGCACAGCCACTCCCTGAGGGCTGAGTAAGAAGTTCGCAAACACGGGCCCCCAGGCCCGAGGAGGGCATGGGGTGAGGGTTAGGCATCTGCTCGAAAGATGTGTAGGTGTCAGAGCATCCTGCATCGGGGGGTGTTCGTTTTATCTTTCTCACAAGAGAAAGAGGAAAGTCATGAATTCCTTGTTGATTGTGAGTCCCGTCAGAGGAGTTTGAGGGGTCTCCCTCCCCTGGAGGAACGACACCCACAGACCTGCTCGCTGTGGCTTCCCTTTCTCCCGGGGGTGGGGGGGGCAGGGGTCGGGCTGGCGGGGCTGGCCTGCTGCGGGTCTGAGTGCCGCCGTCTGTCTTCTAGAACATCACCTTCCTGATCCCCGGCTTCTACCACCACATGGACCTTGCATGCGACTGCTCCCTGCTGCCGCCGGACCTGGCCCGCTGCCTGGACCTGGGCAGCCCCAGTGGGCCCGGGGAGCTGGCCGGGGACCCCCAGCCCGGCCAGGGTGAGGCCTGCCCCACCCGCCGTGCCGCTCCAGGGGCCTGCGGGGAGCCGGGCTGTGGGGGTGCCGGTGTGGTGTGCGGGACAGGGGCGGGGTGTTCCTCTGTCTGGTGGGCCTTGGTGTTTCCGGGGGTGGGACACGTGTGTCTCACTAAGGTGTTAGCAGGGAGGAGGACTGGCGCTCCCCCAGGGTGCTCCCCCGACCGTGTGTCCGGGATGCAGGAGCTGGTTGGCAGTCTTCTCTAAGTCATCTCTGCGGCTCTGCCTCGTTTAAGGCTGAGCTGATGCGGACACTGGCCAACCCTGAGCTAAGCTGTCACAGCAGGGCTCCTTTATCACGCTCATCTCTATCCGTCTGGTTTAACATCTAAAGTTACCCCTGCAGGTCTCCCAAGCCCCACTCGGGGACTGCCTCAGGCCACGCTGTGGGGCAGGCTCCAGCGCCTTGCAGAGTGGGACCCTCCCTGGCTCTGGGCTCCTGGGAGGGAGGGGGCCGCTTTGCAGCCTCCTTGGTGCATGCTTCTGTGGACGAGGAGCCCGGAGGTGCTGCACCCCGGCTCTGCCACCTCCTCCCCGCCCCCCGTGGGCTGACCGGGTGCGGTGCTGGGTCCCCGGCCTCTGTTCTGTGGGAGGGAACAGAGGCGATGAGGCCATGAGACAGTCCCAGCAGCAGGGGCAGGGTCACGCGTCAGGACAAGATGGCACTCGTGCGATGCCGTTGACACCTGGCAAGCCCAGGGTGGTTTACGTGCTGTCACCTGAGGACAAATTTGTGGAAAGACCTGGTGTTCGAGTAAACACGGGAGGTCTGATGGAGTTGCTGAGGGAATAACGTGACTACAGCGTCTGGCCGGCACAGTGAACATCTGTTGTCGGATGGTGTTCGGTTTCCTGGGCTTCGTGGGATGTTGCTCCAGCATGCGGTCACTGGGGACGCAGCTCGCCCCACGGTGTCACTTGGGGGCACTAGAAGTCAGGCTGAGGTGTTTTGCTTTCAAAGGTGCCGTGTTAGCCGGTGACTCTTCAAATGGCCACTTTTTAACATGGGGTTTCCTTGATGCTCTTGCTGAGACGCCCTGGAGACGTGGCGCTGGCCAGAGGCTACGCCCCTCTCGCCCGACTGCTGGCTGACGGGAATGGTCGCGCCCTCTGGCACGATCCACCTGCGGTGTGCTAGGCCCTGTCGCAGAGAGTCGCAGTGGCCCCGTGGAGCTGGTGGGGAGGCAGATGACTCAGCATAGGTGCCACGTATGGGAAGGGACTAGCAGGGGGACGTGCAGCCTTGGCTCTGGGGCCTAGGAAGGCCCCCTGGAGAGGTGGCAGGGCCGGCATTCGGGGCGGGGCGGGGCAGCAGCAGTCAGGCCGCAGGGCCGTGGGGTCATCTTAGCGGCTGGAGCCCTGAGTGGGCCATCGGCCGATGAGGGCCCTGCTCTAACCCGTGTCAGTGGGCTCATGCTGCTGAGGGCAGGGCCCAGGACAAAGCCACGGGGGGAGCAGAGGGTGCTGGCCTGATCTGGGGTGCCTGTTGGGTGTGGAGGGGCAGCTGGGTCCTGGACATGCTGCGGACAGGGGTGACGGAGTTTAGGAGGCCAGCCCTGCCCAGCTGTTGAGTCATGGGGAGAGGAAGAGATTCGTCTGCGGGGCCTGCAAATAGAAAGCACTCTCTCCTGCTAGGTCCAGGGGCTAAGGTGCTTGCCGGTGACCACACACTGCCACGAGACGACACCCTAAAGCCACTGGGGAGCCAAGAAGCCGTCGCTGAGTCCCAGGCCCAAGCGGACCCTGTAGGTGGTCGCCCTTCTTCCCTCCCCTCTCCGCCCACTCCGGGGTAAGTCCTCTGTCAGAGGTGCAGGTGTACTGAAGGCCAAGCTCCTGCACGTTACCTGGCGCAGTCTCCAGCAGCCTCTGCGACAGCCCTCATTTACCTGTAAGGAAACTTTTAGTAGTTTCCAGGGGACTGATAAGCAGAATTTTCTCATTTTTAGAACCATTTGAATCTGTTCTTTGTGTGCAGGCTTAAGTGAAATATTCTATATAGACTAAAAGAAGTTCGTGTTGGAAAATTTGGAAAATTTAGAAAAGCAGGAATAAAAAGCCCGCTGGTGCGTAGCATGCAGTCACGTGCCACACTGGGTGTGCGTGTGACCCCACACCCTCTCTGCTCTCGCACCGGGACCCAGCACCCCTCATGCCCTGGGGCCAGGATGCAGGCCAGAGGGACTATCCTTGAACTTGAACTGTACATCCCCTTACGTCTGGTTTCTTTTGCTTATCACGTCTGGGAGATTTAGCCATGTTGTCATGTTTTCCAGTATTTTTGAAATGATTTTAAAATTGTGTAATACATAAATACATATTTTTTTTATAAAGTATAGAAGAACGACAAAAAACTAAGTCCTCCTAATTATATCTCAGCCTCCCCCAGGGCACCACCGTGAGCAGCTGTATCTTTCTAGAGCCTTCCTCAATGCACTTAACTATGAAAGTACGTGATGCGTGTGTGTGCGTGTACTCACGCATGCCTGCCCTTGTTCCTCTAACACTAATAGGATCACACTGTGCAGGGCATCCTCTGTGCACATACGCACACGTGCACACACTCGTGTACACGGATAGGATCACACCATGCAGGGCATCCTCTGTGCACATATGCACACATGCACACACTCGTGTACATGGATAGGATCACGCCGTGCAAGGCATCCTCTGTGCACATACGCACACGTGCACACACTCGTGTACACGGATAGGATCACGCCGTGCAGGGCGTCCTCCGTGTACACGTGCACATGTACACACGTGTGTGTCTCGAAGACCTTCCTGTGTGGTGCAGGCTCCAACTGCCTCACGTCCAGCCCTCGGTTCAGGGGGAGTTCCCTTTGGGCAGTGTCGCGGCTGCTTCCTGTCGTCGGCTCAGACTCCCTGGCCCCTCCCTTCTTGACCACGGAGCCCACTCTCGGTGGCGTGAGCAGTGCGGCTGCTCGCTCTCCTTGCCGTGTGCTCATCCACAGACGAGGGCGGCTCTGCCCACGGCCGGGGCGCACGCCGCAGGACGGGCCTGCACGGAGGCCGCTGGCTGCTGGGGCGTCTCGGGGGGCACATGCTCTGCTCTGCTGAGCTTAGTGCCGTGCAGCCTGTTTGCTGGGGTGCGGCTGTGCAGTGAGGGGGTGCCCCAGAGAGTCGCTCCTCCGCTTCGTCCCAAGGCCTCCGTTCTGAGCAGTGATTTGCGTCTCTGACACACACGGTGGAGTCACACCGTTTCCTTCACTCATTCACTCACTCATGTATTCGCTCAACAGATGAACTTGCAAAAGACTTGCAGGCTCGTTTCTACGCATTACGGTCCAGTCAAGGAAATGAGCTAAAACAGTGAGAACGGCGAGGCTGGGGATTGAGGAGCAAAGAGGGGTGCGAGACCCTGAGCGTTTTGTGTTCTGGGGACCGTGTTGGTGTCTCCTCCAGGCTGTCCGCTTGCCCTCCTAGTGCCCCGGGAGCTCGGCTGTCCTGTCAGCCAGCTGCCGAGGAAGCCGAGTGGACCGTTAGACTACAGACGAGGTGCCGAGGCCCTGAGCGAAGCCCCCAGACAGCCAGGGGGTCTCGGATCGCCACGTCCCCGCTGCTCACCACAGCTTGCAGACTTGGGCAGTGCAGGAGAAGGGAGGGGAGGGGGAGAAGGCCCCCCCCGCCCACACTTCCTCATCGCAGCCAGAATTTAGTGACAGAGCGACACCTGGCTGCTGAGGAGGCGTGGAGACGGGACAGTGCAGAGCTGCCCCAGGCCCGACCCTGTGGCCACGTCGGAGGCGTTGACGCCTGCTTGGCGAGGGGAGCGAGACGCTGCAGCCTCAGCTGCCCACAGCGCAGAGGACCTGCAGCCACCCTGAGGCCGGCACAGGGCTGGTATCCTCCGCCGATGGACAGGGTGGAGGGGTGGGTGTGGCGAGACACAGGTGCCGGTCGCCTGGCCTCTGCAGCCCCGGCCTCGCCCCTCGGCCCCAGCCAGCTTCTCTGCCCCTCCGAGCTCCGCTCGTGGCTGCTTCCTCTGTGGCGCCGTCCTCGCTCTCGCGGGCCTCTGACCTCTGCGGAGAGGTTGGCCCAGTGGGTGAGGTCACGCGTGGCTGCATTCTGTTGGTCTTGGTGCCGGTGTCCGGCCTGGGGCTGGCGCAAGTCAGTCGAGTGGGCGCCACAGCAGCTGGGCCGGCCGCCTGTCACCTGTCTGGGCTGCGGCAGCCTCTTCCTGGGTGGCCGCCCTGCGCTGCACGTGCCCGTGGGCCCTGCGTCCCAGCTCCCAGGAGCCCGGCAGCCCCCACCCCGGCCCTTCTGAGCTCTTTCCTGTTGGCTGTGAGGTCAGGTGCCATCTGCAGCCGGTCACAGGTCAGCTTTGCACGGGACACACAGCACTCTCGAGTCTCTTCTCCCCTCTGTTCCCACCCTCCGTGGGGCGCCCGCCGTGTGGCCGGGGCTGGGTGCTTGGCGGGGGGCGCCCGCCCGCTGGGAAGGGCGTGCCGACTCGGCCCTGAGCGTGGGGTCCTGGGCGCACCGCGGTAGCCTCCGAGTAATTGTTGCTAAACGTGGATTCAGCTGGAAATATGAGTTAGTGCTTTAGTTTTTAAGTTGGTTAGAAAATTTAGTGTTTTTTTTCTCTGTCATAATAAGTTTATATTGTTGAGTGTTTTGTACTTGTCTCTAGTAGAGGGGAAGGCTGTGTGGTCTCTCTTTTTGACCACTCCATGGCTCCTAAGTCACAGTGTCATCTGTATCATAATCCCCAGGATGGACAGCGTCCCAGAAGGAAGCCCGGCAGCCCCAGAACGGTCACTGCCCAAGGACCAGCGGGACCCTGTCCCGGAGAAAGCGGAACCTGCCCCAACAGAGAGTCTCCAACAGGACCTCCTGGGAGGAGGCAGGCCCGACGTGGTGGACACCAGGTCATCTGTTTCATGTGCCAGCTCTGAAGCTCGGACCTCAGCTGAGGACGGGCACGAGAGCGCGGAAACGAGCGGCCAGTCCCGGGCAGCTCCGCCGGACTGCACGCACCTGAGCGGGGCCAGCGGTCCAGACCTCTGCCGTGCCTCTGCAGGGCATCCGACCACGGCGGGCCTGCCGGGGCTGTGCCTTGGACGTGGGGGCGAGCACAGCGTGCCCCAGGGGAGCCCGGCCTCGGCCCCCAGCCCCTCTGGGCCGCGGCGCTCGGCCTCCAGGCCCGCGTTGGAGGAGCCGTGGCTGGGGGCGCAGAGTGACCGGGAGGAGTTGCGGACCTGCTTGATTAAGGAGCAGCTGTCCAGATCGAGCTTTGGGGGGCCTTTGGGCGTCTCGTGCATCGAGCTGGTCCCAGCCGAGCACCCTTCACTCTCCGCCCCTGTGTCCCTGTGTGACCTCGGAGGCCAAGACCTGCACGCCGGCCGCTCGGGCAGCTCCGCGGCCTGCTACGCCCTGGCCACAGACGTCCCCAGCGCCCTGGACGCGGTCGGGGCCCGGGAGGCCAGTGGGAATTCGTTCTCCTGGAACCTCAAGGAGCTCTTTTTCAGCGAGTGGGCGGACCGAACTTCTTCGAATTGTTCCTGCGCCTCATCCGAGCGCGTGGGGACAGCCTCTCCTTCGCTGGCGGGCTCCGATGTGGACGTGAGCGCGGTGCACGGGCCGAGGTCCGAGGCCGTGGATGACAGGGAGCTGTTACTGCTGGCTGGCACCTACTGCGCTCTCAGCGAAGGCCAGCGCTTCCGTGAGTGCCCTCTGGACCACGACCGGCCAGAACCGCCTGACACCCGTTTGGAGTCCTTGGAGTGTGACGGCGTGAGTGGCAGAGAGAGCCCAGGCCGCATCCTGGCCGTGCTGGAAGCCGGCCCCACGGACACGTGCCCGCTGGAGGAGCCGAGGCTGAGCATCCAGGTCACCTCCACGCCTGTGAGAGGGAACAGCTCAGCGACGCCCAGGGCTACCAGTCCGCAGTGCGAGATCCAGGAGGGCACCTACGCCGGGAGCTGCTGCCACAGAGACGGCTCACTGCTGAGTACGTCCTGGGGGAGGCGCGGGCCGGGCACAGCGTGGTGGCCTGCGGGGCTCCACCCCGGAGGGTTCCGAAGATTAGGATGACGAGTGCGCATGCCCAGGAGGGCTGGGTCCCTGGAGCCGCCGGCCCAGCCTCGGGGGTCACCCTGAGGGACGCGGAGTGAGGAGCCAAGTGAGGTGTTCATTGTGCTTCTTCATGAGCTTTTGGGGTTCAGGCTGCTCTGATCGCTAAAAATCTTCGCCGTGGGAAGGTTAAGTTATGGTCAGGCCCTTTTGCTTGCCCCATTCGAGGTTCATTTTATTTGTTTTATTTTCCTCCTTATTTTCCTAATTTCTTACTATGTAGCGTTATTTTAGCCAGTTGTTTCTTCATTGCTGATTCTGTAGTGTTGCTTAGTAAGGCTTTTATTCTAAACTTTAAAAAGTTATGTAAGTAATACATGTTATTTGGAGAAGTATTAGAAAATAGAAACAAAAAGAAAATCTCCTGCAAGCCCCCCACCCATGAGAAAGACACAGGCTTGTTTGGTGTCTCCCCGTGGGGGCGCGTGTGAGGACACATCCGCACGTGTGTGCGCGTGTGCACTGGAACCCTCGCACTCCTTCACTCGGAGGCAGAGACTCCCGCGTGCCAGGCGTGTCGGGGGCAGGTGTTCCCGGCTCATCCGAGTCGGCGGGTCTCCCAAGTCTTCCCGTGGACGTGATGCCGCCCTCCACGCCTCCCCTGTCCCGGGTGCCTCTGCCCACTGCCCCCAGCGCTCCGTGTGGCCCCCGTGCCGTCAGGCACGCGTGCGTCCTTCCTCAGGAATCAGCGGAGGTTGTGCGTTCTCGCCTCCCCTTCCAGGCGTGCACTTCCAGGTGAAGCGAGTGGAGCTCCAGGGCCCCACGCCCCTCTTCTGCTGCTGGCTGGTGAAGGACCTCCTGCACAGCCCCCCGGCCCCGGCCCCGCGGACCCACCTACTCCTGGCCAGCCTGCCCAGCTGCAGCCACTCCGTGTGCGAGCTCCCTGGGTCCAGCCTGGGCCAGGTGGGCCTCCGCCCCGCCCCGCCCCGTGTCTGTGTGCGGACGGGTCTCAGCCAGCGGGTCTGTTTCCCCTGGGGTGGGAGAGGGTCTGTTTGTGGCTTTTTAACACTGTCTTCCAACGTCCTGTGTGAGTATGAAGCCACGTGTAGGACTTTAAGTGTGCGTGTGCCCCATATGCAGGGTGGGGTGTAAATACACTGATTGTGTGTCGAGGCCACCTGGAGCTTGGGCCGGGTCCCCAAGGGCACGGGAGGCCCGAGTGCTGCTGTTCCCACGCTGCAGGGAACGTGGGGTGACCTGCTCCTGCCGCTGCCTCCTCTGTGTTGGCACGGGCACGTGTGGCCCTGCAGACAGTCCTTTGCACTTGCAGACGCTCAGGAGCTGGCCGTGGTTCACGGAGGCCCCTGGGGCGGTGGAGCTAGAAGGGCTGGCGGCCTGCGAGGGCGCCTACTCCCTCAAGTACAGCACGCTGAGCCCCCTGGGCAGCGGGGCCTTCGGCTTCGTGTGGACCGCGGTGCACAAGGAGGAGAACACGGAGGTACTCGGCCCCTGGAGGGCAGCGGGCGGCCCGCCCACTCCCGGGAGGGCAGCGCGGGGACCTGCTCCCTAGCCTTCCGCTCGCTGACGCTGGGTTTCCCAAATGCGTGTCTCAGCCGACACGTCGCGTGTCTGCGTCAAAGTCTGTCTGCTTCTCGTGACGTTTCAGGGGCCCCTCGTGGTTTTCTAGGTGAACGATCACCCCTCTGCCCGCCATGACAGTCGTCTCTCCTTTTCTGTTTGTGTCTCGTTACCCTTGCTTTGCCTTCCCTCCTGTCGCCTGGCAGGACCTGCAGAGCCCGGTGAAGTGACAGGTATGCCACACTTTTCCTGCTGTGTCCCTGTGCGTTACGCCGGCCCCTTTTATTTCCTGATGGATACCTTCTGCTTGAGGCTATTCCGTTTTATTTTCTGCTCACTAATTTTTTTTGTAAAGAATAAGTGTCGCGTTCTATCAAATGTCTTTTTAGCGTCTTTTGAGATGAGCATATCTGTGTTCCCTTTACTGACATGAAGAGCTCACGTTTGTAGAATCGGTCCTTGATTATATTTTAACGCTCTTTTAATGTGTTGCTGAATCTGGTTTGCAAATGTTTTTATTTGGAACTTCCCCCCCCATTTCTTTTTCCTTTCTCTGTCTAAGCTACGTGAGACCTGCCGAGGCGCGCTGGTGTGTCCGTGCACGGTGCTGTGCCCGCAGCTGCTTCTGCGGCTCGCGGCGTCCCCTCGGCTGTCCGGATCCTTGCGTTCCCTCTCCTTTCTTTGCTAGACTTGCCAAAGAATTGTCTGTTTCGTTCATCAAATATTTTTGTTTTCTTTTAATTTTTCCTCCTACTTCCTATGAGTTACTGTTGCTGTTTTTCCAGCTTGTTGGACTGAGTAGCGATTCAGCCGTTTCCCGTGCTGAAAGCGTGGGTCTTCTGAGTGCACTTTGGCCATGTTAACGCATACCGCTGCTGCTGTCACTTGCTTCCACGCGGTCTAATTCCTAAGTTCCCGTTGTCACCTTTAATTCATCTGAGTCGGATCTTCTCGATCTCGTTTTAGATCAGGAATCCGATAGGCCCTAGGGGTTCCTTTAGACTTTTAGACCTACAGGAAGAAGAAGGAAGCCCCAAAGTTCTTCTCTTGGGTTAAAAGGAAACATATGAGTATTTTTGCCTTTCAGAAAACAGAGATGTCATTTTACATACTGTTAGGCCATTATTAAGGACAGCGACCAACCAGAAAATAGACTTTTAAGGGTTAAGGTACAGCTCACAGGATGACACAGTCCTGGGGTCTCACTCAGGTCAGGTTGGGGGAGTTTTGCTATCTGAACAGTATCGAATTGTGTCACCCAGGAACGTGGGGTGTCTTTCCACTTATTTAGAGCTTTAGTTTCTTTTGTTAAGTCTCCATTATTTTTATATCCAGTTCCTTCTCTTTCCTGAGTTAGTGTTTCATTTGTTGGAATATATTTGTCATTAATTTTCCTAGAAAGGATGTGTGATGATAGGCCTTTTTCCTCTCAGAACTTTTTAGATACCATGTCTGGTGTCATCTAGTGTAATTTTGGGGTGACTTTTGCTGCCAGCAACTTGCTTTCCTCCCCTTCCCCCTCGAGTTTCAGCAGGATACATTTCTGTGTGTACGTTCTTTATTCTTGCTTGAGACTTGGTAAAACTGTGATCCAAGTCTTTGAAGCTTGCTTAATCTGAAGAGAACCCTGTCCTTCTCTTAATTCGCCCCCGGCTTTCTCGCCCCCGGCTTTCTGCGGCCGCTCATCTGAGGTGTGTGCTGGGGCTCGGGGAGCCTTCCTTCCTGTCCACTTGCGCTCTGCAGCTGGCCAGGCGGCAGACACTCCCCTTTCCCCGCGGGACTAGAGCTTCGTCCCCCAGCCCCCGGCCACCCTCCCCGGAAGTGGCATGCTCATCTTCTTGCTTCCTCTCGAACCTCTCGTCTGGCCTGTCCAGTCATGGTGACCCTCCCTTTGAAGGATCTTCAGAACTCGTCCACTTGACCCCGCTCACATGCTGGCATCCAAGCCATCAGGTCGGGAGAGACACTTGACACCGCGGACGCGTTAAGTGTCCTTCCCGCCTCTTCCCGGGCTCCGCTGCCTCTCGCCTCGCGGCCTCGCCCCAGCTGCCTCTGCCCCCCCGAGCTCCTGGCAGCGGCCCTCCCCTCCCTGCGTCAGCTTCCCGGCACTCGCTCTCCCAGACCCCCGGCGGACAACGAGCCCCCGAGGGCGGGCTTCCTGTCATCTCGTCCGGGGTCTCACTGAGGCTGGGGCAGGCCTGGCCTGCAGGCACTGCGCGTCGTGCCGCCCCTCCGGCCCTGTGCCTGGCACTCACCTGGCTGCAGGTATTCTGCTGAGAGACAAGGTTACCATTCAGCGACCTACGGGGCTTATTTCCATCACAAGTGGCACCTTCCGCTGTGGCACGTGCTGACTGCCATCACCAGCTACTCACAGCGCCTCCCTCCTGTCCCTCCGTGCCCGTCTCTCTTGCCGAGCCCCGACTGGTCCTCAGAACCAGTGGAGACGAAGGTTGTTTAGTTTCTAGTTCTCAGGCCTCTTGTGACATTTTCTCAGCCCGAACGTCACGTCCTCCGTTGAGAAATCGGGGCGGTGCAGGGTGTTCTGGGAGTGCCCGTGCAGAGGTCTGCAGGGCCCCCTCTTTCCGCCAGAGGCCACGGCCACTCGGCCAGCCGCTGTCCTCCTCCCGCGGGGCTGGTCAGTCATCGTCCTCCGTCGCGCCCCGCTCCGTTGCGCCCCGGGACTCGGGCAGGTGCGCGTGCGGGTGGCTTCTGCCCCCACGAGCTGTCACGGGCAGCAGGTCCGACGGCCCCGCGAGAGTGTCTGCAGCTGTCCCTCCCCTCTGCTCCCGCTCAGGTGGTGGTCAAGTTCATTAAGAAGGAGAAGGTTTTGGAGGATTGCTGGGTCGAGGATCCCAAACTTGGAAAAGTGACGTTAGAGATTGCGATTCTGTCCAGCGTGGAGCACGCCAACATCATCAAGGTGGAGCGCGGTTCCGGTGTCGCGGCCCCGACGGCTCCCGGGAGGCGTCGTCCGCGCGTGTCCGCGGCATCTCAGCAGGGCCAGACCCAGCGCTGTCTCTTCCCAGGTCTTGGACGTGTTTGAGAACCAAGAGTTCTTCCAGCTGGTGATGGAGAAGCATGGCTCCGGCCTGGACCTCTTCGCATTCATCGACCGCCACCCCAGCCTGGATGAGCCTCTGGCGAGTCACATCTTCCGGCAGGTGAGTGGGGCCGGACGCCTCCCCCGGCAGGCTGCTGAGCCCAGCGGTTCAACTCGGTCCCCTCTGCGAGATGGACTTAGTCTTCGGTTTTAGATTTTCTAGAGTAAGAAAGAGTTTGAGATGCTGTGGTTGAAGTGCAGAGAGTGAGGTCGGGGAGGACGGCCGAGGCCAGACACCACCCCGGAACGCGTGGGCGGAGCCTGCGACGTCTCAGCTTGACTTACACACACGGACTGGCCACGCTGGCCTCGAAATGGCAGCAGCTGCCAGCGGGCTCGGCTGGGCCCTGTCCACCACCAGGGAGTCGTCACTCAGCTGCCGTAGGGTCGCCTAGTGCGTCATGGTTCTGGCAAAAAGGATGTCCCGTCCCTCCGTCTTCCTGTGTCGGAGGATCGCACGGGCGTTTGCTTTACTTCATGGCAGAGACTGGTCGCTGAGACCTTTGTGCCTGAGGTAGCAGGGGGGCCGCCTGTGGGGGGCTGCTGCCTGACCGTTCTGGGGCAGCTGACACAGGCGGTCACGGTGCTCAGCACGTCGCGGTTTGCAAGAAGCACCAAAGCCCATTGGTAAATCCGCGTGCGTGGCGAGTGCTGTCGCACGTACGCGTGGACTCAGTTGTAAGAACTGCATCGTCACCCAGACACGTGTGCGTGCGTGGTGCCAGCGCTGTGTCTCGCCTGCTCGGTGGCGGGGTTTGGGGCCCGCGACCAGCTCTCCCCGCGGCCGGGGCGCGCGGCCCCGTGGCAAGAGCGGCTTCTCAGCCAGGGTCAGGCTCTCTTGAGCCCTTTGTAGTTAACGAGCCTGATGGAACTTTCTGCGTTCAGGTTAACACGTGGTTTCTGTTTCTCGCCTGGACCCTGATCTGTGTGTGTGCACGTGTGCGTGTGCATGAATGTCTACAGGTGTACGTGTGTGCACCTGTGTGTGCACGTGCACGTTGTACGTGTGTGTGGGTATAAATGTGCAGGTGTATATACGTTTGCATATATATGTACGTAAATATTCATTTACTTATTAGTTGTAAGTTAATTATTGGGCTTAACCTCTTCACTACTGCATCTGATTCAAAGGTATTCACTTGTAAATATAAAACTATCCCTGATGACCGCAGTGACTGACTGCATCCACGAGTCACTGTGTGGATTGGTGCAGTTGGTGTCCAGACCGCAACTGGTGAGGAACTGTACTCATCCACGGAAACGTAACGGAAATCCCACTTTTGTTATCCGCCGCCGGGCCTGCGGTCTGGGTGCCCCTTCGGAGCCAGCGAGGCCACCAGGCGTGCGGAGGACAGGACTGTCAGCCTGCGTCGCTGGGGGTCCTGCACCCGGTGGGGGATGCAGCGGGCACTCAGCCTCGCACCGCAGGTCGCAGACTGGCTCCTAACCGCTGTGTGAGCCCTGAACCGAAGGTGCCATGCGAGGCCCTCCCAGGGCCACCTCCCAGCCCCCACGCAGTAAAGCGCCCCACGTGTCTCTGTAGCTTCTGCTCAGGCCTGTGTGTCCTTCTGCGAGGTGGTCGTGGCGTGTGGCGTGGGGTAAGTGAGTGTCCGCAGGGAAGTTGTCATCAGTAGCACGGAGACAGCGAGGACTAAAGGCTTCATAGTCACGTGAGGGACAGGTTTGCTAGGAGGGGCAGATCTTGTGCTGTGTTCTCATCACAAACGATAATCGTGCGGTTTCCAAAGAGCCACACGTTCATCTTGCTGGCTTGCGGGCGTCGCGTGTGCCGGCCACGGCGGGCGTGGCCGCCCGGAACCGCCTGCCCCCGGTGGGCCGGGCCGTGTGCCGCGGCCCGGCCTTCGCTGTTGCTGCTGCGCTGAGTGGCGGCACCGTCTCCTTCGGTGTCACACTATCCTTTGTTCTCATCCGCCCTCGTTTGAGTCGCGTGTCGCGCCTGGGCTGCCTTGTGAGCAGCCGCTGTGGCCCGGTTTCAGCTGGTGTCGGCGGTGGGCTACCTGCGCTCCAGGGGCATCCTGCACCGAGACATCAAGGACGAGAACATCGTCATCGCCGAGGACTTCACCATCAAGCTCATCGACTTTGGCTCCGCGGCCTACCTGGAGCGGGGCCGGCTGTTCTACACC
This sequence comes from Eidolon dupreanum, assembly GCA_028627145.1. Classification (NCBI taxonomy): domain Eukaryota; kingdom Metazoa; phylum Chordata; class Mammalia; order Chiroptera; family Pteropodidae; genus Eidolon; species Eidolon dupreanum. The sequence goes on along the minus strand of CM053503.1, from coordinate 167,007,814 downwards.
TTCTGCGGGACCATTGAGTACTGCGCGCCCGAGGTCCTCATGGGGAGCCCGTACGTATGGGCGGGGCCGCCCCCGGGGGGCGGGGGCTTGCAGGTGGGAAAGAGGCTCCTGCTCATGCAAGCGGGCAGGTGGGCAAAGCGATGCTGGTCACGGGGAGCTGGGCGACGGGTACAGGGGTTCACTCTATTCTTTTTCCAACTTTTATGTTTTTGGTTTTATGTGACGAAGTTAAGAAAAAGATAAAAGAGGCCCAAAAGATGTGACCCTTCAGATAAGTGAAGAGGATTCTTTAGTCGGGTTGACTTATTTCGATGGCAGGAATGATCACCTATTGCAGTAAAATATTGTCGGGCCGGCCATCCGTAGAGCAAGGAGATCAAGCCATAGAAGCAGCAGTGGCCCCCGGCACCCCCAGCTGCAGGAGCTGTCCCTGGCCCGCCCCGGCCTCCGGCTCCTGCCGGGGGCGTGGCCGGTCCCCGGGGTGTAGCCGAGTTGCCATCCCTGCGGGGAAGCCTGCCCTGGGCGGGGCCTGCGCCCCGGGGACTCAGGACATCTGCTCAGGTGTGCTGGGGCTTGAGCGTGTCTGTTTCTGTCTCGTCTGCATATAAACAACGTGTCTTTACATGTGTGACGAGGTCTTTGTCAGGTCAGACCCAGACAACAGGTGTTTCTCTGTCCCACCCACACGCTGTCGGTCAGTCAGGTGGAGTGAAGCTGCTCGCACAGGAGAGGTGTGGTCAGGACAGACTGTCACAGCGTGGCGTGGCCCTCGCTGCCTGCTGCCGCAGCACTCGGCACTGCGCCCTCTGTGCCTGCGTCTGTCGGTCTTGTTCTCCTGTGACAGGTGTGGGGACGCTCAGACCTGGCTGGAGCCGGACTTGAACCCGGCGCCGAGTCTAGGGTGTTGGCTTGTGGCCACTGCTGTGTCCGTGCCAGGCCTCAGGCTCACAGAGAAATCGGCACTGGTGTGGGAAGTGACCAGGGCTCTGATCACCGTGTCCGCTCAAGTCCCGATTCATTTCAGCGTCAGGAAGGCTGCAGGCTGCTCACGTGGAGTCGCTGCCCCCTCCTGCCCCCGCCCGCTACAGGCCAGGCCGGCCCCGTGAGCAGATGCCCGGGCTTTGGTCCACGGCCAAGTGTGGAGGGAGCGCTGAAGAAGCCCTCCCCCATCGTGCCCATGGCCACCCAGAGCCACCGGACGGTGTGCATTAGCGAGAGGGGTCTGAGGAGAGTCTTGCAGGTTTTTATAAGATATAATTTGGTCACTCCAGTGCTCCAGAGTGCCACTGGCTGCTGTCCTGTCCTGTGGTGGCCATCAAGGACTACGTGTCCTTGGGACCATGACATGTGCTTTGGCTTGCCTGCCCTCCCCCCACCCCTGTGCCTGGGCTGTGACGCTCCCACAGGGACATGGGTGGTGGCACTTCTGCACGTTTTAGGCTCCGAGCTGGGGGAGCCCTGGGTGCTGCTCATTACTCCTGCCCTCCCCAGGGGGCCACGCCCCCCGCTTCTCCTCGTGCCCTGCCCTGTGCCGTTCCGCTCTCTCCGCGGCTTGCTGGGCTGCGGGCATCTTCCCCCGAGCTCCCCGCTCCATCCCGCCCGCTCTCCCCGTCTGTGGCCAAAGGTGCTCTGAGCTCTGACTCTGGACCCCGTCTTCAGGGCTCTGCTGCCCCCTCGTCGTTATCATGGCCTTCTACACCAGGACTCGGCAAACTGTGGCAAATCTGGCTCACCATGGGTGTTTATAAATAAAGCTTTATTGGCAAACAGCTACACACATTGGCCCGCTCATGTCTGCGGCTGCCGTTGTGCTGCCATGGCAGAGAGGAGTGGCCGTGACAGAGGCCGTGTGGCCCACAGCCTAAGATGCTAAGTCTTGGGCCCCTACAGAGTGTGCTGACCCTGTTCTACTGTGCTGGATCTTTCTCTTTGACTTCCAAAGCTCTCAAAGTCTTTCTCCAAAACAGAAACAATGCAAAAACAAACATGTGGATCCGATATTCTTGCTCTAGCTCATGCAGCCTCGTCCCTCCCCTGAGGTGTGCCCTCATGACTCCTGGCCATGCTGCTGCCCTGAGCCCTCCCGTCTCCTGGTTTTCTGCCTCCTGATGTCCCCAGGCTCTCTGTGGTCCCTGGATGGCAGCGGGCTCTGTCCTGGGCCGTCTGCTCACGCTCCAGTTTCTCGGCCACCGCTTCTAAATCTGCTGTCTGGCGCAGTGCCGCTGCTTTCTAGTCTACTCCCCGAGCTCTGGGCCGAGTGACCGGCGGCGTCGAGCAGCTTGGGGGCACGTGTGTGGGGACAGTCAGCCCCACCCTGGAGCCCCGCTGGCAGCAGCCTCACCCCTTCCGCGTAAGAGCAGGTGGTGGTTCCCTCGCCGGTGCTCAGGGTCAGGCCAACCGCATGAGTGCCTGGCAGCATGGGCGCCTCTTAGGTGCCCCGTGCGTGGTGGCCAGAAGGGGGCTGTGATGACCGTGCACCCGGGCGTCTTCTCCCCAGAGCTTGCTCCTCCAGCGGGTGCAGCCCCCGAGACCCCTCCCACCACACCTTCTCGGTCACTTTCTTCTCTGTCCCTGATGCTGATGCTTTACTTTGTCCTTGAGTATTCTCACCTGAGCCCTGAGCATCCTTCACTTCGGCCATCTCTCTGAAGGGCCCGCAGTCCTGTTCTGAAACTGCTTGTGGCTCCCAGTGGCCCTGGTGCCTCGCACTCTGCCGGCTGTGCCTTCTCTCCACCTCCTCCAGGGAGCCCCCCAACACCGCCAGGGGGACACTGCTCTGCGCCCGTGTGCCGTGTGCACTGTCTCTTGCCCGTGGTTGGCATTCTGCCGCCTGGGTCCGTGTCTCAGCTGCCCGAGTACCGTAGCTCTGCTTCTCCTCGCTCCCCCCGCCCCCCGGTGCGTGGTGGCATCCGGCCGGTGGCGGACGTGCTGGACATTGAGGGTGTGACCAGGAGTATGGCAAGCCTCACTGGCAGCCTCTCCCGGCTGACTGGGGCCCGGGGCTCACGTGCAGGGCTGGTCCACCATGAATGCTTCCTCCTCCCATGGCAGCTACAAGGGGCCGGAGCTGGAGATGTGGTCGCTGGGAGTCACGCTGTACACGCTGGTCTTCGAGGAGAACCCCTTCTGCGAGCTGGAGGAGACCATGGAGGCGGCGATAAGCCCTCCATACCCGGTGTCGGAAGGTGAGCGTGGCTGCGGCGGCCACCCTGCCCGCCCTGTCCCCCGACCTTTGTCTGTGCTGAGGCCACCGTCCGCTTTTCCGCCCGTTCCTCCCACTTTGATCTGAACTTGAGGATGACGTGCACGTGACTTGAAAGCACCGTGGTAACTGCATCTTTACGAGGGCCCCCTTCAGCTCCCAGGGGTCCTCTCCTGAGACCACCCCAGTGCTGTGAGCGTGGCTCTGGCAGTGACTGTCACTTGCAGGGATGGAGGAACTTGGCCCCCGGCAGCTCCCGTGGCAGCAAGCCTGGGGTCCCCGCAGGGCCACGGTGGTTGCCTCTGAAGTGAGGACCAGTGTGGGGCGGCGGGCGTGGGCTCCACCGAGAAGGGACCCCCCGAGTCTGGGCCGGGCCAGCTCAGGACCTGCCGCTGGAGGAGTGCCGAGGAGCGGGCAGTGGTGTGAGGGCACTGGGACGCGGTTCTGAGGTCCCCCCCGATCTCGACGTTTTGTGATTCCGTAGTCGTTACTTACTGTTGTGAGTGGGGAGGTGACGAGATCATCATGTGTCACGTGCCTGGGATTCTTCGCTTGGGTTAGAAGCCTGTGTCTCCGTGGCTCGGCTGCCCGTGGCGCACGTCACAGACGGGGCGTGGACGACAGGCGCGCACTCCCACAGCCTGGGGGCCGGGCGCCGTGGGTGGGCGCCCCGGGCTCGGTGCCTGCTGGAGCCGCCTCCTGTCTCCGTGTGCCAAGGAAGCAGGAGACGGGGAGCGAGCTTTCTGGACTCTTCTTATGAGGCCGCTGATCCTGTCACAGGTCCACCCTCACGACCTCAGCTGATCGCCCATGGCAGCCCCCTCCCACCTTCTGTCACTGTCACATGGAGCTTAGGGCTGCAGGCGGCCCATGGCGGCCCTGGAGGGGGCTGGCAGGGCTGGCTGGCACTCGGGTCCTGTGCCACTGTGGCTCTCGCTGCCTGCTGTCCCTCCCACCCAGGCCAGTCCGCGCTCCCTCACTGGGCTCCCAGGACACTTCTGGAACAGTGAGGCTCAGAGCGACCCCAAGTGTGGTGACACCCGTGTTGTTAGAGGAAGTGGGGCCCAAATCCAGACTCCGGGGTGGGCCTCTTCCCAGAGCTTGTGCTTCCTTCCTGTGGGGACCCATTCTCCTGGGGGTCTCCTGCCAGCTGCGCCCCCCTGCCCTGTGTCACTCACGGCTCTGCACAGCCAGACCCCCCGAGAACAGGCCGTGCTCAGGGGCCCCGCACGCTGAGTGCCTGGGGCAGGGTCTCAGAGGCACACATCCATTCCAGAGGTGACAGGCCGCTCACAGCTTTCTCAGAGCACAGCACCAGAAACCCCGGGGTGCTAGTGGAAAACGGGGGTTCCAGGGCTACCTCCTCCACAAAGGTGCCACCGGGGACAGACCAGCACCATGGTTTGCGGATGTGTGCCGCTTGACCCCAGCCCTGCCCTCTGTTGGCCCTTCGGCCCCATGCTCAGGGTGGGCTTTTATGTCCCCAGATCTAATGAACCTCATGTCGGGGCTGCTGCAGCCTGTGCCTGAGCAGCGCACCACCTTGGAGAAGCTGGTGACGGACCCTTGGGTGACGCAGCCTGTGAACCTTGCTGACTACACCTGGGAGGAGGTGTGTCGAGTCAACAAGTCAGGTGAGGGGCGTGGGCTGTGTGCCAAGGAGGGTGAGCAGGTCCCACAGGCTGCCTTCTGGGTGTGCAGGGTGGAGGCTCCATCCTCCATGCTGTCCTGGGCACAAATGTCAGGGGCCGTAGCTGGCTTGTCACCTACGAAACAGACGGGGCTTGGTTCTGTCCTAGAGGCCCCTGAATGCCACCGGGGTCCAGAGCTTGGCTGTGGGTGTCAGCGGCAGGTGAGTGCCCACAGGAGCCTGTGGTGAGGCGGCAGCTACAGGAGGTGTCGGGGCCGAGGGTCGAGAAGTACAGCTGGTGAGTCTGAGTCTGGGGGCCCAGGGGCCCCGCTCTGCAGGGTCGGCTCTTGGCCACATCGCCAGGCAGCAGCCTGTCTGTCACCACCGCTCAGAGCGGGCAGACCGAGTTGGTGTCACTGGCTCTGGGCACAGAGCCCCCGCAGCACCTGGGCAGGCCCCGGAGCTCTGGGTGTGGCCGGCTGCGTTCCAAAGGGCCCCCCAGATGTCTTTTGCTGCTAGGAGTTCTCCCAGAGAGAAGCAGAGCGTTCTAGAGACCTGTGTTGTTAGCAACTGTTCCAACGTCTTCTTCTCTCTTCAGAAAGCGGAGTTCCACCCTCTGTGGGTCAGGAGACGGAGAGCGGCACCCCGAGTGCAGTGGCCTTGGGCCCCGGGGGACCCCCGTGACGATGGCTTCAGTCAGGAAATCGTGTTCTCAGGAATTAGGCTCAGTCCACCTTCTAAAAACGCATATGCGAGTGTGGCAAGTGCTAGAACAAGAGCCAGGGGTGCTCTGTGACTTTAAGCTTATAAAATAGACTTGGAGTTTGTTTTTTTCATGATCTAGAAACAACACGGTGTTATTTCAATTGAGTGTTGAGTTTTGTGCTGTTGGAGGGCTTTAGAATTAGTTAGGATTCATCTGCCAACTAAGCGGCCAGGGTGTTTCATTAATTTATTTTCTTGGACATTTTCCAAATTAAAGCAGTTTTGTTAACCACAGTTACCCTGACTCGGGCTGTATGAATTCTTCCACTATGCCAGGTGGGAAGCACTTTGTTTCTTTGTTTTTCTGTTTCTACGCTCCCACTCGCCACAGCTGGAGAGGTTCAGCCTCGGACAGTGCGGGGGTCCATCCCCGCGGGGCCGGAGCTCAGGCCCAGGAGACTGGGAGCGCGTGGTGGTCTCGGGTGCGTCCCTTCTCCCCGTGCACAGCTCGTCAGGGGCGGCCGGCCACCTGTCCAGGCCCTGCTTGCAGTGTGCTCCGCAGCCGGCCTGTGCTGTTCACCCACAGTGCCCTCCCAGCGCCCCCGGATGACGGGCAGCCAGCCGGGCCCGCCTCTGCCACGGCGTGGGGCACCAGCCCTGACCATCGCTGTCCCACTCTTGTGCAGGTCCCGGTGCCACTCACACTCAGACGGCCCCCCTTCCTGGGCTCCAGAGCACCCGCCTCTGAACCAACCACGGTCCAGCCCGTATTTTCCATCTGTGGTCAGGGAGGGAGTGGTTGGAGGGTAAGAGGAAAGCTCCCCCCGCCCCAGGAAGCAGGAAGAGGGCAAAAACGAACACTCCCACCCTTTTCCCCCACGCCACCACTTTCTGCAGGTTCCGAGTCTCCCTCCCGGAGGGCTGGAGCCCTGGGCGGATGCTCAGGGGCGGGGCTGCCTGGCCAGAGCCCTCGGGAGGATGCTCAGGGCGGGGCTGCCTGCAGAATGGCCCTGCGCCAGCTTCTAGTGCGCATTTAGGAAGGGCTCACTGTCTGATGTTTTAAGATCCTCAGATAACAGTTAACGTTTTTCTCAATTAGGACTTCGGATTTCTCCGTCCAGTCCTTTCGAAAGTGCCGGCTCCCTGCCATCACGTGATGGCAAAGGCAGGGTTTTTAGAAATGCATCTTTTAAAGTGTTTAGGGAACAAGTGATGTTTACTTTTCAGAATTCAAATGAGTTTCCTCATGTTCTAAGAACTATTTTCAAAAGTGGGGGGAAAAAAACAAACGTTTATTGTTATAGCGTTTGTGATACTTACAACACAAAAAAGTTACAGAATTTTTTTTGGACAGGTGTATAGTGAGTTGATAATGCAAAATTCTCGCTCTCCAAGAACCGCGCCTTCTTATAAGAAAAAATAATTAAAACTCATCTGACCTGATGGCACTAGAAAGTTTGATACTTGGAGAGTGTTCTTCCCAGAAAGACTTGGACAGGAAAGTTGTGAGTCCGACACCTACATTTTCCTGTCTGTGTGTCAGGTGTGAGTGCAGAGGGTGAAGTTCTCATACCAAACCAAAGATGCTGTCGGCTTCGGAGCAGTCCCCGCAGCCCAGCTGCCCCTGTATTTCCCGAGCGGGATCACTGCTTGGGGTCCTTGATTCTTTCTGGGGCATGGGGGTGGCACATGGGATTTTTTCTTAGGTTTTGGGTGTAAAAGCATTAACAGTTTATTTTGAGGTGCTGACCGTTGGGTGTTTTAAGACAAAAGATTAAAAAACAAAACCAATTCTTTGGTTCCACACAGACTGCAGCCTTCCTCTTCGTTGACGTGACCCTTGTGTAGAAAGGCATTTCTGGCGCCCAGCCCAGTGTCTGGCCTGGAGCAGCCGCTCTGTACATTGTATTCATGCAAAAATCAAGTTCCTTTTCTCAGTTCAGAACCAAGTAGATAAAACAAGAAGGAATGCTTAATTCTAAGGTTTGGGGCTTACGATCAACAGAATTTAGGCAGTTGAGAGAACATACCGTTTTATTTTTTTGCCATAACTGTCACCTTTTGGTTCTATGCCTGATTTATTACAGGTCTAAGTCTGAAATTTAAGAATGAATACAACGACAAGGAGAAAATTCTGAGATGTCATGAATTAATTACAGCAGGCCAGAGGGTAGAAGAGACTTGAAAGGGGTTAATTAGTTAACAACGGCAGGGCAAAACCAGCACAAGACTGCTTGCCTTCCCGCCAGTGTCAGAGTGGGGAGTGGGGGATTCACTCCGCCGTGTGTGTTTCCCCTTCTTGGGTAGAACCCTGGGGCTGCTGTCGCAGACGCTCCAGGGGACCCAGTGCTTTTTGCTTGGGCTCTGTACCAGTCCCAGATGGGCCCTGCCTCACCTCCCACCCCCTTTAGAGCCAATGTCAGTTCTTTGGAAACAACTTGCAACTTTCTTGCCATACTTGATGTGTAAAAGGAGCCCTGCCAGCCCCGGGCCACGGTCACGGTCACGGTCACGGTCACGGTCACGTTGCCTTCCCCAGCACTGCTGCGGGTGGCACAGCCTGGACGCCCCAGGACCTGGTCCTTTTCTGGCTAGCATGGGGCTCATCGAACCCTATATTTCAGAAAAGCTTTCAGCCGTGAAAGTGTTTAACAACAGATTGCACTGAACATTACTGGCTTTCATCCCAAGAGGAAACCAGACCTCTGAGTCCGGAGGATTCGTGTGTACAAGGGGAAATGTGCTGTAGTTCCAGTTCCTGTCATTTTATTACTTGTCATGGTTCTTAACTGTAAAGATCTCTGGAGAGTCAGACACCTCCAGAACACTCTTGACTTTTGGTGTGAGTCCACGGTATTCGTCTTCACAATAAAGTCTTAAACATCTTTACCTGGGACTCCGTGTTTTCTCGGCCTCCTTGTCTCTGCCCCAACATGAAACCCTCCAGGGATCTGCTATGGAAGCACAGGAAGTGGCGGTCCCCTTTCACCTCTGCTCTTCAGAGGGATTTTCAACCAAAGGGAAGCGAGCGTATAGCGAAGGCGAAGTCCCTTTGTCGCGCTAGCCCAGAATTCTGGGAAGCGGGAGCCGAGCAGCGCGGGCACAAGGCCGAACACCCAGGGCCTCGGCGCCACCGGGCCGGCGCGGCGCGGGACACGCCCCGAGAAGGGCCGCGGCGGAACGCGTGCCCCGCGCCGTCGCGCTTGCCGGGGGGAGGGCGGAGGCGGCGCACCGCGGGGGACTCCGCTTCCGGCGCCGGAGACGCCGCGGCCGCCTTCGCGCTATGGCGGCGCTCGGCCGGCAGGTGAGGCCGCGCGGTTGCCTGGGGCTCCTCACGGGTCGCAGGCGGGCTGTGTCGCCGCCGGGGCCCCCCCGGGAGTCCGCCGCACTCCTCCGTCCGGGCGCCTTCCGCCAGCCCCGCGGGCCCGGCGCTGGGCGGGGTGCGGGGCCGGGCCAGGCGCAGGGGGCCGCGGGCGCGCGGCCGCCCGGGGTGCGGCGGCGCCGCGTTGGGGCGGGACGCAGCGGGGCCGAGCGCCGGTGCCTGCGCTGGGGCGCGACGCGCTGGCCCGGACCGCGGAAGATTTGGTCAGCGGCACTGTGTATCCACGTTGCCTGACTAGTTACATCCAACAGGGTCGCTCCTGTGGAGCGACTCGAGACCAGTACGAGGGCCAGATCTTTCAGGGGTGGGTACCAACTGGGCCCCCCAGAGTTGGCGTGAAAGTTTTATCCAAAGGCATTCGAGATTCAGAAGATACAGAAGGAAGGTTCCTCGGAGCCCCCTCACCCCTAAAAGCAGCTGCTTCTGGGAGTCAGGCTGCCATGGATCCTCTCCTAGGGAGTTTATGGCCGTGAAGAAAAAAAGAACCTCTGCATCTGTGTAAACAGACATCTCAGACTCTCACATCTCCGCCTGTTCCCCCTGGAGACCCATTTGTTCTTCCCGTAGAAGCCTCTTTTCCTAGCCCTCTCCGCTATTAAATTATTCCCTAGCCTCTTAGGGAGCTGCCTCTGGTGTTAGCTGCGGTCTGCACAGTTAAGAAACTTCCGGTGGGGGAGCTTTTCCTTCCTGTTAACCTGTTAGTTAAATTTGTAGGCCCCCAGGCACTGGACCTTATCCCGTGGGTGGAGGAAAGTCCTCCCCTCCCCCAGGCGAACTTTACCAGTTGCCCTTGAAATGGTCCCTGTCCCTCCCTGCTGTCCCCTGAGTTACAGGAGCGAAAGCCAAGAGGGACTTGCTTGACTCTGATCTCTCTGCTCTTGCAATCCTGTCCTCTGTATGTGAACCTCCTCTATAGGCTTTTTCAAGTTCAGATGGGATTTTGAAGATTTCTTACAGAAACTTATGTTCATGTGGGACAAAAGCCAGATCTCTTGCTCACACATCACCATTCCACAGGGTGATGAGGAGTTGATTCCCTTTTGTGCTGTCCTGCAGGTCTTGGATTGGCACCGCCTGATCCCCCTCACCTGGGCCCACATCTCTGGGCCGGCTCCTCCTCTTGGACAGAGAAGGATGACGGCTTCCTTGTTGCGTAGACTGACCACAGCCTCCAGTGGAGGGGGCCTTGAGGAGTTACCCTGTGCTGAACCCCGGAAGTATGTGCAGGAACCAGGGTGCAGGACGAATC
>CM053503.1:166966446-166997146 GCA_028627145.1 Eidolon dupreanum | reverse complement strand
AGGAAAAGACTGAAGAAATGAAAAGAGCCTGTGACCTGTGGGACAGCATCAGTCTCACATAGGAATCATTGCGGTCCCAGAGGGAGAGGCAAGAAATGGAGAAACAGAAAAAGTATTTAAAGAAATACTGGCCAAAAATTTCCAAATTTGACGAAAGCTAAAAACCCAGAGATACAAGAAGCATACGAAACTCCGGAGAGCACACGCGCACAACCATGCCAAAGCGCATCATAGTTAAATTTCCTAAAACCAGTAATAAAACCAAAGCAGCTGTAGCGGGTGGGGGACACATTTCATTTTCTGGAAAAAGGATAAGAATGACTGCAGTCTTCTCGCCTGAAACTAAGCAAGCCAGAGGCAAAGCGCGAAAGAAAAACCACAAGCGTCCACCAAGAATTCTATATTTAGCAACCAGTCCTTCAAAGATGACGGTGAAATGACCTTTTCACACAGAAGCAGAGAGGACTCGTCACCAGCACACCTGCCCTACGGGAAGTGTCAGAGCCGGAGCTCTAGGCAGCGGCAGGCGGCACCCGAGGCACCGAGCGCCAGCAGCGGCGGGCACGCAGCTGACGGCGGACGGCTTCGCTCAGCGTTTCGGGCGATTGTGCGCCGAGGGGAGAATAACGTGCAGTTCAGAGCATGTGCGGAGGTGAAATGCCTGACGGAAGTCAGCACGAGGGCCACGGGGGGCGCTCTGTCGGAGGGTCTCCATCACCCACAGGCCGCTCCGTGGTGATGAGACAGGTGGAAGCTGCCTGCAAACCCCTGAGCAGCTGTAAAACACCAAGCCAGAGCGGCGTGAGCAGAGAGCCGCCAGTCGAGGTAGAATACGACCCTAAACAACACTCGACGTGGCCGGGAACGAGGAGAACGTGACAGAAAGCAAACAGCGACGGGCTGCTTCCGCCCTGCTCACGTCAGCCTGACCCGGCCAGGCCCAGCGGCGTCCGAGCACACGTGACGCAGGGCCACGGCAGGTGCACGTGGCAGCAGCGAGCGGTGGGAGCCACCACAAGTGGCGAGCTCTCCATCAGGCCCTTGGTGGCCCCGGCTGCTGGCCCCTGTGGCTGGACCGCCGTTCATGGACCCCGATTCAGATGGCCTGTAGACGCGGAGTCCCAAGTCCCAGTGCAGCTGGGTGTGTCCTGCGTCGTCCTGCTTGTGTAAGGCCGGGCTTCGTGCCCAAGCTCAGACCAAGCCCCTGACCTCGCCTTCCCACATCCCGGCCAGACGATCAGAGCATGGCCTGAAACACGTCCCTCTGCTCGGCGCCCTCCCGTTGTTCCCCGTGTCGCAGAGCACAAAGGCCAGAGTCCCCAGGCTCTCGGAGGCCCTGCTGGCGTCCCCTGCCCCGGCTCCAGCCCCACGCGGCACGCTCCTCGTTCAGAGCCTGGGCAGCTGACGTCCTGACTCTGGGAGTCCTTCCCTCACCCCTCCGTGTGTATGCGGTGCCACCTTTCCACGAGGTTCACCCGGACACCGTCTACGGCCGCAGCCAGCCCCCGGCCCGTCCCCCAGACCCGGGCTCATCTCTTGGCCTCGGCACTGACCACCTGGGAGCACGCCGCGAAGCGTGCCCATGCCCGTCTCCTGGGGCGGGGGCCGAGGCGGGCGGGCCGGGGCCCGGGGCTGTGCCTCGCGCAGGCTGCTCGGACCCGTGAGCCGGCCAGTGGACTAAGTAGGACACGGGGTCAGGGCGCTGGCAGGAGGGTCCCAAGAGGTGAGCTAGGCAAACCCTCCGCAGCCCACCTCACTGACAGGGAAACTGAGGCAGAGGGGGGACCCTGCCACCCAGGGAAGGGGCCGATGCCACTCGAGGGTGGACGCGGGGGCCGAGGGCCGGGTCCCTGTGCCTCTGCTGCCAGCCGCACGCCTTAGGCAGGAGGTTCAGCCTTCCCGCCTCGGTTTCCTAGTCTGTCAGATGGTGGGAGCGGGTGGTCAAAGCAAGCCCCTCTGGCTGTGTGCGGCCCCTCTGGCCTGTGAGGCTGGGTGAGCTGGGCCTGGAGGAAGCACTTGGGGAGGTCAGGGGTGCCACAGGCATGACGGCAGGAGAGACTCACACGTGGTGGCAGACGCCTCCTTCCCAGACCGGCAAGGACTTCATCTCTGAGAAGAGCCGCGTGCAGGGCTGGGGCACCTTCCTGCAGGCTGCGACACACGGGGGGGCTGTGCTCAGGCGGCTCGGGGCCCCGGCCCCGGGGCTGTGGCGACTCTGACCCTCGCGGCCCACCGCGGTCCTGGCCCGGGAGCTCTGCCTGCCCCGGGAGGCCCGTGGCCCTTCCCTGCCCCCACGTCGGCCCCTGAGCCAGAGGCAGCCCTGCCCCCGCCTCTCACGGTGGCCCCCAGCTCGGCGCCCAGGCAGCACCGTTTACCCAGGCGCTCCGGGAGCTGCGGGGGGGTGGGGGGGCCAGTGGCTCACTGCCCACCGGCCCCCCACTCGGGCATTCGGAGGTCTGCGCCCGAGGCCCCCGCCGCTGGCCCAGCACCGCACTGCAAAGTGTCCGGGCCGGAGGCCTCGCAGCCCGCCACAGCGGCTGTCTCTCGGCCGGGCAGACTGGGCGAGCGGCCCCACTTACCGAGCTCACAGCGCCTGCCCTTGAACCCCGGGCCGCAGTCGCAGCTGTGGGCGTCCACACCCGGCACGCATGTGCCTCCGTTCTGACACGGGTTTCCCGAGCAGTTCCCAGGGGCGCCTGCAAACAGGCCGCGAGTGGTTAGTCCCCGCGACCCGGGGGAAGGCTGGCCGCGTCGCCACGTCACGCCTCCTGTCGCCAGCACTGGAGGTGGTCAGAGGGGGCCGGTGGGGGCCAGGCTGGCCTCGGCGTGCCCCAGCCCAGCCCCACCAGCTGGGGTCACGGTCAGAACTGGGGCTCTACTGGGACCCTTGGCGCTGAGACCCCCCCCCACCCCCCCTGGCCGTGGGACTCCCAGCCCCGCCGCACACTGCCCCTTCAGGGAACGCCCAGCACCCCCGTGGCAGCCCCACCTGAAGCGTCCCCCTCATCCTGCCGTGCCTGTGCCCAAGCCACCCGCATCTCCTTAAGTCCCCAGCCCAGGTGGCTCCGTGCAGGACTCTGCCTCTGGGGGCAGCTGCCAGGGACGGCGGGCCTGGCCGTGCCCCCGTGGGGTCCACCGTGGCGTTCTTTTTTTTTTTCTTAGCTTTGTAAAATAACTGTTGTTTTCATTTTTAACTTAAACTTTTATGAAACAGAACAGTAAAAATTGTGCATGCGCCCTCACTTCCAACTCCAGGCCGGCCCCCCCTCCGCCGTCTGGTCCAGCCCCCTCCCGCCCTCACGCAGGGCTCAGCCAGCAGACCCCTGACCCCCTGACCCCCGCCAGCCCCGGCCCTCCTGGGGTCTCTGCTGGACCTCTCTCACTGTGGCTTCTTCCCTCCTTTCATCTTTCTTGATGTGCTGAAGGGGAGTTGTGGGCTTTAAAAAATTTTTTTATTATAAAAACTTTCAAACCTACAAAGAGGAGAGTTTGCAGGGCCCCTCAGACTGCCACTCCGCCTCGAGGAGCGTCCGCACCCTCCGGCCTCGTGGAACCGCTTCGTCCTGCGGGCGCGGCAGTGGGCACCGGCACCCGAGGGCTTCTGCGCTTGTCACGGCCACAGCGCTGCCCTGCGCGCTCGGCGCCGGCCCCTCAGCGCCGTGACACAGCCCCGAGGGTGCGGGGCTCACGGGGCACGCAGCGCGTCGTTCTCCCGTCCGCACTGGCTGAGAAGCCGGGTGGCTGGTCCCCCAGGGCCCACGCCCTTCCTGGACCCGCCTCTCTGCTTCCTGTGGCTCCGGCCGCCATCCTCGCGTCCCCCTCAGCTGCTCATGGGAGGGGGCTTCACGGGGTTCAGGCTCCAACGGTCTTGGCGAGGCTGCTTCACGGGTGGGGGGCGGGTGACGTGAGGACTGACCCCTGGGTCAGCGTCCGTCCAGAACGGGGTTCTCGCACCCTGCACCGCTGGCTGGGGCAGCCGCGGAGACGCGACAGAGGTCCCAGGCCCCTCATCTCCCTGGGGACGGACCTGACCGGGTCTGGCCTCCGTCTTCACCGCCGGAAAGTCGGCGGGCCCCCGCCTGCCGCTGTCCTCGCTGCCCCGATGTCCAGATTGTCCCGCGGTGGCCGCGGGTCCTCTCGCAGCCCAGAGGCTTTGGAAGCTCGTGCGCCTTCCCATGAGCGCGTCTCGGGCTTCGTCCCCCGTGTTCTGCTTCGTCCTGGAACCAGCGGCTTCTCAGCCACCTACCTACCCTGGACCCCGACCCCTTTTAGTGGGGACGGGCCCCTAGAGCCCACAGTCTGGGGAGTCGGGGTGCTCGCTGTTAATGGGGTATCGCGCTCAGGTCTTTTCAGAGGACAGACTAGGAAATTAGATTTAAAACAAAATTAAACTGAGTTCATACCAGGAATAAAACACGGGGTTTCACTTTGAATTTATGTTGTACCCACGTGGGGAACCTTGGCGTTAATAACTGGTACTCTTTGTCCCACAAAGCACACGTCATTGTTATCTTAAAATACTGTTTAAAATGCTGTAAAACCACCAGCATCACTACCGGCGTTGAGGTCGCTGAGACAGCTTCCCGCTCCTTGGCCGTTAGTTCTGGGGGCGCACAGTCAGATCGCTGCTCGTCAGACCCCTGAGAACGGTGCTTGACCCATGTGGTCACCCGTCAACACGCTGTTAAGTTTATTTTAGTTTGCTGTCAATATTGGGCGTTGTTTTTTTGGGGGTGTCACTTAAAAAGCATTTTGTTGTGTCAGGGGTTACAAAGGTGCCCTCAGGGAAGTCTGTCCGCCTTCCTGCCCCTCGCTGCCTTGCTCCTGTTCTCTCTGTCCTCAGGTATTGAACACTTTTTATTCTATTTCCTTTTAAACATAAGAAAATAGGTAAAAATAGCCACATCTCCTTCCCCTCCCCACTTTCCTACACTGAAGAGACAGGGAGAGCGCTGGTCTGCCTGCTTGTTTTGAACTGCGTTGCTGGTTCACAGGCCACACGCCCACCGTGCACGGACGCGGCTGACTGGTCTTAGCGTATTCACAGAGATGCACACCCACACCCTTCAGCTGTCGCCCCCCGTACCTCCGCCCCCATGCCCCGTCCTCAGCAGCCGCCTGTCTGCTTTCTGTCACCAGGATGTGTCCGTTCTGGGCGGCCACGTGAATGGAGTCGTGTTGCGCGTGGCCTCCTGTGACTGGCTTCTGTCGCCTGGCTGCATGTCAGGTCTACCTGTGTTGTCGCATGTGCCAGTCGTTTATTCCTTCTCGTGGTCAGATGACGTTGCACTGTGTGGATGGACGTTCTGTGGGGTTCAGGCTGCTCCCCTTTGGGCCGTCATGAGTGGCGTGTGCGGGGCTGTGGCACGTGGCGACCGTCCGTGTCTCACTCTCTGAGGGACCGCCGGCCTGCTTTCTCCTGGGGCAGCTGCACCCCTCTGCGTGCCCACCAGCGGGGTTTGCGGGCTGCCGTGTCTCCGTCCTCACCAGCACTCGTGGAGCGTCCTGGGGGCGTGCGGTGGCACCTCGTGGTTTTGAGTAGCGTCTCCCTGATGACTAAAAGCCCTCTGCCAACTCCAGAGTCACGAAGCGTTACTCCTGTGTTTTCTTCTAGGCGTCATGGTTTCAGGTGCTACATTTTCGTCTTTGGTCCATTTTGTGTTAACTTCGCGGATGGTGTGAGGTGTGGGTCCCACTCCATTCTTTTGCATGTGACTATCCCAGCGCCTGGGCCCTTCCGTTTCCACGGGACAGGCAGGCACTGCACATAGCAGCTGTCCAGATGCGTCGCTGTGACCTCCGAGCCAGCGTGTGAGCCCGTGCCGGCCCCTCCCCTCCGCGCTTGGACGCGGGCCGCGGGGATGGGACGGGCGTGGCTGCCAGCCGAGGGCAGCTGGGGCCGAAGGCCTGCAGCTCACGGCAGAGCGCCACCACCGCGGCCTCGTCCTCCCCGGACTCCCGAGTTTGCTGTGGCGCACACGCACACGAGAGTGAATGAAACCAGAGAGGACGCTGGCGGGGCGGGGGGCTTGCCCGGTGTGTGGGCCAATTACGGAGCGGAGGTCTGAGTTCTGCCCTTGCCGGCTGCTGTCGGGGGACAGCGCCTGCCTGCCGCTTTCTGGGTGGCAGCTACACAGGCCACTTGTGCAGGTGTCCGGGGGGTTAGCACCAGGATCGCCCCACAGCCCTGCAGGAGTGAGCCGATGAGGAAAGCCGGCAGACGTGGAGTGGCGTCAGCACTCGCTGCCAAACCCGAGGGAGGCAGGTGGCAGTCCTGGGAACGCTCCTCGGCTCCGTGAGCTTCTCCTGGGGCCCGCGGGTGCGGCCATGACCCGGACAGCTGCTTGCTGAGAAATCACTGGTCAGTGTGTTCTCTGGGGCGCCCGGGGCTCGGGGGACCCTCGACTTGAGGGGAAAACGTCTAACAGCTTCCAGAGAGCGGCTCGCCCGACAAGACCGAGAGTGGCAGGCGGGGACAGCCCCACAGACAGAGGATGGCAGTGCCTGACGTGGGAGACCTGTGAAGAACTGAAGGGGGAGGGACTTCAACCTTGAACTTTATGTCCAGCCAAACCGCCCTTGAGCAGGAGAGCCGGCAAGAGCGCTCGGGTTCGCGGGCTCAAGTCTGAGCAGTCCCAGCAGGCACGCGGTGCAGGCGGCAGGCTGTCACCCGCCCCACAGAGCGCCAGGCGCGGCCGCGCCGCCGGAGGGCAGAGTGCGGGGCCCGGCCCCGCTGGCCCACGGGCGCTGGCGCGGAGAAGGCGAGGCCGCGCCCAGGACCTCTGGCGGGCGCTCCCCACGCACGGGCCACCCCAGGCGGTGCCTCCCACCCGCCCGCCCGCAGCCTCTTGAGCCTGGCGCCATCGGGTCCTGGGGAGGCTGTGGCTTCCCCACTCCTCACAGCGCTGCTGGAGGGGTGCCGACGGGCACCCCACTGGGAAAGCAGCTTCGCCTCCCACGTGCTCAGGGTGCGCCCCCCAGCATCGCCGCGCTTGCACCCGTGCTGGAGGCACACGCGGGGCGGCACTGCTCGTGCCCGCCAGGCCACCCATGGGCTCCGCAGCAGAGAGCGGGCGAGGCCACGGCAGACCGCCACGGGCCTGATGCTCAGCCACCCCACTGGGCCAGCGCACAGTCTGGGATGGCAGCCAGTGACGAGCCCACCTCCTGTCCGGGCGTGGACGCGTGCGGGGCCTCCCGCTGCCGCCCGACAGAGCAGGCGGACGTGACGGCGTTCAGGCCGCGGGCCACTGGCAGCGCGGCCGCAGGGCGGGTAAGCCGCTGGCTGCGCCCCAGTCTGGCTCAGGCTCCAGATCTAAGGGCCGTTGTCTTAGCAAAGACAAACTGAACTAACCAACTCGAGAAACGGGGGCCGGCACTGACCCTTAGCGGCAGTATGACAGGAACCGGAGGCCATGATCCCTGGGGACACCTGGGGGCCACTAAGGGTTCTTGTCCCGTCACCGCCTCGGATGGTCTCCGACTGCCCTCCCAGGGCACACACGGCTCAGCAGCAGCGACATCTGGGGCCCGCCTTGGGGCCACCTCGAATCTCCAGGAGGGACCAAGGAGAGGTCATTCACATCCCTGTGATTTCTGAGTTTCGTGACATGAAAAACCTAACACTCAGAGGGTGGCGTCAGGTGAGCCGTCTGGCGATCTGTTCCTTTATTTCACTGAGAAACCGCAGCCGCAGGGCCGTCCTCACTGCGTGCTGTGAGCGACGGGACCGTCGCCTTCTGCCTCCGGCCCAGCCGGCCCTCTGGGTATTGCCGAGGCAGCCGGCACTGCCAGGCCTAGCAGGGACTGCCGGCCTCCGCTCACAAGTGCACCTCGGAAGCAGGTGTCCTCGATGGCACCGGAGTCCTGGGGGCCCTCAGGGACGGCGACCTGCTCGCCCTTCACCCCGCACTCTGCCTTCGTGGGGTCCGGGGAGGGGTGAGCCCAGCCTGAGCCTGTGGCTGGCCTGGGAGACGGTGGCAGGGTCCTGGAAGAACTGTACCTGGGGGACGGGGCCCCGAGGGTCAGGCCGGAGGGAAGGGTAAGGCCGTCTGCGCTGTGTGGGGGGCACGTGCCCGCTGTGCCCCAGAAGGAGAGCTGCCGAGGACCCGGCAGGGCTGCGCCAGACAGTGCGGCTGGGACCCCCACTGGCCTGCTGGCCGAGCCTGGGGAGCAGCCTCCTGGGCGGCTGCCCCCCACAGACTCCCGCCTCCCGCCCCCCCGGGTGGAGGGGCAGGGGGCAGACCTGGGTGCTGTGGGCGGGTGCTGTACCAGGTGCTCCCCGTCTGTAGGGCAGGGTACAGGGTGTCACTGCCCCGTGGTGAGGCTCACCCCGCCTTTGAGTGTGGGGGGCCCTGTGCATCTCGCTTCCGCAGGACTGCCCTAGCAGGCCCCTCCGGCGGACTTACTCTCCACGTCCTTGTCGCCGCTGCGTGCCGGGAGCTGGGCGGCCGGGCTGACCTGCGTGGGCGGGTCCTCCGTGGGCTCCAGCCACACCGGGGCCGTAGGTTCTGGGAGAAATCAGGACAGTGCAGTGCTGACCGTGCGGCTGCGGCGTCCGCTCGCCACCTGCCTGGGGGCTCCTCCTGTCGGGGTGGGCGGGTCCCTGCCCGCTCACCTGCTGCCCCGACCGGACTCTGGCGTGGTCCGTGGGCCTGCGCCGCCTCCAGGGGCACCCGCTTTTCTCCAGTGGGCCCCGTACTCCCCCCGCCCCCGCCAGGGCTGCGTGGACAAGGTCAGCAGCAGCGGAGTCTCTGGCCTGACTGGCCTCAGCCTTCTCAGCATCCTTCAGATTCCACTCTCCAAGCGCCCAGCCCCTGCTTCTGGCGGGGCCACGACGCCCCCACCCCGCATCTGCGCAGACTTGTGGCCGCCCCCACGGCATTGCGCCCCCTGCCAGTCTCCTGCCAGCCTGGGCATCTGCTTGTGTGGCTGCAGGAGGCCCCCCAGAACCCCGCTGTGCCCTCCGTCCTCCTGGTCACCGTGTGCAGTGGCCCCTCTGCCCCTCTGCTGTCCCCAAGGGCTGTGGACGCCCTGCCCCACCCTGTCACCCCGTGCTGGAGAACGCCCATGAACGTATTTGGGCCTCTGCCAGTCTTCTGGGACACGAGGCCAGGGTGTCGTCAGCCCCACCGGCGTCTGGGGCCGGGCAGCGGGGGCCTGCCATGGCAGAAGTTGGGGGGAGGCCAGCAGCCTGGGGCATCTCTGCCCACCCCTCCGGCCCTCAGCTGCTGGGCCAGGCGGGGGCCCGGGCGCTGCTGCAGGGGCCCCAGCGAGTCCCGGGAGCAGAAGCCGAACCCGAGGAGAGTGCGCGTGACGGGACGCGAGCCAGTCTCCGTTCCCGCCGCGCAGCTCCGGGCGGGGCTGTGCCCTCCCAGAAGCCCCGGGGCTGGGCCGGTCCTGCCGCTCCGAGGACCACAGCTCAGAGGCAGCGCCTCAGCCGAGCGACGCGCTCGCCCCGGCCGCGGACCAGCGAGAAAACCTCCGCCCGCACCGGCTTCTCACCCGCTATTTCCGTCTTTGCTCACGTGCCCTGCCCGCCACCTGTGCCTTTGCCCCCCATGGCTGCAGCGAGAAGGCTCCTGGCGACTGGCTGGCACCAGCTTCGTGCTGGCCTCAGAGCCAGGGCCTTGCACGCCGTCGGAGTCCCCGGCCAGAGACGGCATGAGACGAGGGGCGGGTGTTGTTTAAACTCAGGTTTTAGGGGTCTTGAGCCTCATCTTTCTGGCAATGAAGCCTGAATGAGTAACAGCGAGGCCATTAGGGTTGGCCGAGGCACTCACGTGATCTCACGGTGACCGATTTGCCAGGCGAGCCACCGAACTTGGCACTCACTCGTCCTCTGCCGTCCACGAGCTCCGAGAAGCTGTTGGGAGAGTCGCCAAAGTCACCCCACGGAGCTCTGTGCCTGGAGCCCTGCCGGGTGGCCTGGCATCGGGCGTGCTCCGCGGGGGTTGGGGGGGAGTAGGGGAGTGGCAGAAGCGGGCACCTGGGGGCCCGCGGGGGAGGGAGTGGGGGGCAGCAGAAGCGCGCACCTGGGGGCCTGCGGAGGGGGGAGGAGTGGGGGGCAGCAGAAGCGCGCACCTGGGGGCCTGCACGGGCCCCTCGGGGGCGCCGCGGTCGCTGAGCAGGCGCAGCTCCGGCAGGCGCGCGGGGGGCGGCCCGTTTCTGAGCGCCCGTGGGTGCAGTCCTCCCCGGTGCCAGCGTCTGTCCGCGCCGTCCCTCGGGGCTGTGGAGGGCAGCGGGCGGCAGCGGGCGGGAGGTGGGGTGGCCACGTGAGGCAGGTCTGCAGCTCTCCTCTGCCTCCACCCTGCCCCGCGCTCAGAACGTCCCGGTGGTCCCTGGAGCCCCTCCCCCCACCTGCCCGGAGGCCCAATCTCAGCAGGAGCCACAGCGTCTGCGTGAAACCTGCGCTGCCCGGGCGTCGGGCGGCTGTCCGAGCGCCCACGCCGGGCCCAGGTCCTCGCCTCCGCCCCAGCCCCCGCCCGCACTGGCCCCGACAGCGGTGGTGTGGCTTCTCTGCGGGTCCTCGTCACCCAGCCGCCCCTTGGCCGCCCTCCTTCACCTGTGAGCCCCTCCTCCCCTGGCCGCCCTGACGCCCTGGCTCTGGCCGTCAGCGCGGCTGGCGGGTCAGGGAGGGGTGCCCGGGCGTCGGCCCCGGGCCTCCGCCGCCTCCCGTCAGACACACCACTGTGCAGGCCGCTGCGCCCGCGTGAGGCTTAGAGCGAGCAGGGCCCGGCCAGCCCGTGGGAGCGGGCCCACGTCCTCAGCGTGGCCTGTCTGAGCCCCCGCGCTCCTGCGCTGTCTGTCCCCTCACCTGCCAGCCCACTCTGGCTTTCCTTGCTGCCTGTCCCAGGCCCCCCCTTCCTCGGGCGGTCCTGGTCTCTCCCTGCTCCTGTCCCGTGGCTCCTCGTGGGTCAGCCTGGCTGCATGCCTCGCTGGGGCCCTGCCACTGCCTGCTCTGGGCCCTGCTTCAGCTGGTGCCCTGCGTTTACCGCTCAGCCCGTCTGGGGCCACCGAGCTGCCGTCGCCACCCTAGCACCCACTGTGCACCAGCCCTTCCTCGCCCACCCTTGCCCTCAGAACGCCCGTGGTGATCGTTCTTCGCTGCCTGCTGGCCCCTGGACAGCATGGCGGTGCCAGGCGAGGGTCCCAGGGTACGGCAGGTGGCCCGCACAGGGTCAGGCCTCGACAGCCGCCTGGCCCCATGCCGGCGACCCTGCACTTACAGGTGATGATGTGCAGGTGAGCGGGCTCGCTGTGCAGCTGGCCGCCCGCGGCGCTCTGCACCGCCGTCACCGAGAGCTGGTACCGCCTCCCGGGCTCCAGGTCCCGCACTATGTATGACACCAGCCTCCCGTTGGGGACGTAGCGGCTCTTGGTGCTCTGGCTGGTGGTCACGTTGATGATGTACGCCTCCAGCGGGGTGCCCGGAGTGGGGGCGTCCCAGACCACGTGGGCAGACGTGGCGGTGACCCGGGTGGCAGTCAGGTTTGCTGGTGGCAGAGGCCCTGGAGCAAAGACGAGGCACAGAGCAGGGGAGGGAGGTGGAGGGGCCGACGGGTCTTCTGCCCGGGACACGGCTGGAGGAGCCGAAGCCTCGTCTGAAGCCAGGCCTAGTTCCTACAGACGGCTCTGTGGCCCTGAGGGAACGCGGGGCGGGGGTGTGAATCCGCGGCTGCGCCTCCTGCCCAGAGAGGCCCTACGTCAGCATCCCCCCCATGTGTCACTTCCGACCCCGAGCCTGGCCATACTCCTTACCCCTGGACGCAGAGGAGGGCAGTGGGCCGGGTCCAGCGCTTATGGCCGCAGGACTTGCAGCTGCGGTGACCCCTGCACCTCTAGCCATTCCCCGCTCACACCTTCCTTCCTCACCCAGCCACCTGCACCCCCCTTGGTCACTGGTCCCTGTTGCCATGCGTTGCTCCCCTCCCCCACACGCCAAGGAGGGCGGGGCCGGGGGGCTGGGTCTGCCCCTGAGCTGCTCCGCGGAGGGGCTGGGTGGGGCATCTTGCCCGCGTGCCCCTCTGGTTGTGGCTTGGTGGCAGCCCAGGAGTGTGCACGGCAGCCCAACAGGAGGACCTGGCCCCTGGGCACACTGCCATTCGGGGTACACTCAGCCCGGGGCTGGGTTTCTGGTGCCACGGCCACTGCAGAGAGGATCGAGGGGCGAGAGCTTCCGGAAGGTTCCACCAGCCTGGGCCAGCCCCACGGCTTACTTACGGGTCCACACGTGCAGCGGTGCCGAGGCCAGGCTCTCGGTGGGGCGTTCCTGTCCCCTGAGCCCACTGAGGGCAGTCGCCTGGATGGTGTACCGCCTTCCAGGCAGCAGGGCCCTACGGGAGAGGGGCGGATGGTCTCGGGGGCCTTCATGCCCCTCTGTTGCCGGACCAGGGCTCCTCCTGAGCAGTGTGACCAGCGTGTGGGCTGTCCTGCTGCACGAGGCCAGAGCTGTGGTGTGAGCTGTGGTGTGAGCCGTGGTATCAGCTGCAGTGTGAACTGCAGTGTGAGCTGTGGTGTGAGTTGTGTGAGCTGTGGTGTGAGCCGTGGTATCAGCTGCAGTGTGAACTGCGGTGTGAGCTGTGGTGTGAGCTGCGGTATCAGCTGCAGTGTGAACTGCAGTGTGAGTTGTGGTGTGAGTTGTGTGAGCTGTGGTGTGAGCTGTGGTATCAGTTGTGGTGTGAGCAGTGGTGTGAGTTGTGGTGTGAGCTATGGTATGAGCTGTGTGAGTTGTGTGAGTTGTGGTGTGAGCTGTGTGAGCTGTGGTGTGAGTTGTGTGAGCTGTGGTGGGAGGCCCAGGTGCCGCTCCCTCAGAAGCTCCTCCCTGGTCTGGGTGCCTAGTGCAGGAAGAGGCCTGCCTGGGGCAGCTGCAGTGTGGTCAGAAGCTGGTGTCCAGCCTGGGGGGACCTGTCTTCTCTCCTGCCTGGACGAGAAGCAGGGTGGCCCTTAGCCGGAATTCCTAGGATAGTCCCCAGCCCCTCGTGGACACGAGGGCCTCGCTGCAGCGTGCGGGGCAGGCCGAGCCCGCTTCCTCCCGGGGCCTGGGCTCTTCCCCAGGCAGAGCGCCGTGCCCCGCCCCAGACCCCCGGGCGCCACGTCCTCAGGGCTTCCCTGGTCCTCACGCGTATCATAGCTGGGGGCCGGGGACGAAGCGTGGCCCGTGTGGCTCCACGGGAGGGGGCTCTGGGGCCACGCCTGAGCCCCAACATCTCCCCATGAGTCTCTTCCTTCCATGCACTTTGTGCCATTTCTGGGAGCCGTAAGTCCTGGGAGCCCCCGCAGCGAGCCTGGGGGTGGTCTTGGGGACCCTGACACAATCACCGAGTGCCCACCCGGGGCCCCATTTATGTTTCTGTTGCGCCGTTTTTTGGGAGTGGGCAGGTAGTAAAACTGGGGAAAGTCACAGTGACCCTTAGGAGACAAAGCAGAGTCTTGTCCCCAGCACAGCTGGCCGTCCGGTCGGAGAGAAAGAACGCACGTGCTTGGGAGAAAATGGTCTCGATAAGTCTGCGAACTAGAGACGTACACAAGTGTGGGTGGTTCCACGGAGGCACGGGGGGCAGCGCCCCTCGCCTGGCACCCGCGGTCCCCACGGCCCCGCCCCATGCCGCGGCTGGAGACAGCACGGCTGCTCCCGCCAAGCTGCCCGGACGCCGCTGTCGGGCCCAGCAGTCTGACGGGGGCTCCTGTGGCTGCCGCGGTGGCCTGTGCAGGCCCGAGTCCAGCGCCCCCGGTGCCTGGGCCACCTCTCCCCCACACTCGCCTCCAGCACCGCCCGCCGGCCCTGAGCGGGGCTGGAACCACCCACAGGGTGCAGCGGGGATGCCACCTGGGACCTGGCCCGAGGCACACGGGGCTGTCAGGAGCTTTACCTCAATCAGCAGCCATTCTGGGTCACTGACGTTCATTTGAACTTTATTTATTGTGTAGTTTTGTTTGTGTTTAATCTATAATAATTTGGTGTAAACTTATGTGCCTAGTTTAAGATGTGAATGGATTATCTGAACAAAAGATGTTTAAGGCAGCCCAGCGGTTGCCCCCCTTTCCCTCTCGGAGGGTCTGCATGCCTCAGCCTGGAAGGACTCTGGGCTGGTCACCAGGGCAAGTGTCACTCGCTATCTGTGCAGGAGACGCTGCCCCCAGACTTTTAGGGTGTCCCTGCTCTTCTGGGATACTCAGACGCTTGTCCAGCAGCCCCATGAGGAGGCGAGTCAGGAACGAGACCTCAGATGGAGGCGGTGCGGCCTGGTGTGGGCGAGGCCCCTGCGGCTCTAGGCGCCTGGGGGGGGGGAACTGGGGGGGGCTGCGGGGAGAGGCCCCAGGATGGAAGAGGCTGGCCTTACCCAAACGTGAACTTGTCCACACTCTTGTCCACCTCGGCGGACTGATCCTCCTGCGCCTCGGGGTGGCGGATGGACACGCGGACGCTGCTGACCGTGGCGTGGTGGATCCCGTGCAGAGCCCACCGCACCGAGATGGCCACGGCTGTCACGTTGGTGACCTCGAGGCCCTCGACAGGGTGGGGTCCTGGGGGACAAAGGGGTTGCTCAGCCAGAGGAGGGCAGGCACTCGAGACGACAGATGGGGCTCAGGAAGGGTGAGGGGGGCACAGGCAGGCGCCCGTGTGAGGCGCCGCCAGCCCAGGCATGACCCGTCTGGGGGGGCAGCTCCAGGCTCTGCCTTGGGGGGCTGCAGAAAGGTGCTGTGGGTGCTGCCCGGGCGGCAGGGCCCTTCCCGGCTGGCGCTGACCCTGGCCACGCCCTTGTCTTCCCTGGCTGACTGCTTTGGTCACCCAGACAGTGATCGTCTGGACACCGCCTGGGTGCTGCTGGGGCCCGTCGGGCACGGGGCCAGGAGAGTCCTCTGCGCCCAGGCCCAGGGGAGGGGTCAGGTGGGGCCGGAGCTCCAACTGGCACTCAGTGCCTGGTCAGGTGGGCAGTGGTCCGTCACCCCAGCCTGTCTCCCCGTGGAGACCCCACTCTGCTGGGGAGCGGAGGCTCCCTCTCTCCTCCAGACCCCCTTTCCAGACAGACCCCCCCTTGAGCACTGGGGAAGCACGAGTCAGGGTGAGCCCCTCCTCCCTTGGTCCCCGGAGGCTCCCGCTGGCCAGGGCGCGTCCTCAGTGCCCCTTGGCCATCACGGCATGCCCGTCCTGACTCCCTCATCCTGTCCCTCGCTTAGCCCTCAGCGTCAGCACCCTGCAAGGACCGCCAGGTGACACCAGGGTGCCCTTCTCCCTCCCTCCGTGCCACCTGCTGCAGTCCTCGCTCTGCTTCACCACCAAGCTCCGGCCACTGGTCCTGTGCCAGCACCTGGTGGGGGGGGGCGCAGAGCCCCCCACCATCCCTCAGCGCCGCCCAGCTGCAGCTCCACTTCCTCGAGCCCCAGCACCCCCTCCCCAGGCCCCACCCACGGGCAGCCCCTGCCCACAAGGGTGTGCTGGCATTGCCCTGGCCCCGGTCCGCTCCAGGAGCAGGCAAGTGGGTGAGGCCCCAGCCTCCCTAGATGCCCAGTGGTTCTCGCCCCTTCCCGTCCTCCCCACCCCCGCCTGCCTAGCCACAGGCTGACATCCCCTTCTCAGCAGGGTCAGCGTGGCCTCCTGCCACCTGGCCTGTCCCCCGGCCACCCCCACGTGGGCTGGCCCGCCCCAGCACCCTGTCAGGCTCCCCACAGGCTCCCTCACCGCCCCGCCCTCGCCCCATCTCTGTGTGCGTCTCTCCTGTGCCTGGCGGGCGGTGTCGGGCGTGGCCACTCACGCGTGCGGGCGAGCAGCGCCACCGGCCGGCTGATGTCGTTCTTGTTGTTGGCGTTGCGCTTGACTGAGAAGACGGAGATGTTGTAGGCCCTGCCGGCCGCCAGGGCCCGGAGCTGGTGCGAGGAGCGGCTCCGGTCCACGAAGTCGGTGCGGCGGGATGCGCCGTCGGAGGACGCGTAGGTGACCGCGTAGCCGTCCAGCACTTGCCTGGCCGCCTGGCCTTCAGGCGGGTTCCAGGAGATGGAGACCCCGCTCTCCTCCACTCGCTCCACCTTGAGGGCCGTTGGTGGGAAGAGCTCTTCAGGGTTTCGGCCAAGAACAAGGGAAGGGGGTGGTCAGCTGTCGGCCATGGAAGCTCCAGCCGCCCGAGCAGGTGTCTGGCCCGGTGGCTCTCCGGCCTGGCCACCCCGGGACGGAAGGGGGCACTGCTAACGGGGAGCCTGCTCCTGGCACCCGCAGTGGACGCCTTCGTTTTGGTTTCTGACCAGTGCGCCCTGGAGAGTCCCGTGCGCGCGCACGTGGCCGCAACTATGCCCCCTGCCCCCAGGCCCCCCCCGTGCGCGTGCACGTGGCCGCAGCTCCGCCCCCAGGTCCCCCCCCCATGCGCGCGCGCACACGTGGCCGCAGCTCCGCCCCCCGCCCCCAGGGCCCCCGTGCCCGCGCACGTGGCCGCAGCTCTGCCCTCTCCCCAGGGCCTCCCGTGCGCACGCACGTGGCTGCATCTGTGGCTCCTGGAAGGTCCCGTATTCACACATGGCCGCATGTGTGCCACCTGGGGCTGTATGCCCCTCCGTGCCTCTCAGGCAGAGCCTGGGCAGCGACTGCGCAGGCGCTCTGCCCTGGGCTTACAGCTCAGCCCTTTGGCCTGTGCTCTGGGCTTCTGTCGCCCTGAGGGAGGTGGGGAGACCCCGCCACCCCATGCTGGTGCCCGCGTGCCTCACCTTTGGCACAGTCCGTGCCGGTGTAGCCCACTTTGCAGGTGCAGCTGTGGGACCCATTGCTGGCCAAGCAGTAGCCTCTGCCCCCACAGGGGCTGGAGAAGCAGGGGTCACTCACTGGGGGAGGGGAAAGCAGCAGTGAGCTCTGGGGTGTCGCCAGGACTCCTACTCTGTTTGCACCCTTATGCCTGGGCACTGAGTCTTTCTCGTGCGGCTGTGTTTGTGGGTGGAGGGGGGTGGTGCCATCCCAGGCAGCGCTTTTGGGGAATGGGGGTAGGAGAGGGGACACGCTTGGAGCGGAGAAGGCAGGTTTGCCAGAGGCCCCTCTGAGAGACCAGGCCGGAGTTGCCTTCTGACACCAGTCCAGGCCACCCTGCCACCACCCCTAAGGTGCCCTGGTAGGCAGTGCCTCAGGGTGGGGCGCACACAGGCTGCCCCCCTTCCTGCACCATGCTGTGGGCACCAGTGTGGACTGAGGCCCCGGGCCGGCCCCCAGGAGGGCCACAGGAAATGTGCACACTGTCACAGTCGCTGTAGTCTGTCCTCCCGGAGCCTTGCCGGCCCCGGGCCTGGCCACCAGCAGTCCCTACCATGCTCGTTCCCAGGCAGGCTGCCGTGCCCTGCAGTCCTTGGCCCCGGGCCTGTCCCCAGCACAGCCTGTGCTGCCCTGTGTTGGGGCTGAGGCCCGGGAGCCCCGTGCACCCTGCACCCCTGAGTGCTGCCAGCCAGGCCCAGCTGGGGGGCCGGGGACACAGCTGTCCTAGGACGGGGGGTGTGTGCTCGGCAAGCGGGGACAGTATGGATGGGACACCCGGAGCGGGTGCTGTTGGGGACAAGGCGGCACTGGCCTGCGAGTGGGGGGCAGGGGGCGGGCCAGGCCTCGTCTGGGAGGCATGCAACAGCCAGGACCTGCTCCCCTGGGAGCCCCTGCTGTGGGCCAATGGGGAGAATGTTCCAGATGCCCGGCCCCGGGGCCATCCAGGGACTGCAGGGCCGCGTGGCTGGACGCGGAGCCGGGGCAGACGCGAGGCCTGACGGAGTCTCGAAGGACGAGGCGGGGCCGTCGGGGGGGAGCGGGGGAGCACCGGGCTGCGCCCACCTGTCTCGCAGCGGTGGCCGCGGACGCCCTCCGGGCAGGCGCACAGGTAGGCCCCGCCGGCCTTCTCGCAGCGGCCGCCGTGCTGGCAGGGGCCGGAGGCGCAGGCGTCCACCTCTGCGGAACATCCAGAGAGTGGGCCCGAGCGGCAGGGGGGTGTCTGGGGGAGGGAGGAGAGGACAGCGGGAAGAAGGGAGGGGAGGCAAGGGGAGAGGCCCAGGGGGTGCAAGGGGCTCGGGGGAACCCCCTCACCTCTGGGGTCCCTCCCGCCAGTGTTCCTGTCAGGCAGGGCCCTGGGGACTGTCCTGACCCCCCCCCCAGCAGCCAGGGTCTGAGTTTGTAGAGAGCGGCTTTGCCTGGGGCGTCTGGGGTGTCGCGGTGGGAGTGAGGCCGACGGGGACCCCCAGCGCAGCGCCTACCTGTCTCGCAGCGGGCTCCGGCGAAGCCCGCGGGGCACTGGCAGACGAAGGCCCCCGGGAGGCCCCTGCAGGAGCCACCGTTCCTGCAGGGCTGTGGCCGGCACTCATCTGTCTCTGCAGAGACAGGACACGAGGCTGCCCGGCCCCACGTGGCGCTGCGCGGCCCCACGGCCCTGCGTGGGTCCCGCCCGGGCTCACGCCACCCCCGGCCGTCCGTGTGCCGCCCGGGGCTTCAGCCTGACACCCGCCCTGCCACCCCTGCCCCGCGAAGCCCCTGCCCCAGGACGCTGTGTCCTGCACTGCCTCGCCCAGGCTTTTTGGGGCCCTGACTGGACATCCTGGGCCCGGCTCCTGGCAGTGTCTGTCTCACAGGCTTGAGGGTGCAGGGCCCCCTCCCTCCGCCAGCTTGGAGCCAGGGCCTGAGTCTGTGGGCGGCAGGAGAAGGGGGCCCGCGGCCAGCGCCGCATCTGCCAGCTGAGCTCTCTTCCCCCGTCCCCCGGGAGGGAACCCACGTTCTTCTGGACGGCAGAGCTGGTCGGTGCCTGAGAGCGCAAGCAGTCCCCAACCAGAGACCAGCCCAGGGAGGGGACTGGCCAGAGCAAGGTGACCACAGCCAGGGGGACCGCGGGGCCTCTGGCCCACGGCCAGGGAGCTGCAGCTGCCGGCCGGTGGCGAGGGCTGACCCGTCTTACCCAGCTCACAGCGGGCTCCCTCCCGCCCCGGGCTGCAGGCGCACAGGTACCCGGCGACGCCGTCCTGGCAGGAGCCGCCGTGCAGGCACGGCTGCGACAGGCACTCGTCAATTTCTGCTTGCGAGGGTCGCCCAAGTGCATGGCAGCCAGGAGAGACCCGAGAACAAAGCAACGTTCTGTCGTTAGAGGCGGTGGCTTGACGCCAAATCAAGACGGACCAGAGCTGCGTTCTGAGGAGGGGGCAGAATTCTGTGACACCCCTTGGTGCTCGGAGAGGCCGGGACCCAGGGTGGGCAGCCTTGGACAGGAGGGCACGGACTGGGGACCTGGCACTGGGCCGTGTCTATGAATAAGGACCCTGAGGGCTCTCAGAAGACACAGGCCCAGTCCCAGCCGACCTCCGGCAGACGGGCCCGGTCAGTAACCATCACGGATGAAACCGGGACGGCGGGGTGAACCCTGCCGCTTACTACTTATGGGGTTTCCCAAACTGGGAGTTGTGCGCCGGAATTCAAAACGTCCAATTTAGAAACATTTAACTGGAAGGCTAACCGTGTAAGTAAGTAAACGGATGGCAGTGGCACATGACCCCTTGGGCCAGCACCGGCCTGAGAAGTCATCTGGTCAAGTGCACGCCCCATCTGCGTGACGCGAATTTCTGTGGCTGTCCCCTCTGTTTTAGAGTTTTCGTGAATCGCCCAAACAACACTGCTGTTTGCGGACCCCTCTCCGGCACCGCACACACGCTCTCCCTCACTCGCCCCCTGTGGGGTGCCGGGCCACGCCTCCCTGTCCTCCCTCCGCGTGTGTGTGGCTTGGTTCTAGACTCTGCTGTTGCAAAAAAAAAGATGCTTGTGTGCGTGGACTTGCGCGTCTTCTGGTCCGGCGGCTCAGCTTTCCTCAGATGAGCACCCGGGAGCGGAACTGCTCGGACACAGCTTACGTGACCGGTCCCCTCAGCGGGCACGTCACCGAACCATCTTCAAGGTGCTCAAACCAGCGCACGCCTCCTACAGCAGTCTCTAAGCGATCCTGCTGACCCCCGACTCCCACCCCGTGTGGCCCGCAGGCGCCCGAAGTCTTGCCAGCTGCGGGATTCCTTTGTGCGTTAGTCGGCGTCCGGGTGGATGCGGACATTCTTTTATGTGTGTTGGCTTTGTGTATCTCCTCTGCCATGAAATGCCTGTTCATGGGTTTTGCCGATTTTCCGAATGGGTTGATGATTCTTTTCTCATTGATTCATTGAGTTCTTCATATAGTCTTGAAACCAGTTTAATTTGCCCATTTTTTCTTTTATTATTTGTGCTTTTTTTTTTTTTTATGGCTTAAGGACTGTTTCCTTGCCCCAAGGCCTATATTTCTCACTCAAAAATATGTAATTAAAAAAGTCTTTGGATCCTGAATCCATCTGAAATTAGTTGTATATGTCGAGAGGTAGGGAACCAATGCAACATTTTCCCAAATGCGTGACCATTTTATTCGAGCTATCTTCAAGATTTTCTCATACTTTTTTTAGTTCATAGTTTGAGCATTTACATTATATTATAGTTTGAGCATTTACATGTCTATAATGAATTTCACTCATGTAAGAATTTATCATGTTTTTGATATTGTACGTGATATTGTTTCATTTCATTTTTCAAGTGTTCACTGCTAGACTATGACATTATAATTGACTGTATCAGCCCTGTATCCTGTGGCCTAGTCAAATTCACTTATGAGTTCTGTAGCTTCTGCGTGTGACTTCCTTGGAATTTTGTGTGCATGATCGTGTCCTCGTTGCTTCTTCCTTTCCGACAGCTGTGTCGACTGTTTCCGTTCCTTGTCGGTGGCAGCGCCTAGGACAGTGCTGGCAGGGGCTGGTGAAATCGGTGCCTTTGCCTGGTTCTGGCGTCTCAGGAAGGCTTCGCCATTAAGCCTTTTGCTGGCTATTGGTTTTCATGGGTGCCCTGTGTCAGGCTGAAGAAATGCCCTTCTACTCTTAGTTTAGTAAGAGTTTTTAGTAACAGTTGAATTTCGTCAAGTGATTTTTCTGCATCTATTAAGAAGATCATATGCTTTTCTTCTTTATCTCTCTCCTAATATGGTGAATTACATTTACTGATTTTCAGATGTTAAACCAGCCTGCGTTCTTGAGATAAATCCCACTTGGTCATGACATGTTATCCTTTTAATGTAGTATTGGGGTTGGCTTAGTAATATCGTTAGGATTTTGTGTCTATGTTCATGAGTCTGTAATTTCATTTTTGTAATGTCTGGTTTTGGTCTCGTGGCGATGCTAGTCTTATAAAATGAGTTGAGACATGTCCCCTCCTCCTGTATTTTCTAAAGGAGCCATGGAGGGTGTTATTCTTTCTTTAATGCTTGCTAGAACTCACCAGTGTTCCACAAATCTGGCCCTTCCGTTTTCTTTGAAGAAAGGTTTTTATTACACATTAAAATTTAATAGATATAGGAATATTCATATTTTCTATTCATTCTTCTGCCGGTTCTGGTAACGTGTGCCTTTCAAAGCATTCATCCATTTC
Organism: Eidolon dupreanum; assembly: GCA_028627145.1. Taxonomy (NCBI): domain Eukaryota; kingdom Metazoa; phylum Chordata; class Mammalia; order Chiroptera; family Pteropodidae; genus Eidolon; species Eidolon dupreanum. Next base: position 166,975,719 of record CM053503.1, on the reverse strand, counting down.
CTGTAGGTTGTCAGCTGCGTCGGCCTAAGGTCACAGTACCCTTGTTGTCCTTTAAACACTGGTGGGATCGTTTGTGATGTCTCCTCTTTCATTCTGATGTTGCCCATTTTTCTTTCTTGATTACTCTAGCTAGAGGTTTGTCTATTTTACTGAACTTTTCAAGGAACCAGCTTTTCGTTTCATTGGTTTTCTCTATATACGTCTTTTTCATAACTACGTTTTTAATTGATGTGTAAAAATGAAATTAATTTTGTTGTAGTAACCCATATCTACTGAATGTGTTACGCTTCCTGTCATTCTCAGTAGTTTGCCTGTAAGTTAAAGGCAAACATATCAGCTGCAAATACTGACATTTTTACTTTCTCCTTTAGCATTTTCATGATACCAATTTCCTTTTCTTACTTTATTGCATTGGCTAGTACTCCCAAAAGAATATCAGTTAGACTTTGATTATGCACAGTTTTAAGGGGAACGTTTCTCTACTTAGGATACTGTTTAGTCTAGGTTTGAGAAGAGGCAAAGTAAGACTGCCTGAGAAGCTAATTTTCTTCCTGAGGTCAGCAGAGCAGATTCACCTCCTGAATTACGAGGGTCAGAAAACTCTGTCCCACAGCCCTCTTGATGTGCCTGTACTCCTTTCACTATAAACATGTGGGCTATTTTCCTGCTTCTCTCGGTGTGGCCAGTCTAGCTACGTCTGTGCTAAGCACGCCTCTCTGTGGGTATTGAGCGCTTGGGGATATGTGGCTCTGATAATTCTCTTTTAAGTTCTCCCTCCAATAGATCCTATATTATTTTACACTATATGGTACTAGAGGAGTATGTGTGTGTGTGTGTGTGTGTATGTGTGATGTTTCTATCTGGATAAGCAAGTACTTTTTATTCCTTGTTTGGTAAGAATTTATTTTATGAATGGGTATGAATTTGTAAAATGCTTATTATGCATCTATTGAGATTCTCATATGGTTTTTCTCCTTCAATTGGTTAACGTAGCAAAATTTTCTAGTATCAAACTATTCGCGAAACAACCAACTCAATAATGGTGTATATAGTCTTGGTAGGCTACTGAATTTCTGCATCTCTGTTTATATCTTTAATGGACCTGAAAGTTTACTTTCCCCAACCGTCCACATCTGATGTTGGTTCAAGGTTATACTGGCCTTGTGGAATGGGTTGGCATGTGATCTTTATTTCCCGCTCTCTGGGAGAGCCTGTGTGATGCTGCAAGGGTCTGTCTGTTTCTCGCAGCATGGCAGCGTGCACCTGTCACATCGTTTGGTGTTTCTCGGCAGCGTGGCAGCATGCACCTGTCACATCGTTTGTGGTGTTTCTCGGCAGCATGGTAGCATGCACCTGTCACATCGTTTGGTGTTTCTTTGTGGAAAATGCTTTACCTACTGCTTCAGTTTCTTTAAATAGTTGTAGAATTATGTAGACTTTCTGTATTTCTTGGAGTCATTTCTGGTAAGTTACATTTTCTATAAATATTATGTCCATTTCTCCTAAGGTTTCAAATTTATTTATATAGACTAGTTGACAGTATTCCCTTATCATCTTTTTAATCTCTGCTCTCTGTCACCTTTTTCATTTATAAAGATTTTTATTTGTGCTCTTTGTTTTTCCTTTTTGATCTTGATAGAGATTTGTCCATTTTAGTAAGTGTTCAAAGAACTAATTTTGTTGTTTATTTCTTCTTTTGTACCTTTGATTTGTTTCATTAATTATGGCTTATTTGTGGTACCTCTTTCCTTCCACTTTCTTTAGTACCATTTTTCATTTTCCTAATTTCTGGAGTCAGACATTTAGTTCATTAATCTTGAACTTTTTTAACATGTATTTACTGCTATAAACGTCCCACGAAGCACAGTATTTGCAACATCACAGGAGTTTCAATGTAGAAAGTGATCATTGTTATTCATTTAAAAATACTTTCACTCTCTATATGACTTCTTCTATGGCTCATGAGGTATTTCAAAGTATCTTTAAAAATATCTGAACATAGAGTTGAACATTTATCTCCATTTTCTTAATAACTTATCTTTTGTTTATATTCAGAGAATGAATTAGTTTGAATTATTGATTATATTGTTCAAGCCTTCTTTTTGCTGATTTTTTAGGCTCCTTAACCTAAATTAATTGAGAGAAATGGTGCAGAATTTCCCAGTATTCTGGTGAATCTGTCCTTTTCTTTCTGCACTCCATTAATTTTTGCTTTATATACATCGAGACTATTATACCTGATGTTTGAATGTTATAATGGTGGTGACATCTTGGTGAATTGAAACAATCATTGTTGAGAGAGACTCTCCTCACTCTAGTCTATTCTGTCCGAATTTTGATTTGCATTCACCCGACTTCACCTCCATACTTTTACTTTGCCTTTATACGTCCTTATGCTTTAGGGGTGCCTCTTTTGAGTGTACAGCTTGTACTGTAATAAATCTGGCAATCTGTCTTTTATCTGAAGAGTTTAAGCCATTCACATTTGTCTGTATTTTTTTCTATCATAATTCTTTTTAATCTTAACCTTTGCCATGTTTTCCCTTTTCTCCTTTTAGATAATGACAAGTCCTTCTACAGTATTTCATCATAATTCTCCCTTCTCTTATTGCTTACAAAATATTCTGGGTTTATCTTATTATTTGAGTAGTTCCTCTAAAAAAATGATCTTTTTTGGGGGGGGGAGATAAGCCTCTGAGGCTGTATTTGCATGAGAATGTTATTTAATGTCTCATATTTGAGTAATAATTTGGATAAAAATTTTAGATCTTAAGTTTGTATATTTCAGTATTTCTGCTTGTTATTTGCTGAGCTTGTATTTGTGGGTTGATGTATTTTTTTTTTTTAGAAAATGCTCAGTCATTATCTCTTCAAATTTTTCTTTAGCTCATTCTGTCCTCTCTGGAACTCCAATTAGGTGTTTGATATTGTTGCACATATTCCTGATATTCTGTTGCTTTAAAAATTATGTATTAATAATTGAAAATTTATTTTTTCCTCTCTGATCTTTAGATTTGATAACTTTGGTGACCTGTCCTTGGATTCTATAATTCTTTCTTCTGTTGTTTTCATTCTGTTGGTAAGCTATACAATGCATTTTTCATTTCAGATGTTGTATTTCTTCTTTTGTTACGTTTAAAATGTTTCTTTCCTCTGCTCAAAGTTTTCTATTCCCTAATTCATTTTCTTTAATACATTTATAATGCCTGTTTTAAAGTCCTTGTCTGCTAATTCCAACGTGTGGGTCATCTGCAGGCCTGTGTCTATCAACTGTTTCTTCTCGAGATTACACGTCATAATCTCTTGCTTCTTAGATGTCATGTATTCAAGAACAGAGAAACGAAAGTAGGATATGCCTGCCCCTGGGGTGGGTGTGCTGTTCTCCTATCAGGCATCCAGGCCTGGGCGCTGGGCGGGGCGGGGCGGGGCTGCGACGCAGTTCTGGTCAGTCTCGGTTCAGGTTGGTTTTAGGTGCTTCAGGGTTGGAAGGAGCTCTTCCTCCCGCTGGACTGGAGATCTCCCCGCGTGAGACTGTGGAATCTCTGCTCCCCGTGCACTCCACCCAGCCCCATGCGGGGAGCTGGTGCGTGCCAAAGCGTCTGCAGCCCCCTTCCAATCTGCCACCCGTCCCCCGCGATTTCCCCGCTCCTCCCAGACCGCCGCCCCCTCCCGCTGGCTCCTGGGATGGCGGCAGCCGCAGTCACTGCCACCCTGCAGGGCTGCTCTCCACTTCTTTGCCTCGTCAGCTCTCCGGCGGGTTAAAAGATACAATTTATGCTGATCTGGGGTTTCCTGGGTGTTGCATCCAGAGCAATGATAGTTTGTAACTGTCTGCATCCTGACGGAAGAGATCCATGTTTGACGAATAGTTCCATCACCTTACATCTGATGCCACCACCATCGAGAAGTCTGGTGCCAGACCGATCTTATCTTTTTGGAGATTGTTTCATTTTCCTCTCTGGATATTTTAAGATTTCTTGCTGTCTCTGATGTTCTTCGATTTTATTATAACGCGTCTCCTGTCTCTGTCCTGCTGCTTGCTGTTCTGCGGGTGGTTCGGCTGTGCTTCTGGGAGTCTAACTCCACAGTGGCTCATTTCGCCCTGCTTGTATTTTCTCTCCTTCTTGGATTCCTGTTATCTCGACGTCGGCACTTACCCTTCTACCCTCCTGCGTGTTTTTTGATTTATATCAAAATTTCTGGGGAAATTCCTCAAACTGATCTTTTAACTCATTAACTTAGTCTTCATTCGTATCCATCTATAAATTTACAAATTATGTCTGTTCTTTCAACCGTTACAGTTTTTCAGTCCTGTTAAACATCTGCTGGTCCCGCTTTCTCCGGCCGCGCCCTGCATCCTTTTGGTGCGTGGCATCTTTTCACGTGTGTGCTCGTCTCCTGTCCTCCCAGCAGGACGTGTCGTCTGGACTTACTGTTGTTTTGGGGTTGTTCTAGTTCCCTGGGGTCTCGTGGTCTCGGCTGCAAGCTTACACTCCCTGGGGGCACTGGCCCCTCACCTGACAACACGCTGGGGACAAGCAGCAGTGGGGGGTCTCCTGGACAGTGCCCACCAGCCGGGGCTGGGGAGAATGGGAGGGAAAGGAAGAGCCCGGGGCCACGTGGTGCCTACCTGTCTTCCAGACCGCCCCACCTGAGCAGGGCGCACAGGCTGGGGTGCGGGCGAGGGGTGCGGGGGAGAGCAGTGTGTATGTGCCTGCCCCTGTCCCTGTGCTAATTTGTTTTAAAAATCCATGTTGCATGAAAAGTGCTACCACCACTCAGATTTTCTGACGAACAGAGTCTGGAATGCTTCGGGACACCTGCCTGCCCCATTACATGGCCCTGGCGGACCAGGACGCCCTAGAGCAGCAGCTCCCAGCCGGGGTGGGCCTCATCCAGTGCTGGCTCTGTCCCACAGGCGAGGGAGGGCAGCCGATCGGCTCTGGCCCCCGGCCCCTGGCCTCAGCCGCCTCATGCGCAGAGTGGGCGTGAGTGTCCGAGCTGGAGTTCTGGGCTGCTGAGGACCCGGGAGCCCTTAGTGAACCGTCCAGAGGGGAGCTAGCTCCGGTCATCCCCGCCGTCCCCACAGGGTTTGTGGGGAGGAGACCCAGAGGGGAGGGGCAGGGCCCGGGTCAGCAGTACTGGGCTCCCCCACGTGGCCATGTGAGAAGGGTGTCGGCCTCGCCAGCCCGGCCCGCTGCCCACCCGCTCCAGAGGGCCCGCACATCACCGTGGCACTGGGGAGGCTCGCTCCAGACGCCCTGCGGCTGGCAGACCCGGACGGGGCTGGGGGCACTCGGGCTGTAGCCTCGGTCACACAGGTACACGGCCACTGAGCCCAGCCGAGTGCCATTCAAGTGCAGCGTGGCATGCTTCACCTCCTCGGGGGGGCCGCAGTCCACCTCTGCAAGGACACAACAGCCTGCACCTCGGGGCACCTGCCCCCTGCCCTGCCCTCGGCCCACCGGGGCCCAGAGCTCGGGACCCCCTCTCCCCGCACAGCCCGGCCCATGGTGAAGGCGCCCCAACTTCCAGGACAGGCTGCCCGCAGGCTCCCCCTCCCTCTCCCCCGCTCCACGCCCTCCCAACCCCGGGTCTTCCAGAGTTCGCAGGGACACCCGAGCCCCGACCTGGTCCCTCAGGCCTCTCACCCGCCTGGCAGCGGCGTCCCGTGTACCCTGCCCGGCAGCGGCAGGAGAAGCCTGCGCCCAGGCCCTCGCAGGTGCCCCCATTTGCACAGGGGCTCCAGAAGCAGGGGGAGGGGGCTGAAAGGGCGCAGGGGGTCGCTGTCACCCATCACTGTCCTTCCCGAGGCCTCTGGGCAGCTTGGGGCTTCCCGTCTGCCCCCTGCCTCCTGGGCCAGCCCCGCCTGGCCACCGGCCCGCTGCACCTTACCTATCTCACAGTGCCGCCCGGAGAAGCCGGGGGGACAGTCACACTTGTATTTGCCAATATAGTGAAAGCAGGTGCCTCCGTTGTGACAGGGGCCGGAGGCGCACGAGTCCGGTTTCCCTGGAAGCAGAGGCCACGTGGGGTCGGAATCGTGCGTGGCGTCACGTGTGCGCGCCCGCCCCCCGCCCCCCGCCGGCCCGCGGCCCCCGCGGCGGCGCACCGATCTCGCAGTGCCTGCCGGTGAAGCGGTAGGGGCAGCTGCAGTGGTACTCGCCGCCCGCCTCCTTGCACGTGCCCCCGTTGCGGCAGGGCCCCGAGCTGCACAGGCGTGGCCGTGCTGTGGGGACGGACAGAGGGACAGCGAGGCGGTGAGCGAGGCCCGGCTGGCCCTGCAGCACCCACGACGGACGGCCTGCGTCTCCGCCGAGTCCCACCGGCCCAGCGGCCGGGTGCGCACGGGCCAGACTGGCGGTCCCGAGGCCCCCACTCTCCAGCGGGGCTCGGGACCCTTCCCGGCGCACGCGCAGGACGGGCTGCGGCAGCCCGTGCCGGTCCCCACGCTCCGCAGCCCGCCGCGACGCCCTGTGCTGTCCCAGGCTGCGCTGGCGCAGGCGCGTCCTCCCGGCCGCTGAGGAACTCGGGCGCCTGGGCCCGGGTTGGGCGTCCACACAGGTAAAGGTGTGGATCAGGGGCACTGCTGTCCCCAGCTTGAGGACTCACACTCCGCGACAGAGCTGGGTGTGTGGGGGGAGAAGGGGTGCTGCCTGCTGAGCTCAGCCCCATGCCCGCCCCCCCCCCCCCCCCCCGCCCAAGGCGCCTTGCAGGCTGTGTCGGCGTTCCAGCCACCCACCCGCCCCTGAGGGCAGCCGCCCTGGGTCCCCCGTGCTTCCCCTTTGGGACGCTGTTGTGAAGGACCCGGGACAGCGGAGCCACGGGCACCCGAGCCGGGCTCTGGAGAAGGGGCCAATGCGCGGAGCGCGCAGTGGGCGAGGGGCGCGCACCTTGCTCACAGTGCCTGCCGTGGAACCCGCGGGGACACTCGCACGTGTACGAGTCGTCGTGGGCATCACAGGAGCCTCCATTGAAGCAGGGGTCAGAGTCGCAGGGCGAGGGCAGCGCTGCGGGGACAAAGGGGGCCCTGCAGCGGGTGTCGCACCCCGCGCAGGAGGCTGCAGGGGCCGCGCCTACCAGGTCCGCTTGACCGGCCAGAACCTGGGCCGCTTAAAATACATTCGCCGGGGCTTGACCACGCCGGGCTCTGAGGCCCCTCCCTGGAACTCTGTTATTTCTGAATTTTCCAGAATCCAGCCTCCCTCTTTTGAGAGCCGGATGGAGCTGTGGTCCATGACGTTTTCACGTCACCACGAGCAGCCCAGCACACGTGACGACACACGTGACGACAAAGTACGTGAGTCATTAGGCACATGGGCAAGGACGGAGCAGCGACTTTGGACCACGCGCGCAACTGCGCAGGCGTTACCTTACGACAGCCAGGGGGGGCCCGGGCACCCAGCACCCGGCGCAGCGGCGAGGTCGGGGGACAAGGACCTGGGCTGCACCACCAGGACAGCTTGGAGGGGCGCAGCCACCGCAGGAAGCCTCGGCCTCTGGCCTGCCGTGCCCCGCTGCTTCCCTTCACCCCCCCTTTTCGGGTACCCCCCAGCCCCGCGGGCGCGCCCCCGCGTCCCCTCACAGCGGCTGGCGTTGTGGTCGGTGTGGCAGACGCAGAGGTAGCTCCCGCCGTACTCCATGCAGTAGCCGCCGTCGGGGCACTGCGCGTTCACGTTGCAGGGCGTGGCCGTGACTTCTGCGGGGAAAGGGGGAGCCCTGTCTCGTCTTCCTGGGGACACGTCCTGGACGAGGGTCTGGCTGCGCGAGAGCCAGTGACCGCGCCGGGGCAGCCAGATCAGGCACTTCTGGGCCAGCCCCTCCTGGGGCCACTGCTGGGGGGCCTGGACAGGGACCCCAGTCCAGGTCGCAGCCGCCATTTAAACCCGGGTTAGGGGGAGGCTCGGGGCAGGGCGCCTACCAAATTCGCAGAGAAGCCCAAAGAAGCCGGGGGGGCACTGGCAGAGGGTGGCGTTGGTCGCCAGGCACCTGCCCCCGTTGCGGCACTCACAGTCCTCGGGGGTTCCTGCCGCGGAGAGAGGGAGGAGCCTCTAATGTGGGGGCGCCGGAGGGCGGGGCCCTCTCCCGACCCCGCCCACTCCTGGCGCCCTTCCGGGTGTACACCCGCGAGCCCGCCCCCGCCCTCACAGTTCTCTGTTGGGGGTGTCTGCATGCGCCCCCCACGGGAAGCTCCCCCGCGGACCCCCACGCACTGTCGCGGCAGTCGCGGCCCATGAACCCTTCGGGGCACTCGCACGCGTAGCCGGGGTCCGCGTCCACGCAGGTGCCCCCGTTCTGGCAAGGTGCCGAGAGGCAAGCGTCGGGCACCGTGGGGCTTCCTACAAGAAAGACGTGGTCACCGGGCGACGGCACTCGTCGCGGGGTTCACCTCTGTTCTCGGGGCCGAGCGGGGTCGAAGTCTGGGGCCCGTTGCGCAGCAGCTGCTTCCCTGCCGCCAACTTCTTATTGGATCTGATTAGCATGTCAAGGTTCGCACCTTGCAAGGTGGCTAATGAGCTTGCATTAGTAGAAGAGTCACTTCTGTTGATTGTTCCTGTCTGCTTTCACTTGTTTTATTCTTCTGTACAAAATGTAGTTTCTTTGTAAAATCTTTTGAGATCACTTATGTGTTGTCTGACACGAATTTAGTTAAACATACTGATATTTAGACAACAGTCTGGGCGAGGAGAACTGTGGCACATAGTGTGACTTTAAGCAACCAGCCAGGTGAGGGCGCAGCCTGCCCGTGTTGGCCATCTGACCCAGGGGCCCACGGCAGGCACAGTGTCACCTTTGTCTTATGGCTAAAATGTAATTTCCTCGTAAGTTTCAGACTCAGTAAATCTGACAGTTCGTCCTGAGCAGCTCCCTGGGGAGAAGCCGCCCGCGCTGTTGGTGGCATGTGCTGTTGGTGGCATGGGGCCGTGGCCCCAGGAAGCCGTGGACCTGTTCTGTGAGTCGTGAAACCTAGTTGGCCTTTTAATTGATCTGAGTCACAATCGGCATTTAGACAAGAAAGAATAGAGTAGGAAGTAGTAGATCTCGTCACACCCAGTAAGGGTCAGTTGCCTTCCCCGGCTCCCACTGTGTGGTCCCTTGCAGGCCCGGGGGTCGCAGTAGGGAGGGAGGGTGGAGGACGGTTCAGACTCTCCTGAGCAGGGAGAGGGGCCTGCATTTTGCGGGGAGACGGGGCCCAGCGAGGAGCGGGGACTTGCTCAGCGACACTCAGCAGGTGAGGCGGAGCCAAGACCAGCACAGCCCTGGGTCATTCCG
>CM053503.1:166954076-166966346 GCA_028627145.1 Eidolon dupreanum | reverse complement strand
CGCGCGGGGCACCGGGCCCAGCTCCCCCTCTGGCGGCTCCCACGCTAAGCTGACTGGCCAGAGCTGTTGTCACAGAGCAGTGACAGAGCCTCGAGGGCGAGCGATGCCCAGGGGTGCTGGAGGGGGCGGGGGGCGGGGAGGCGAGACTGCCGCAGGGGCGGCGGTGCGAAGGCGCTGAGCCCCCAGTCAGGGTGGGGGTGAGCGGGTGCAGCCCGCCTCTGTCTGCCCTCTGACCCCGACCCAGGATGCGGGCTCCCTGACTCCCACTCGCCTGGCTGCACCGCGCGTCCTGCTGACAGCTCACTCCCCAAACAGCTCAGCACAGGGGCCAGACAGGCCCTGAGCCGGGGAGCGGCTCCCTGGAGTCGTGGGAGTTGTGGGGGTCGTGGGGGTCGTGGGGGTTGTAGGGGTGGGAGGGCCCGGCACCCCAGGTGCTTCAGCGGCGGAGGCCCACGCACACCATCGGGCAGCAGCTGGGTGCCGTGGGGGAGGGGAGACTCAGGGAGCAGCACGCTGACCCCATGGGACACCGCCCGGTGTCCCTGCTCTTAAAGGCTCTGGGGCCAAGCTGAGTCCCGAGACCTGGGAGCCTTGGTGGGGTGGAGAGCCGGTGCCTGTGGGGGTCACCGGACTGGACACAAGAAAGCGGAGGCTCAGGGGTCCTGGCACCAGCCCCCAGCCCTCTGGGGGCCTCACTGGGCCCAGACAGCTGGCTCCACACGACAGCTGGAGGCTCCAAACGTGTCCTGTGGCTGCTGCTCGCCCTCATACATGGGGCTGGGGGAGGTGGCGAGGCGTTTCTGGCACACACTTGGTTCGACAGAGGGCTCTGTGCGTCCCTAAGTAATGGCTGCTGTCAGCAGGTGTGTGAGGGGACTTGAGTCCGGCCGAGGTGGGTGGCGATCCAGGGTCATGGTGGTTTGATTTAAGGGGTTTCTTTGTTGGCTCCGCTCGCAGCTTCCCACAGTGAGACTGGGAGCAGGTGTGGTCTGCCTTCCTCCCCTGGCAGGTGAAGGGGCAGGGGCAGGGCGCCGAGGGAGGCTGGGGCGGGGCTGGGGCGGCAGGGGGCAGGGCTGCACCGGAACCAACCACGGCACTGGGAAGGGCGACGTGGGCACAGTGGGGGGACGTCAGGGCGCCTCGAGAGGAACTGCAGCCCGGGCGCAGGCTGTGAGACCCCAGGGGCTGGGGAGAAACAGCCTCCACTGCTGGGAGCAGCTGGGTGCCGGGCTCCCGGGGGTGCGGGCGGGCTAGGGTGGGGGTTTGTGCCTCCCCCTGACAGCTGGCTGTCTGACCTCAGAAACCCCCAAGGCCCCATCGAGCTGGGGCTGCGGTGAGGGGGCTTGATGGCTCCCCCTCACCCAGGCCCTGCGGCCAGCCTGTGCAGACCCCGGCTCGGTCCGGAACGGGCACTGGCCTGTGCCAAGGTCGCAGCCCAGCCTGACCCCCTGGGGCCCAGAGGCCTGAGTGCTGCAGCCACAGCCCCTCGCCCATCTCCGGGTGCCCACGTGTGGGGCCCAGCCCTCTGGGGCACGCTGACCCCTGCCCTCACCAGGCCGCCCGCCCCTCCAGCTCTCCTGCAGCCAGTGGGCCGGGGCGGGGCCTCTCACCTGTCTCACAGGTGGGCCCACTGAAGCCATCTGGGCACTGGCAGCTGAAGCCGTCAGCATTGTGAGTGCAGGACCCGCCATTCTGGCACGGGCGCGAGGCACACCCATTCACACCTGCAGATGGGGCGGGGGCGGGGCCTCAGTGGAGGAAGGCAGGCTGGGAGGGCCGGTCACACCTGGAGTGAGGGGACAGCAAGCCTGCAGAGCCTCGCCCCCAGGGCGCCCTGCTCCAAGGGGCCGCTGCTGCGCCCACCGCAGGCTCACGGGCACGGGGCCGCTGCATCTGGCGCCCAGCGGTGCCCACACACGCCGCGCCCACCACGGGGACGGAGGCCCTCGACCTGGGGCTGTCAGGGGCCCAGGTGCTCTCACAGCGTCGCCGAGCCCGGCGGTGACTCACCCAGGTGGCACTGCCTCCCCGTGAAGCCCGAGAGGCAGGCGCAGGTGTACGAGGGGTTGCCCGTGACACAGTCGTCGATGCACGTGCCACCGTTGCGGCACGGGCGCAGGGCCAGGCACACGGAGGCTGCGGACACAGGACCGAGCAGAGCTGTCACCCCCTTCCCTCCCCAACCCGAAGGCCCGTCTCTGAGGAGTGGCCCGTCGCCCCCTGGCGGCCGAGCGTCCAGGGTTTCGCTCTCCGGGTCTGTGCGGGAGAGCCCGGTGTGACCGAGGCCTGCCCTCCGCCTGCGCTCCCCGCCGCCGTTAGGACTGCTGAGCTGTGACTCTGGTGGTGGCTCGTGGCGGGTGGCCTTCCCCAGAATCCCGTACACCCACAGCTCCTTCCTACCCCGCTGATGCGTCAGCTTCCCAGTTTGTCTAAGGGGCTGAGAAGACAGGGACCCGAGGATGCTCAGCAACACAGGGATGCCACTCTGCGTGGACAAGGGGGTCCCCGCGTGGAACCAGCAGCAGCGGGGGCCCCGAGGGCAGCTGCAGCTTGTCCCAGGCTGCCTCGGGAGGTATGGGAACACAGCACCCGGTTTCCCGTGAGTGAGACGAGAGCCTCCGGCTCAGAACCATCAAAACCGGTGTCACCCAGTGTAGCCTGCTGGCCAGGGAGGACCTCTGGGGGTCCCCAAGGGCCACCAGCTCCCACGCCTGGCCCTTTTGGACAGGAAGCTAATAGAACTTGGCCCGTGGAGCCCTAGCCCTCTGGAGGAGCAGGCTGCTGAAATCCACGATCGCTAAGCACAAGCGGGCAAGTGACGAGTGTCCCAATGTCTTGGCCCTCGTGTGCGAGGAGGCCCACACCTGGCGTGGTGTCGAGGGGAGGACCCTCTGGTCCAGAACACCGCCAAGGCTGTGGCTGTGTTTTGGGACGGTTCCTGCTTCTTGCCTGTACTTGCCAGTCCTGCAGCCACATCGTCACCCAGTCCGCCGTGGTGTGGCCACACTGTGGTGTGTGGCAGCTGACTTCGGAGCCCTGACTTGGGACCAGCCTTGCTCAGGAGTTAGACGTCCTGATGTGGACCCAACGTCTCAGCTGTGAACCGCTCCCCTTCCTGGTAAAGTGGGTGGGTACCATCCTGGACTGACACACGCGGGCTCCGTCCCCTGGGCTCACAGTGTAGTGGTGGGGACACCAGGGGACTGGCTGCCCCGCCCCCTGCACCGTGCTCCAGTAGGGAGGGCCAGCAGTGCCTGCCCATCAGCTCCCCCGGGAGGCCCGGGGCAATGGGGGAGAAGCACCTGGACGTGGGAGGGCTGGCCAGGTCCTGAGGACCCCAGTCCTCGGTCACACTACAGCCTCTGCAGGGGAGCACCACCCGCTTGTACCTGTACCCACACCTGTGCCCACACTGGTTCACCCACCTGTCACCTGCACCCACACCTGCACTGCTGCCCACTCACACCAATGCACATCTGCACCCATACCTCACTCCTTAACCACAGTCCAAGCCCCCAGCCGTTGGCGGGTGACGACAACCAGACTTCTCGCCACTCACCGGAAGAAGCTGCTGAGATATGGTGACCAAACCGCCTGAACCTCCACTGCCCAGGTCCCCCGACCCCGGGCTGCAGGAGGGCTTTTGCCTGAGCTCAGACTGCGCCGGGGATGGGCGGGCTCGTTTCCAGCCCTCTGGGAGTCTTCCTGCCCCCGTGCCGCCCGCTCGCGCACGCCGGTCCTCCCAGGCCTTCGCCCCGGGCGCGCGGCGTCTGTTCCCGCGTGGCGCACGCGCATGCGCACGCCCCCCCCCCCCCCGGCCCAGTCTGGGTGGGCTCCACTGCGCAGGGCCGCTCTCGCGGGCCTTTCGGGGACGCAGCCCTTGCCGGTGGCCTTGGTCGGGGTGAGTCCGCGGGGCAGGTCCCAGGACCCGCTTCGCGGTGGCCCGGATGGCAGGGCGTGGTATCCGCCGCTCTCTGTGGAGTGGCCCAGTCAACCGCGGGACGCCCCCTCCCTCCGCTGGCAGCAGCGAAGTTTCAGGAGGGTCTGTGACTCGCCCAGGACCACACACCCTTCTGCGGCCAGTCCGGCTGTCCCTACAGGCCACGTGCGCGTCCCCAGGGTGGACCCTCCCCCCTCCGCTGTGTGTTCTGGGCCCTAAGGACCCCTGGGTGTCCCCCTCCTGTCGGGTGCAGAGACGCCTGGGGTGTCTAACGGGCAGGAGGGCCCGGCAGAAAAGGAGAATGGGCCAGGCAGAGGAAAGACTCGGGGACCAGCGGACGGACAGACGGACGCAGCAGCCCGGGCGGGCGGGGCTGGCGCCGCGTCCCCCTCCCGCCCCCGGCACCTGCCCCGCCCCCGCCCCGCCCCCGGCGCCCTGAGCCGCCCCCTCTGTCCTCTTACTTGTCTGGGCGCAGCCCCCCACGCGCACCTGGGCATCATCGATTCTGAACGCCCAGCGCCCGGGCACGCCCACGTTGGTGGTGGTCTCCACCTGCGCCATGTCCGCCGTGCGGGAGCCGGGGATGCTGAAGTAGCGCAGCCCGTCCCCTGCGTTGAAGCCGGCCTGCGTGGGTGTGGAGAGAGGGGCAGGTGCGGGCTGGGTCCGCAGGTCCCTGACGTTCCCGAGGCCCGCTCCCGGGGTGGCCGAGGTGGAAGAGAGCGCGTGGGAGACAGCCTAGTGAGCTGGACGACTCTGAACTCCGCGTGTCCTCGCTCCCCCCCCCCACGGTGACCCTGCGGGAGGTCGGCGGTCTCCCAGCCAGGTCCTGACAGTTCCCCACGGCAGTTCCCCAAGTCGAGGACGTTGTTGGGCCCTGGGCGGACCCGGGAGCCCTCGGTGCACAGATTCTAGGCCCCTTCTGCCCGGCGGCAGCTGGCCCTGCAGGCCCCGCAGTGCGGGGGGCACAGGTGCCTTGGGCCCTAGGACGTTTGTGAGGTTCTGGGCTGGGGGAGGCCTCGGCTCAGCGCTGGGTGTGTGTGGGGGGGTCTGCCTGCCTCATGGGCTCGTGACAGCCCTGGAGTGGGGAGCGGGGCCCCTACCTGGGCTGCGATGCCCCCCAGGCCCGTGGCGTTGCCCCCGCTGCTGGCGTGCGTGCCCGTGGTCCACGTGATGGACTCGTAGTTGAAGATGGTGAAGGAGGACGCTCCGTCCGTGACCAGCACGGTCTGGAAGGTGTTGACCTGCCAAGGAGGGGCCTGAGCAGGGTGCTGCAGCTCGTCCCCCCGAGCCCCACCCCGCCCCCATCCCCGGACACCGTCATCGTCCTGTCCCCCCACAGGGCAGGACCTCGATGGCCTCGTGCTCCGTCCTCTCCTGTGTCCCGGTGGCCCTGGCACCAGCCAGCCCCTCCCCATAGCTGCTGCCTGGCGGGAGAGGGTCTGAGGGGGCCCAGGGACACCGGAAGCAGACACTGTCCCCGAGGCCATGGGCGCAGAGCGTCAGGGCTCGCTAGGCCAGGTGCACAAAGCTGTCTCGTGTGACCAGGATAAGAATGTGAAGGGAACAAGGGGAAAGGTAGAAAGAGGGACTGAGAAGAAAACTTTAATACTTAGGTTTTATGGTTTTCATGGAATTCAGTGAAAATATTGGTGGGTAGTGTATATATGAGTCTATTTCAGATCAGGTGAAGGGTGGGGTTGTATAACAAAGGGTCTCAGGACAAACGGGAAACTCTGAAAAACGATAAAACTAGAGCTTTGCATCACTCGTGACGATAAACCCGAATCAAGCCCGGATGTGGATGGAGCATCTTGGTCCTGGAAGATGGAGGGGTGGAGCCTCCCGGGACGGGCCGCTCGCTGACCAGAAACAGCTTCATGCGTCTGGCTGCAAACGCGGTTGAGTATAAGAAAGGGCCATAAACTCAAACCGAATGGCAAACAGCAAAGTGAAAATGTACTTATAACACAGATAAAACTTAACATCCTTAATTCAAGAAGAGCGGGGTGCCGTGCGGTGGAGGCTGCAGGCGGTGCCGAGTCCGGATGCCGCTGGCGGACACGGCACCGGGGGTCCCGCGGTGCTCGGGCAGACCTCGTTTTACTGCGTTTCGCTCTGCTGCGCCCCACAGATGATGTGGTTTTTAGAAACTGAAGGTTTGCGTTGAGCATCATTTGCTCGCTTTGTGCTACGTCTCTGTGCTACGTTTGGTGATTCTCAAAGTATTTCGGACTTTCTCGCCATTATTATATTTGTCACGGTGATCTGAGATCGGTGACCTTTGACCCAGCCGTTGTGATTGTTCCGGGGCGCCAGGAAGGGGACCCACAGAAGACAGCCAACGTAACCTGTGTGCATTCTGACCTGGCCGTCCCTGTCTCGCCCTCCCCAGGCCGCCCGGTTCCCTGTGACACAGCAACAGAGAAACAGGGGCAGTTAAGCAGCCTACAGTGCCCTCTAGCGGCTCAAGTGAAAGGGAGGGGCTCGCTTCTCTCACTTTGAGTCAAAGCCACGGGGGACCAGCTTAGTGCGGAGGGCGTGAGCTAAGCCTCTGCACCGAACAGTGAATGAAAGCCAAGAAAGTTCCCGTAGGGAAGTAAAAGTGCTGCCCCAGTGACGGCCGGGCCGTCAGCGAGCGGGCGACACGGCGCGGGCTTCGTGTCTGCACAGGCCAGACCGCCCACAGCGTCCCCTGACGCCGGAGCCTCCCCCCGCCCAGGCCCCAGCTCTCCTCGGAAGAAGAGGCCCCCTGCGGCTTTCATAGCTGAGAGGGGTCAGCGCCCGGCTTCAGCGCCCCCCCGGGACAGGGCAGGCTGACCTCGTGCGAGGGGCGAACGCAGCTGGGGGCTCTAGGCTGAAGCCAGCGGCCGCCGGCCGTTCTGAAGATCCTCGGCCCTTAAGACTGACCCTGAGTCTGCTCCGCCTGCAGCGCGCCCCACGGCGGCTCGGCTGTTCACAGCGGGGCTTCCTGCGTGCGTTAAGCCCGCTGTCGAGACCGACTGCTCAGAAGAAAGATGCCTTTCGAAATATGACGGCTCACGGACAAGGCTCCTGGTCCTCCAAGAGCTCTGACGGGCTGGACGAGGTGAACGTCATCCTCACGCCTGCGAACACAGCGCCCGCCCTGCAGCCCTGGATCGAGGAGTGATTCCGACTTTCAGGCCTTATTATTTAAGAAATGCTTTTCGTAAGGCCACAGCTGCCACAGACGGTGATTCCTCTGGTGGAGCTGGGCACCGTGGACTGAAAACCTTCCAGAACGGACCCCTTGCTCTAGACGCCATTAAGAACATGCACGATTCATGCGAAGAGGCCAAAATATCAGCATTAACAGGAGCCTGGAGAAGCTGATTCCAGCGCTCATGGGTGACTGGAGGGGTTCGAGACCGGGGCGCACGTGACCGCAGGTGCAGCGGAAGCGACAGGAGAACAAGGACTGGCCGTGGCTGAGTCGCTGCCACCTCACGATCGAGCCTGAGCAGGTGAGAAGATGCTTCTCACGAGTGAGCAAAGAAAGGGGTTTCCTGAGACGCAGCCCACTCCCGGGAAGATGCTGTGAAGACCGTGGAAATGACGAGGGACTGAGACCATCACGCAAACTCAGTGGACAAAGCAGCAGCAGAGTTTGAGAGGCGGACGGAGGTTCTTCTGCGGGCGAAACGCTGCCCACCGGCGTCGCGGAGAACTCACTCGCGAAGGAAACGGCCAGGGCCACCCGGCCTTCGGCGGCGTCACTGCGGAGGCCAGACCCTCCGCCAGCGGAGGGAGTGTGACCCCGAAGGGGCAGGCGACGGTTAGCAGTTCTCGGTGACCGCGCCGTCAGCGAAGGCGCACGCAGTGTGCATGTGCACGTGAAGCTACGGCGCCCTTAACCGGCCACGCGGCAGCGTACACGTGACTTCTGTGTGCACCAGGAAACCAAAAACCCACGCGACCCTCGCTTCCCCCCGGCGGCCTGGAGCCGAGCCCACAGTGTCCCTGCGGCTCCCCGCGTCCCTTCTTACGCAAACGGTGACCCCACGGAAACTGAGGTGACGCTCACAGAAGCCCATCTTTCCTGATTCACTGTCCAGCTCTCAAAAGTCCCGCAGTGAGTCTCACTCGAGACGCGCCTGGCGAGCCTCCTTCCTGTCCCTTCTCTGTTCCATCTCGCCTGCTGGACACCTCGGAGTCTGTGAGCTTCCCGTCACCCGGCACTTCCCTCCCTGACCTCCGCTCCCAGCACTGCTGGGGACCCCGGGCCCCATCTCCTCATGCTGTCTGGCACGGCCACCTCAGCATGTCCGGGACCGAGCCCGTCACTTGCACCCCCTAGATCCTGAGCACAGGCTCAGCTGCACCCCTGCCCCCACATACACACAGTGTGTGTGACAGGAAACCATGCACTACGCTGGCTGCTTCTGTCTCTCTCCTGCCAGCCAGCGACCTGTCACATCCACCTGACTGGCTGCTCTGAACGGTCCAGTTCCTCCGGGTCTGGAAGCCCCCGGGGGGCCGAGCCTCCTCAGGCCAGCACGACAGTGTCAGGGAGGGCCCTTGCCCGCTGGCCGGGCTGTGCTGGGGACCTCTCGGCACCCGGCATCTTTACCACACAGTCGCTGTGTCACCCCACGGGAGAGACGTGTCCCGTTGCTCTGTCCAGGGCTCTCTCCCCGGTGACCCCTAGAGGCGCCTCTAAATGAACATTTGATCAGTGGGTGAACAAACAGCTCTGAAGACGCCACTCTGCGCCCAGTGGCTCTTCTCTGGAGCGTGACCTCGTGTCATGCATGGCTGTGACCTGCAGGAGGGGGCAGCTGCTGTCCTCACTGGAGGGGACCCGCCCGCCATCACTGGGCACAGGGCTCAGCACGTTGTCACGTTTGGTGTCATCAAGGACTAAAGCTCAAGTGTAGTCGCTTCTCCTTTAACCCTTTGGGCAGGAAGCACCCCGGTGGGAACCCCTCTAAATGTCACCCCCTCGTCCGGGCGCCTGAGCCACTCCCCTGGGCATTTGGGGTTTTCCCGGAGGACGGGGGAGGGCAGAGGCCTCCTCCTCCAGCCGGGCTGTGTGACCTTGGGCAAGTGACTCCTGGGCATGGACCGGCGACTACGTCCCACCCACCTCAGCGAGACGGGCCGGAGGGCACAGTCCTCGCCTCCCCAGAACGGAACTCACAGGGGACGAGGAGCTGCCTCCGAAGAAGGTCACGCGGTACCAGGTGGCGATGAAAACCCAGGTGGCAGAGAAGCCCGGGAGCTCAGGGAAGTAGCGCCGGATGTCCTCGGAGGCCCTGAGCAGGGTGGCGGGGTCGGCGGCCTCCCGGTAGTACACGTCGCCCGCACGCCGGTTGTCCACGTCCGCCCAGAAGGCTGCCACCACGCAGCGGTCCTTGGCGACAGGGAAGGCCACCGGCGTGAACTGAGAGACCTCCTTCAGGAAGGAGATGATGCCGTTGTTGTTCACCTGTGGGTGGGGGGAGCAGTCAGGGGCGTCCGGAGGGGGGAGCCGGCGGTTTGGGGGTGGCACGTGGCTCAGCCTCCCTCTGGGTGAGCATGGGACCCCTCGGCCTCCTCCATTCCCTCCCTGACGGGTCCCCAGGCCCTGATGCCCCGGAGGGCCTGGCCCTGGGCTGCTGCTGCGGGATGGGGAGCCGCAGGGTGGGCTCTGCTCCAGGCAGGCGCTCGGGCCCCGGAATGGACGTGGACTGCAGTGGCTCCGGACAGGTGGTGGCTCCAGGTCCCAGGCAGAAGCAGAGAGAAACCCTCTGGAGGAAGATGCCACCACCTCAAGCCTCGAGTTATTCCCACAAGTAATGTTTCAAATGCACCACCCGGAACACAGTCGAAGGGAAGCGGGCACACCAGGAAGCAAGACACCAGTGACAAGAGTGAGCGGAAAAGAGGAACACCAGATGTGGGAGTTATCAGGCACAGACAGTGACACAGCTAAGGTCGCTGCGTTCGAAGAAATAAAAGGCAAACTTTAAAACCTGCCAGCAGTCAAAGCGACCTTGAAAAAGAACAAAGTCGGGGGACTCACGTCCTGAAACAGGTGGCGTTGACAAAAAGACAGACAGACCCAGGAGTGGAACAGAGAGCCTAGGCACGAACCCGCGCACGTTTGGTCGCATGATTTTCAACAAGGGAGCCAGGACCGTTCAGTAGAGAAAGGGCAGCCTTGTCAGCAAATGGTGCTGGAAAAACTGGATGTTCACAGGCAAATGGATGAAGTTCACTCTTACCTAACGTCATGTACAAAAATGAGCTCCCAGCGGATCAGAGACCTAAACCTGAGAGCTAAAAATGTAAGACGCAGAAGAAAATGTAGCATAAAAGCCTCACGACCTTGGCTTTGGCAATGATTTCTTAGATGTGACACCGAAGGCACAGGTAACAAAAGAAAAAGTAGACAACCTTGAGTTCATCAAGATTAAAAACCTTTTGTGCATCAAAAAACACTATCAACAGAGTAAAAAGGCAATGCCAAGAAAAGGAGGAAATGTTTGCACATCACATTGAATAAGGGGTTAGCAAGAGGGTGTACAGAGAACTGTAACTCAGCAGTAAAACCCACAACAGCCTGATCAAAAAACAGGCAAAGGACCTGAACAGACATTTCTCCAGAGAAGCTACGGGAATGGCCAACGAGCCCAGGGAGCGAGGCTCAGCATCCCTGGTCAGCAGGAAATGGGAGTCAAACCCCGTGAGACACCACCTCACACCCATGAGGACGGCTGCTGTGCTCCCGTGTTGGTGAGGCTGTGGGGACAAGCGCTGGGGACAGCAGTTGGCAGGGTCCTTCCAGGGGCGCTGGGGTTCAGAGGTGAGCGAGCACTCGGGGCGCCCAGGCTGGAGGGGAAGGAGCCCACCCAGCGTCCCAGGCCGGCAGCGCCCTCTGCCTGCGGCAAGGCCACCAACACCCCGTTTGAAATTGGGGTGCTGTCGGCCCAAGGCGAGAGCTTGCAGAAGCTGAGCGTGACCCATGGGGGCTTTGTGACTCCCTGGCCCGATGTCCCCCTTTGGGGCGGGTCGCCTGGGACTTGGCCACTGACGAGGGAAGGGCGCAACAGGGCGGGTGGTCGATGGAAACGGTACGGGCGCCGTGCCGCCTGGGTGCCCGTGCGGCAGGGGCAGCTCCCCAGGGAGCCTCGTCTCCCACTCCGGCACCCAGGGAATCGCTGGCTCCGTGGGCCCTCGGGTCACAGAGGGCCTCCTGGAAGCCCACCTGGGTCGCTGGTGGCCCCGCCAAGCTGGAACCCGGTGGTGTCCACTGGGCGGCAGCAGGCGTCCCGCCCCAGCCCCAGCTCCGGAAGCCCGCGACAGGCCGGTCAGTGCTCCGGGCAGAACTGGAGCGGCGACCCTCGCCGCGGAAGGGGCTGACCCTGAAGACATCTGCGTCTGTCTGCTACGTGTCTGCAGTCTCCAAGGCCACTCCTCACTGGTGGACAGTCCAGTGTCCAGCGGCCATCCCACAGTCCCCACAGTCCCCCGGCAGCCGGTCCCGCCGAGTCCTGGCTCAGCGTCCCCAGAACAACCCCAGAGCCTCTGCCGCCTGGCCATCCTGGTCACGCGCCCACCAGGGAGTTTGCTCGTGGGCTGCGCTGTCCCCACAAAGGGTCCCTCTGCTCTTGGCTGCCCCCCGGGTAACGACAGACGGAAGGGAGGGGCTGCCACAGGGTCTGCAGGGGGCGCATCTCTGTCCCCCCGCAGCAGCCCCAGGCCAGCCTGGCCAGAGCGCCCTGCGGAGCCAGCTCGACTCTGGCCGGGCCGCCTGGGTTCTCCCTTTGGAGCGACACGGCGCTCGGTCACGGAGACGTGGGGCGCCGACACGTCACGCCTGTGCCGCGCCGTGACGACAGTGCCCTTTGCTTCCGAGGCGGGAGCCTCGGGTCCAGTGCCGGCGCCTGCAGACCAGGGACGGGCTCACGCCAGCATGCAAGCAGCACGCCACCACATCTCAGACTTCGACAGGTTTACACGTGTGACAGAAGTTCTCTGAATGCTAGGAATGTAAGGGAACTTCCTCGATCTGATAAACGGTGTCTTCAGAATGGACAAGAACAAACATCATGTTTAATGGTGAAATACGGAGCACTTCTTCTTGAGACTATGAACAAGACAAGGACCCTGCCAACACCGTTTCTAAGTGGCTAGCATAGAAAGGAGACTCACCCCACACGGCACGATGGAAACCGGTTGAATTTAAAGTGATTAGAGAGAGCCACAGCTGTCACTGGCTGCGAATAATACGAACGTGAGTGTAGAAAAATCCAAAACGATCCCTAGGTAATTTACTCAAAGCGATAAGAGGTTTGGTTTGGTTGCTAAATATAAAAATTAGAAAATGA
>CM053503.1:166940304-166953976 GCA_028627145.1 Eidolon dupreanum | reverse complement strand
GATGCCACAGCCGCCCGGACGGTACTGGCTCTGGGCGACGGGAGGGGACCAAGCGGGGACACAGCCCAGAGGCAGCCACAGAGCCCCGGGGGGACAAGGGGAATGGGCGGTTCTGTTTCTTAAAATGGGGAGCCCACCAGCCTCTGACAAAATCCAGCTGCAGGTGTGTGACACACCTCAGGGTGAGCAGCACACTAACCCAACGACAGTGTCGGAGGACGATGCGGGCCGATGCAGTCATGCCGGGGCCATGTTGAGTGAGGAACAGAAACCTCTAGCCGTGAAATAAGGGCGGGCGCACGTTACATTAGCATTAAGAAGTCACCCAAGGACCCATTAAAGGGGGTTACACCAGCGCAGATCCGGGAAGGGCATCTGCCACCCTCCCAGCCTGGGCTGCCGGACACCTGCCAGATCTCAGGGCCCAGGCGGATGGGCGGAGGAGAAGGGGGCACCTGGACCGTGGCATCCCACATGGCAGCGGTGGGCGAGCATGCGCGGCCGCGCCCCGCCTCACTGGTGACGACGAGCCGCCGCGTGCGTGGCCGGCGCTGAGTCTGACAGAGCGGAAGCGGGCGCCTCCCGCCCCGGGCACATGCACCGCCACGCACGCGCGGGCACACGCGTGCACCGCCACACACACATGGGCACACACACGTGCACCGCCACACGAGTGCACCGCCACTCACGTGTGCACTCAACACGCACGGGCACACACACACGGGCACCGCCACACACTCATAGGCACACACGTGCACAGACATGCGTGCACTCTACACGCACATAGGCCCACACGAGTGCGCTCCACACACAAGGCACACACGTGCATATGTGCACGCACACACATGCGCTCTGCACACATGGGCGCGCACGTGTGCGCCCCCACACTCACAGGCAGCGGCGGCGCCGGGACACGCGGTCTAGACCTCCCATAAACAGCGTTAAGAATAGCCCGACACTAGGGGCGGCCCCGAATGTACACCGCAGGGACAGGCAGCAGTGTGTCGCCTTTTCGCACAGCTGTACAGCGGCGACAATACAGACACCACGCGAAACGCGGGGAAGGAACCTTAACGCGGTTGGCAGCGCAGAGGCGGCAGGGACTTTCACTTAGGGAGTGGGGGTGTGCGGCGGGCGGGCGCGGAGGGTCCCCAAGTGTCACCTCCAAGCTCGGAGTGGAGGCGGGGCCTCGGCTGCCAGGTCCTGTTCGCGGACACGCGCTCTTCTGCGCGCGTTCCCGCGCCTGCCCTGGTCCGCGAGTGTTTGGGAAACGGCGGGGGTGAGAAGTCACGAGTGGCAACGCGTCTCTGGTGGGGGGAGCAGGGCGGGGGTGCAGGAGGGCCTGCAGGCCGCAGCGGGGTCTTTGGCCGGGCTGCAGCAGGGACCCGCATGCACGGCCCCTCCCCCGTCCACACACCCCTCCCCAGCGGCGCTGCTCCCACCCCTGGCTCCTGCCGGGAGACCCACGTCTCCTTCCCGCCCCTGAAGTGCACGTCGGGCTCAGGTGTGCACAGCGTGTGTGCCGTGTGCAGAGGCCGCTGCCGCCAGCGCTCGGCGTCACCTCTCCTCTCTGCCCCCCAGGGAGTGTGGGCCCAGTGCCGGGGGTCCAGGAAGGAGGCAGAACAAGCCGGCCCTGTTCCCCTGCCAGGGCAGGGCAGGGCTGGGCCAGCCGGCCGCTGGCAGGCCCCGCGCCTGGACCGGAGCCTCTCCGGCCGTCCCTCGGCCAGAGGAGCTGCGGACATCCGGCGGGCGTGGCGGTGGGCGAGGCGCGGTCCGAGGGTGGGGGCAGCGAGCTGCGCCGGGGACCTCTTCAGGGCCCGGCAGGGGCTTCTCCCGCAAAGTAGGTTTTAGTTTTCTGCTTGTGTGGCATTTAATGAAACTTGCAGCACAGGCGTGGAAAATGGGGGAGGGGGGCTTAGGCCGGCTGACCGGTGCCCCACTAGCGGACGCTCGCCCTGGGTTTAGTCCCGCCAGCGCGCTGTCCCCGGAAGCCGGGCCTGAGCTGGGACTGTGCCGCCGGCAGCGGCCCGCCCTGTGGACCTGCCCAGCCCAGCGGGACCCTTGCAGAACCTTAAGGAGACCCCAGGAACAGAAGCGGGTGGCCGTGCTCGTCCGGGCCCCAGCCCTTCCCTGCGCGTCGCCGCCCCAGGCTCAGTTCTGGCATTGTTCCCCTCCGACAGGACCCACTCGTCCGGTGTCCAAGCACCCGGTGCTGAGAGTAAAGGGCTGCCACCGGGTGTCACAGCCGGGAGGGGGGCGCTGCAGACAGGACGCCCCGCGAAGGCCGCGCGGTGGGCGGAGCTGAGCGCAGGGCGGGGCCGCGGCAGGTGCGCCCGCCACGCCCCACCTGCACCCTCCTCTCCCGGCGGGGTGCGGAGGCCTGCGGTCAGTGGAGGGCGATTCCCGACCCCTCCGAGCATGCCGAGAATCTTGGGAGGGGAGTTGCTGGTCAGCCGCCAGGCCGTGCCCTTCGGGAGGCCCGGGGCCGCATGCCACAGGATGCTGCTGTGACTTTGAATTCCGCGGTGGGGGCGGGGCAGGTGTGGCCTGGAGGGGGCCGGCCAGCGGCTTCCTAGGCCCTTCCTGCGGACACAGCTGCCCGTGCGGGCTCAGGGGAAAGCGGAGTCTGCGCTGCTGGCGTTTCCGCCTGGGACGGGCCGGGCCGGGGCGGACACGGCCTGGAGAGTCTCTTGGGGTGACTTCCAGCCAGAAGCGTGTGACGTGTGACCGGCTGGCCCGAGTGGGGGAGCGTGAGGGCTCCGTGGTGCCACCTCGCTGGGCGGAGGGGCCGCTCTGAGCCGGCGGGCCTGGAGGGGCAGGGACCCTGCGTGCGGCCACAGCGCCCCAGCTCTGCCAGCATCGGAGCCAAAAGGGCGGGTCTTCGCTCCTGCTTTGACTTCTCCGCCAAAAATAAAACAATGAAGCCCCTGAGGCCTTTTATAAGCTTGTTTTGAAAAATGTAGGCATGTCTTTTATTTCCTGGCAGCTTGCTGGGTAATTGGGGTCCCTCCCACCAGCGCAGTTGGGGGCTGGAGTCCAGCGTGCAGGGCAGGGCGGTGAGTGGGCAGGGCCCCTGGGGCCCACGGCAAGGCTGGCCTGAGCCGAGAGGCCCTGAGCCTCCTGCACACCCGGCCTGGGAGCGGGGCTGCTGCCAGGGCCCGCGGCCGGCTGCCCAGGGGAGGGGCACCTGAGCGGGTGTCCCCGTTAGCTTCAGGGTGGGGGTTGCCGGGGTGGGGGTGAAGGAGGCATTCCCAGGAGGATGGGGAAGCAGAAGCCGGGTGTCGGAGGACCAGCCCTTCCTTCCCACCCTCCTGACCGTGGACCCCAGGAGATGTCCTCGCTTTCCCGCTGTCCGATGTCCAGGGTCCCCCTGCGGCCACCCCTTGGTCTTGTGCAGGATCTCGTGGCACGGCCTGTGGCCTGAGTCCAGGCCCTTGAGCCCGCTCCGAGAGGGGCTGCCTCGCTGGGGTGTCCAAGCACCTGTCCCTCCCAGGTCCTGCCCTTGGCGGTCCTCCCTCCCCCCACCCCCCGTAAAGCCTGCTCTGTGCCTCACCTCTGGTATACCTCCGCCAGGTACCCGTCGGGCCAGGCCCAGCTCCCCCGAGGCCCCAGACACGCCCACCTGTGGGCAGCAGCCCCTCGTGGGCTGGGCCTCCTGCCCTCCGTCTTCCTCCGCCACTGAGTCGCTGCCTCCCGGCCTCTCCCGAGCCTTGCTGCGCCTCAGCCTCGTCCACGCCACGGACGGAGGGGCCCCCTTTCGGCCACCCTGCATCTCTGTGGCCACCATGGGGTCCACACCCTGCAGCCACCATGGCCGGACGCAAACTCTGACTGCGGACGTGACACGTCCTGCTCCCCACACACACCTAGGCCTCGCTCTGCACCCCACTTCCGGGGACAGCAGCCACTCGTCCAGGCCAGCCAGCCTCCCAGAAGCCTGGACTCGATGCCGCCTCTGCCGGAGCAGGCGGCAGGAAGTGTTTGCTGCAGAATGCGCTCGAGCCCCTGGACCAATGTGGAGGACAGCGTGGTCCTAGCTGCCCGCTGTGTGGGGGGCCTGGGGTCAGGGGCCCACGCCCCGACCCGGCCCTGTCCCCGCCCCTTCCGCCCTGGACCCCCACAGAGTCAGACGTCTGCACATGCGCGTCCAGGCTGGGAGGCGGGGCGCTGGCGGTGACCTGCCTCACTTGGCGCAGAACCCGTTTGCAGGGGCCCAGGCACTGAGGCCAGCCCGGTGGGGGAACCAGGTGGGGGCCGCCCCACCCCGGTGCCTGCTCAGAGACCCATGGGAGCAGCATCCCAGGGGCCCAGGTCTGCCGGCTTGTTCTGTCCTGTGGCCTGCCCGCCACCCACACCCCCACGATCAGCCAGATCACAAGGGTGCCCGAGCAGCCTGGAAGCAGGGGCCACAGGAGTGCTCTTGGCCTGGGCCCTTGGGGGCGGCTCGTCCCAGCCAGCCCTGCACCAGTAAACAGGTGGCCGAGGAGACCTGAGCCTGCAGAGCAAGGCGTGTCCAGGGTCCCCACGAACAGGAGGGCAGGCAGGGGGTGTCGCTGGGATGAGCAGCACGTCTCGGGGGGCCCTGGACAGGCACCAGGAACACCTGGTTAAAATGCGGCTTCTGGGGCCCTCGCGCACTCTGGGGGCGCCTGGGGACTGCGTTTCTGTCTTGCCCCCCGGTAACCCTGCAGGAACCACACGCTGGGATCTGCCCTGGCGACGCGCGGGTCCTGGGCGGCTGCTGGAGCTGGCCCAGGCCAGGTGAGGTGGCCCCTCCCCCCGGTGAGGAGGGTGCGGGCGCGGATGGCCTCTGGCTGACCGAGGGCGGTAGGGAGACGCCCTGAGCAGCGCGCTCCCGCCAGCGCAGTGGGTGCGCTGGGAGGAGCTGACCGTCAGGAGAGGGCGACCGGCGCGAAGCGCACAGCGTGACCGCCGCCAGCGCCGCCACATCCCGGCAGGCGCCGGAACCACCCACAGTCAGCTGCCAGCGGTCGGTTTAAACGATTATGGTGCAGCCTCAGGACGGAATACTATGCTGCCACCAAAAAGCCTGCTTTTGCAAAGTCAAGGCATAGGAAAATGCTCGCGACACAACACTGAGATAAGTGTCAGTTGACAGTTGTATGAAATGGCGAGTTTCGTGGAACCTTAAATGTGCTCGAAAGCACATCAGGAAGAATTTCACCAAAATGTTAAAAGTGCTGATTTTTGCACGTGGAATTATGGCTGCGTCATCTCAATGATCAAAAGATGAATGACAGACATTTACTGAGCAGCTGCCAGGAGGCAGCCGGAAGCTAGGGCGGCGCAGGGAACCACGCACGGACGCGCTCTCGGCGCTTGGGGTACGACGTCGCCGCCCCCGCGTCCCACCGCCGCCCCCGCCGCCCACCACGACTCGCGACTTGCGACTCGGAGCCCTCTCGGAGCCCTCGAGGGCTCCTGCAGGGCTCCAGTGAACCCAAGAACAAGAGGATTAGTGAATAAGTGCACAGGGGGTGAACGCAACGGGTTTCCATGGCGACTTGTCTGAGGGTTGTCTAGCGAGCCAGTCACCCCTAGCTAAGAAGTTCCGGTTTCACAGTCACCAAGAGCTGAGGACCAGGGACATCTGAGTCACTCCTAGATGGCCAGGCCTGCAACCCAGTAAGGCATCCAGGGTCAGGTCCTCCAACCTCCAGGCCAGGGGCGGGTAAGGGGGGGAAATGGGTGAGGGCAGGGTGCGGAGCAGCCAGGAGAGACGGGGTCCCATTTCCCTTTGGCGATGCTTCCTGGGCCGTCCCATGGGCAGGCTTGAGGGGCGGGGCCAGGAGCTGGAGACCAGCGAGCAGGGATGGTGCAGGTGCTGGGAAGCGGGACGCGTCTCCAAGGCAGAGATGTCAGGCCCAGTGCATCTGGGCACTCTGACACCCTGGGGACGAGGGAGAGAGGGAGGTGCTGAGGAGGCTCCGGGTTGCCTGCAGGCCCCGTGGCGGCGGGCCCAGGGGGAAGCAGGGCTCGTGTCCACTCCCCCTGAATTTGGGCTGGCATGGTAAGGAGGCAGCTGGGCGTCTGGAGGCCCCGGGTCTGCGTTCTGAGCCTCAGTTTCCTTGTCTGCAGGGGGGTGACCATCCTGCTTGTCCTCTGACGGGGCCGACGGGGGGCAGTCCAGGCAGAGGGGCCAGCCCCAACTCGCTCCCGCCACACGAAGCAGCCAGTTGGCCCAGCACCCTTCCCCGACTGCCACCCGCCCCCCTGGCACTGGACAGCCTCCCCCCCATCTCCTTCTGTCTGCTCCCCATCCTCCCCCAGCACCAGCAGGGAGGCGGCGCTGGCAATGGGGAGGGGGCTGCCCACAGCAGGAGGCAGGGGCGAGGTCGGGAGCCGCAGGGGAGCGGCCTGGGCCCTGTGTGCCCGTGACGTGGCCCCTTCCCCTGCCGGTGCTCCGCCTTCGCTCCCACATTTGGGGGAATGCAGGAAAAGTCGGGCTCCGCGGCCAGACCACCTGCGCCTCACCAGGCTGGCTTGGAGCTGGTGGCCGGGTGGGCTGTGACAGTGACGGTTAAACCTGTGTCGCCGGCACACTCAGATGGGGGCATCCTGCTGCGCAGTGGGAACGTCGAGGCTCGCGGGAGCATGACCAGCGCAGGCCGCCCGCGGCGGTCCCGTGGGGATGCAGGGAGCGGGCGTGTGGAGCCCAGCCTCCCCGCCTCGTACCCACTGTCTCCCCCCTCCTCCCCTGGGGCCCTGCAGGCACCGCCGCCCACCTGGCTCCCTGTCAGGGCTCGGCATTCTGGGACCGGCCCCAAAGTTCCAAGACACAAGGAGGGTCGGGGGTCAGAGCGCCATGGGTGAAGGCCAGCAGGGCTGGAGGAGGCCCCGGGACGGACGGGTGGAGGAGGCCCTAGGGGGCACGTCCTGTCCACCCCCCACGCCCGCTACGGCTCAGTCTTGGAGACATGGCCGGTGGACACTGCGCCCCTGTAACTGAGCATGGGCGCCCGCACCTGCTCGCACCTCGCCACCTAGCACACCCCTTCCCCCACCCGAAGAACAGAAGCCGAGAGGTGATGTGCTGCCCGAGGCCACCAGTCACACCCTCGGTGACAAATAAGCCAGAACCTCAGCCATAAAACACTCGGACAGTTCTCAGAGCCTCTCGGCTTACCACATACAGCGGCTACGACGCGATGGGGAGCGAAATGATGGGCGCCTTCTTGAAAGGGGGCCCCCCGCACGCGCAGGACCGAGTCCCCGCGAGGCCGTATTCTGGCTGCTGTTTCTGACGCAGACTCCGAACGCGCCAGTCTCCGGGGTCACTTGTGACCCGTGCGTGTGACGTGTGGGCCTGCTCCTTGCTGAGCAGTGGGCTGGGGGCCGGGCGGAGGGGGGCGGGCTCCCACTCAGCTGGACACAGGCGCTGGGCTCAGGGCCGGGGCGCCCGGCGCCCGGATGGACGAGGGCCAGAACCAGGGCCGTGCGGGGCAGTGTCCCCTGGCCAGGGTGGGCGTGGGAGGCACCTGGTCGGATCCGAGCGCCTTCCCGTCTCCCCTTTGGCTGCATTTCCACCGGCCTCCAGCGGCCTTCCTGTCCCGCCTGCCACACAGCCCTGCCCCGTTTGCAGGCGTCCTGGGCGGCGCTCCCTCCAGACCCACCGTCTTTCCTCCTGAGGACGGAGGAGGCGGGGGGCTCGCTACGTCCACACGGGCAAGTGTTTTCCAAATAATATCTTCATTTCCGGAAAAGCTCCCACGGCGATGTGTGCTTTGTTAGCAGCCGGGACACTGGCTTCTGACGAAGCGTTTGTTTTGCCGAGCCGTTGCTCCAGGTCGCTTTGGCGAGGGCGGATGTTTTCGCGAGGCTCTTAGAGGGTCAGCCGTTTCCACAACATTTCACCTGTGACTCTGAGTGGGGACGGTGAGCCCAGCCCCAGTCCTAAGGGGCTCTCGAAGTGGCGTTGAGCCAACGGCGCCAGCGTGAGCCCCCCATTCGTGATAGGTGCGGGCCTCCTCCGGCTGTGGCGGACCCCGGCCCGGCTCTGCCCTGCTCACCCTATACTTCCGGGAGTCAGGTGTGCCCCACCGTCCCCATCCCGGCCCAGGGCGACTTTTGGGGGGTGGGGGCCACCTACAGAGAAGGCTGCCTCCTCCGGCCTCCACGCAGCACAAGCGCTGCCCCAAGGCGAGGCGGCTGAGGTGTGGACGGCACAGTGGCACAGGGTGAATCTGGTGGCGGCTGTGGCGGTGGCGGCCACATGGACAGAGGCGGGCACGGGTGGCAGCTGAGCCAGCGCCGTGGGCGGTGACGGCGGCGGTGTGGAAGATGGCAAGCTGACGGAGGAGGCTGGGCCGGTGGGCGGATGGCGCGAGGGGTGTGCGTGGGTGTGCTGTGTGCTGACTGGTTTGGGGTGGCGGCTCTGGTGCTGGCTGGGGTCGAGGTCGCGTTGGGGGCGGTGCCCGTGGAGGTGGAGGCACGTCAGGCTGCCCCGCACTTTTCTCGCCTGGAGTCGGGGCGATTGGGGGGGGCAGGGCGCCAGTGCTGGGTCGCCCACCCACAGTAAAAGCTCCGCGCAATGCAGTAAGGGGCGCATTTCTCTCCGCGGCCCACTAACGCCGGGCGCAGGGTCCCGCCCTGGGAGCGGGGACACAGGGCTAAGGCGCGCCTGCCGTCTGCAGAACGCAGGGTGGGCGAGGACCCCACGCCCCAGGCGCCGGGGACAAGGCGCCCGGCAGACGGCTGGGCGCGGCGCCGCTGCCCAAGCCCCGGGCAGGTTCGGCAGGCGCGGGGGCCGGCGCGCCGCGCTCCAGTCGCCGAGGTGGCTGCGCCTCGCACCCCCACTCGGCCCGCCTCCCCCGCGGCCGCTGTCCGGCCTTGGCCGCCGCGGGAGGAAGCGCTGTCCTCATTCCACCTCTGGCCGCGCGGTGCCAAGCGGCTGGCGGCGGGAGCCGGGGCGGCGGGCAGCGGCCGGGGCGCAGCGCCCTCCCTGGCGCCCCCTCCCCGCGCGGTCGGGGTACTCACGTAGAGTGCCGGGTGCTCGGTGCCGAAGAACGGGAAGGGCACGGACAGCGGCCGCGGCCCGGAGCCGCCGTCGTCCTGCTTCGGGGTGACGGCGTCGCCGTGCTCCGCGCCGAACGGGTAGAAGTCGGCCAGGGCGACCGCGCCGCGAACCCCGCGCGCCCCGAACCCCAGGGCCGCGGCCAGGAGCAGCGCCCAGGCGGCGGCGCGCGGCATCGCCAGGGGTCGGCGGCGGGGACAGAGCGCGACGCAGCGGTGACGGAGCAGGACAGGGCGAGGGCAGAGCGGGGCAGACTGCGGACAGCGGGGCGCAGCGGGGCGCAGCGGCCCCCGCGGCCGGAGGGCCGGCAGGCTCGCGCGGCGGAGGGCGGTGGCTCCGCGCCCCTGGCCCGCGCGCTCCGCGGGCCGCTCGGCGGAGGAAGGCGCCGGGCGCGACCGGGTTCGGGCTGGCCCCGCCCCCAGGGCCGCAATTTAAATGTCCAGCGGGCGGCCACCCGGCCGGGGCGGGGCCATGCAAATAGGGCGGCTCTTAAAGCGCCAGGCCCGCGGGAGCGCGGGGGCGCGGCGAGCCTGCCCCTGGCCCTCGGGGCGCTTCCCGGCCCCGCGCGGCGGCCCCCGCGCTCCCGGCCGGGCATGGCGAGGCGAGGGCTTCGCGGCGCGTGTCCTGCGCAGGGGCCGTCCTCTGTGGGTCCCCAGACGCCAGTTTGTCCCCCGCGCAGTTCTGGGACAGACCTCAGGCCTGCCTGGGTGTTGGGGCTTCCTGGGTAGCCTTTCAGGTTGCTGCCCGGCCAGGGGACCCCCGTCACCCCCCTGCCAGAGTGTCATCAGCGGGGGGACCACCCTGGCTGAGCAGTGCCTGGATGAACCCTCTGAAAGTGGCCAGAGGGCTGCTGCCCAACCCCTGAGCCTGGGGGTCACTGGGTTCGTGTGACAGGGCAAGGGCGCCCCTCCCCCCCTTACCTGTGGGCGTAACCGGGTGGGGGTGCTCAGAGTAGTCTGAAAGGGTTTCTGCCCTGGGGCTTCCCTGTGGGGTCGGGTATGGGGGAAACTCCCCACCCTGCCCACAGCTGCCTGAAGTGGCTGTCAGTGGGGGAAACCTGGCCTGCTGGCTGGGCAAGTGGGGTGACCCCACTGGGCCCTGGGGGGAGTCAGACCTCTAGAGCCCACAGATCAGAGTCTCTGTCCAGCCTGCGGCCTTCCCACCCCGTCTTCTGCCTGGTACCGTGACCTCCGATCCCGCTCTGAGCATTTGTCCCTCTCGGGAGCGGCGTCTGTCCACTTCTGGGTCCCCAGGCCAGTGCCGGGCCCGTCTCCTCCCCCATCCCCTCTGCGCACGGAATGCTGCTGTGGGGTGACAGCGACTGCAAGCCAAGCCTGGGGCCCCTGGAGACAAGGGGCACCCCAAAGAGGAGCAGAAAGAACGGGACAGTCGAGGCAGCCAGCACGAGGCCCGGGCGGTTCCACAGCTGGCTTCCCCTTTTCCCGTGTTTGCTGAAACGTCCTCAATGAGCCTGCGTGGCTTTGCCGCCAGCAAGAAACAGTAAATGTGATTTTTTAAAAGCTGATGGAGGGTCTCCGTGTGAGTGTGATCCTGGGCCACCGGTTCACACGGATCCCTTTAGGCTGAAATCAGGCGGGCTGAGAATTTAAGGAGGCTGACGCTGCACATGCACCATCCCGGGAGGCAGCGCCCCTTAAATTTCTGCCTAGTCCCTCGCTGCTCAGCCGTGGGAGGCCAGCCCTGGGCCAGAGACCCCCGGGACGCAGGACAACCGCAGTTCCGAGGAGCGGAGGGGGAGAAAGGGCCAGGGCCCCCTCCCTGCCTTTTGGGGGGAACAGCGATGACATGTGGTCACAGGGAACAGAACCCCAACTTCACGCGGCTCTCGGGGGGATCTGGGTGGGAAGGCTCGTCCCCGCTCACACATGCGTGCACACCGCTGGTGCACCTCATGCATTCAGACATTCTCTCGCACACATGTTCCCGTGCACGTGCTCACGGGTGGAGATGACGCTCACACACACACACACTCATCCACACACATGCAGTTCACACACATTCACACTCATACCTACTCACACACACCCACACGCTCACTGACGCCCATAGTCATTCACCCATGCTCATAACTCACTCGCACACCCACACTCATACACATAACACACACAAGCACCAAGCAGGGGCAGGGCATCACGGTGTGACCTCTGACCCCTCCCGTCCAGCCCCCAGCCCCATCCTCCCTGGCAGGGTGCCCGACCACAGCGGCCCCTCCTGAGCACATGCTTCAGGGGACCCTGGCAAAGGCCAGTTTCTGGGGCCACCTGGGGCCCCAGAGCCCAGCACACCCCCGGCACATAGTAAACGTGCCCAGGGAGGGACAGGGGGAGGCGCCGGCCTAGACAGGCGTCCCCAACCCGGCCACACCCCCCCCCCGGTAATCTACCTTCTGCCCCCGGTGGCTTTGAGAGATGCTCAGGCCGGGCCACACCCCAGACACCCCAGACACCTGGGCTCACAGCTGGGCCGGGGCCGGCCACAGGCAGACACACAGTCCCAGCCCCCAGCCAGGCCACGTGCACCTTCTGTGGCCTTCGCCCTGGGCCCATCTGCAGCCCGGCCTGGAATAGCAGGGCGTTACATTCCCACACACACACACACACACACACACACACACACACAGACACACATAGAGACACACATATGCACACATGCACGCATGCACACACATATACACACACAGGCACACAACACAGACGCACACATGCACACATGCAACACAGAGACACATGCACACACAAAGACACACGTGCACACACAGGCATGCACACATGCACACACGTGCACACACAGACATGCACACATGCACACACAGGCACATACAAGCACATGACACATGCACACATGCACACATGCACACAATGCAACAGAGACACACACATGCACACGCACAAAGACACACGCACGCACACACAGGCATGCACACATGCACACACATATACACATAGGCACACACACAAAGACACACACAGGCACATAACACACGTGTGTATACACACTCAGATGCACACATACGCATACTCACACACATGCACACAGAGACACACATGTACATGCACACAGACATGCACACATGCACACACAGAGACGTACACACATGCACACACAGACACACATGCACACAAAGACACACATGCACACACACACAGACACTCGCACACACAGACACGCACGCACACACACAGACACACATGCACACACATGCACACGACTCCGCAGGCAGAACAGAGGGGGAAAGCGCTTCTCAGGTGCTCAGAGCATCGCAAGACGCCGTCGCCAGCGGCGTGCCGTCACGCCCCTCTCTGGACTCAGGGGCGCCTTTGTCTGTCCACATTTATCAAAACCGAGGTGGCTTTATCGAGCAGGCGCGTGTTCTGCGGTGGGAAATCTGAGCCTCCCCACGGGCCCGTGGCGGTTTAATTTAGGGCCTGCGTGGAGGTGAGTGGAGGTGGGGGAGCCCCGAGCTGACCGACCTCTGGATGCCCCGGCACGGGGCTCCGTGCGGGGGAAGGTGGTGGTGTCCTCGCCTGGCCCAGCAGGCTGGTCCCTGCAGGGCTGAGGGTGGGGGCTCGGGGCGGGGCTGCTAGTGGCCGGAGGGACAGGTGGGGTCTCCAGAGGCCGCCACCTGGTCCCTGCACTGCAAGCCCGGATGGGTGCTCTCAGGCGGGGTGCTCCATGACAGCTGGGGACAGCAGGGGTGGGAGGCCCTTAGGAGACCCAGGCCCTGCCCCTGCTTGACAGCCAGTAAAATCTTGCTTCTATGGCATTTCTAATGACATGGGAACACTGCAATGATACAATGTCAAGTGCAGATTTAAAAAGGCTTATTCGCGGGGCACAGGCAGCCGGCCCGTGTGCTGGGAGAGGACTTGGCTGTCACGGCGTCTGCAGGGGAGGGGTCAGGGCCGTGGTGACTTTCTCCCTCACGCGAGGAGTTTTCATGTTCTGGAAGCCCACACGCCAACCGCCCTGGTCCCAGCTGGCCTCCTCGGTCTTGCGGCCCATTTCCTGCCCAGCTGTGGCCAAGATGGGGCCTCTGCTTCCTTTGCAGGCGGGCCCGTGTCCTCCCGTGCTCCGACGTCCTCCCCGGCCTGGTGTGCCTTGGGCGCCGCCCCCTCCCTCCCAGCCCCGTGCCCTCCTCCGTCACCCTCCCCGGCCTGCCCTGGGCTGCAGGCCTGTCCTTCGACTCCCAGGAAGGCTCGTGCCCCAGACCTGGTGGTCCCCGAGCCACAGTGGCCATATGGTGACAGAACCGCCACCACTGGCTGGCACTGACGATGGGTTGGGTCAGCCTGGGCAACGTGTAGGACGCACCGCGGCCCTCACTGCGGGCCAGTCCACTCACAGAGGAGGCACCTGGGGCCAAGAGGGCTTGTTCACACAGCTGGAAAGGGGCCCCCTCCCAGGCCAGCATCTCCCAAACGGAGCCTGCACACGGGGTGGGGAGGCAGCCGTGGTCCTTCCCCTGGGTTCTGGGGAGCAGGGCCGTGTGGGGGGACAGGCCGGTGGCCGCGGGTCCAGCGCCGGGCACTGGGCCTCACCTTGCTCCGTCCGCCAGGCCCAGCTCTATCCGGCAGTCAGCAAGACCCTGCGCCCACTGCCCCACTGGGCGGACGCGGG
>CM053503.1:166911242-166939804 GCA_028627145.1 Eidolon dupreanum | reverse complement strand
GGGGGGGTCAGTGCCCCGCCCACCAGTGACCCACGGCCCAGGGCCGCTGTCTGGGAACCAGGGCGGCATGTCCGGGCCCTCCCCATCCCCAGAGCCACCCCAGACCCCTGCTGACAGCGCTCAGAGCCCCCTGGGCTCTGCCCCTCACGAAGAGCTGTGGCCTGCCAGGCCTCGCCGGGCAGTTCCTGCTGCACCCTGCACCCAGGAGTGCCACGCCCCCTCCCTTGAGTGTTTGAGGGTGCCTGCTGCTCTGCCAGCTGCTCTCTTGAGCCCCAAGCTTCCAGCAGCTTTTCCAGTCCCCACCTCCCCCACCACCCCGTGTCTCCAGAGAGCCCAGCCCTGCCCCTCCCCCCAGGGCACACCAGGAGGGGTAGCAGGAGGAGCGGGTGCACTCAGTCCCCACAGCACCTCCCAGTGGCAGGCTCCTCCAAGGACATCTGCATGTGAGGGAGGCCTGGGGAGAGGCCTGGGCGGGTCCACCCTCCGGGAGGAGCACCCAGGGGACCCCGTGGCCAGGAAGGCCCGGCGGTCAGGGAGCACATGCCCCGCATGGCGACGGGTCCCAGACATCTCTGTGACAGCCCTGTCCCGTCTGCCTGCAGTTCCAGGTCTTCCACATCCAGGATGAGGACCGGGTGTCCGCCATGCAGAGAATCTTCCAGAAGACCAAGACGCTGGGCCGCGGGGACTGCTGAGTGGGCCGCCTGGGACCCTGGCAGCAGGGGCCGGGCTTCGCCTCAGGCTGTGGGTGGTGGCGGAGGGACTTCGTCCCCAGCGACAGTCCGGGGGGCGGCCTGGTGGGAGACTGGGTGTTGGACAGTGGGGCTCCCGGAGCAGCTGCCTCGTCTCCAGTGCTGTGCATGTCATGTGACATGTGTCCATCCTCCTGTGTGCTGCCTTCAAGACTCTGAGAACTGAGTGTCCACCCCCACCCACGTCCCGTGCTGCTCGGTGTGGCAAAGCACTGTGTGTGAGATCCCGAATAAACGAACGTGCTTCGCAGGGCAGCTGTTCTTGCACTTCGCCCCGCCTACCGTGAAGATCGAGGACGGGGCCTAGCGTCCTCCGTGGGTTGTGGGGACGGTGTCACATCCCTGGGAGTGTCCATTTATGGGGTGGCTCGGAGGCTGTTAGAGCTGAGTGGGCTGGAGCAAGCTGGGCTACCCTGCAGGTGTGGGGGCTGGGGTACCCACGGGACGGGGGCACCACGTGGCATCTCTGGAAAGCCCTGATGAGGGAGCTAGGGTTCTGCAGCAGGGCTCACTGCTCAAAACACAGCACCTGGCATGGCGCGGGGTCCCGGGGAGAAGGAGCCCCCGCCATGAGACCCCAGGCCGCCGTGCGCCCTGAGCTGCCTGCCACGGGCTCCACGGAGTAGGGTCCTCGCCCATGCAATGAGGCAGGGAAAATAAGTAAAAGGCACAAATATTGGGAGACAAGAAGTAAAATTGTCCTTATTTATAGACAACTTGATTATTTACATAGAATACCCTAAGGAATCTACTAAGAAACCACTAGACTTTGTGAATTTAGTGAGATTGGAAGACACGAGGTTAATAGAGAAAAGAGGGCTGAGCTTCCCTACGTCAAGAATAAACCACTAGAAATGAGAAATTTAAAGTACCATTTACAATAGCATGAGAAAGAGCAAACCTAGAAATTCATCTAACAAAAGCATATGAGACCTCTACACTGAAAACTAGAAGCATTATTACAGATCATTTTTAAAATACTTATTAACGTTTAGGTCTTTCAAACCTTTAAATTAAAAATGTATAATATCTTGATAATTTCCACTGTGCTCAACGTGATACATAGATTTAGTGCAATTCCCATCGGAATTCCAGCAAGCTCTAGACAACTAAAATTTATACGGAAACTCAAAGGATCCAGGATAGGAAAAAACAGCCTTAAAGAGAAGGAAATCGGAGGGTCTCCGCTTGAGTGAAAGCTGCAGTGTGTGGGGGTTCAGCGCTGATGTGGGGGAGGGGCAAGCCCAGCAGCAGCGCGGAACGGAGCGGCCAGCGTAGGTGAGCACGTGTGGTCAGCCCACGAAGCGGCCGAGTCAGCTCGGCACAGGCGGGCCGACCGGGCGTCAGCATGGGTGACACCGAACCCCGGCCCCCTTTCCACTGGGTGCACAGTCGGCACGATGTGGATGACACACTACATGCAGACGCTGATGCCATCGTCTCTGAAGCAAGCGTCAGAAGCTGCCTGCAGGACCACGAAGCAGGCCGACGATCGCCAGACGGCACGGACAGCACGGACCACGAGAGAGAACACGGACGAGTAGGACTCGTCCACGTCGGAAGCATTTGCTCTTTGAAAGACACGGATGAGAAGAACAGGTAAGACACAGAGCAGAGAACACTCAGGACACGTGTACCTGACGGTGGCCAGAACCTCTCAAAACGCTCTCACACATCGGCCACGAAAAGAAAAATCAGACGTGAGCAAACTGCGTGAGCTGGCGCTTCGCAGAAGACACGTGAGCGGCTGGTTAGCACGTGAAGAGGCGCTCGACACCATCGACCGTCAGGGAGACAGACGCCCGTTAGAGCCAGAGTAGGCACAGCGTCACTCCCTGTGCAGGAGAGACGCCACCGAACGACGGTGGCCCCTCACGTGTCCGGGAGGGTGCGGAGTGAAGCAGCCTGTTACCGCAGGACCCCACGACTCACGCCCAGGGGTTTGCCCGGGGAAATAGAAACGTGCCACGCAGAGCCCGTGCAGAACGCCCATCTCCGCCTCAGGCACGATGGCCCCCCGCGGAACCGTCCGGATGTCCCCCACCAGGATGAGCGAGCGGCTTGCGACACGGCCGCACAGACACGCCATCCGCCCGTGACGACGGGCTGCGTGCAGGAGGCAGACGCAGCAAGTGCGCGCCGCGTGGCTCCAGTTCCCGGCAATACTGATCTGTGGCGATGGAAATCGGGGGGTGGGGGCGTTGACTGGACCCGCCTGCCGCTTCTCATCACAGCGTCCGCTTCCCCGGGAAACCCAACCAAGACGAGGCTGGTCTCAGGCAGGGCAAAGGCTGGCGTCCCGAAGGTGACAGAGGTGGCCCTGTGCGTTCGGCCCGCGGGCCCTCTGGCCGCCTCTGGAAGAGCCTCCAGCCCCGCCTGTGACTTCTGGAGTTCAGACCCACTGGCCTTCCCCGCTCCTGTGGTGATCACGGACGATGTGACGCTGTCCCTTTACTGCCCATCTCTGCTGGTGGCCGTGAGCGCCGTGGGGTGGACAGCCTCTGGTCTGCTCAGTCCCCACCCCAGTGACACAACTCTGCCCAAGGAGGACCTGGAGATGTGGCCGTGGCTGTGGCTGCCCGAAGCATGCCCTGGTCAGGAGTAGGTCAGAGATGGGCCTGGTCTGAAGCTTTCTGGGAGGGACCTCAAGTGAGGGGCAGAGTTGGGGGTCAGGGAGGGAGGGAGCCAAGCCAAGAAGCAGGGGGAGGCTGGGGCTGGGGGCCACCCTCAGCTGTACACTCGAGGGCCTGTTGGCGGCAGGGCTAAGACCCCCCCCAGAGGTCGGCTGCCGGCATTGGCCCCGGCTGTGGGCTGCGCCGCTTTCGGTCCTCGGCCGCGTGACTCCAGTCACGAATCAGCCCTGTGGGCTGTGGGGTGCCTCCGGAGGCTCGTGCGACCATGCTTTGCAGGTGTGAGGTCTGGGGCCCCCGCATGCCCGTCTTCCAGCCCCAGGGAGCCCAGTGCGCTGCCCCAAGGGGGTGTAGCCGGGGAGCAGTGCGCTTCCCTGTCGGAGCCTTCCACAACACACCCACACAGCCAGGACAGGTGACCCGCGGGTTCTTTATTGAGCATCCCCAAGGGGACCGCAGCTCATTTGGGAAGGGCTGAGCGTCCTGAGCCCAAATGGCCCATTTCCAGGAGGTTCTGGGAAGGAGAAGGGCCGCCGGTCTTGTGGCTCCCACCGCCTGACCCCGTCCGGCTTGCAGTGTCTGCTGGTGCACCCCGTCTGGGCCCCGCCGGCAGGGTGTGGCCGGGCAGCCAGGTCACAGCTTGCCCTTGGGGCAGTGCTGCAGGGCCTCCTGCAGTGCGTGGACCACTCGGTCCACGTTCTCCCGGGTGGCGTTGCAGCCCAGAAGGCCGATCCGCAGCACCTGGGGGCGGGCGGCACGGATGTCGGAGGCCTGGGCCCCGCCCGCCCTGGCTGAGGTCTGGGCAGAGCAGGCAGTGCCTCCATCTGAGGGCCCCCTACCCAGGGTACACCAGGGGAGCTGAGAGCTTCCTCCGGCCACACGGAGCCCCCAGACCCAGGCGGGGCCCGCAGAGCTCAGGAAGGGGGCCCAGGACGGCGGCCAGTAAAGGCCACTCAGAATCGCCCGCTCAGCGGGCACAGCGTGACCCAGGCACCGCTGGAGCCGGGCACGGGGCCTGCGGCTGGTCTGCCGCATGGAAGGAAGCAAGGACGTTTGGGATGCATTGGAGAGGCTGCACCCCGAGACCTCAGCAACTGGGGCAGAAGGGGCAGGAGAACACAGTCCGCCCAGACTCAGCCCCCCAAATCCCTGGGGTCCGGAAAAGGATGTTTTCTCTAGACAGCCCTGCTGCCCCGGGCCCTCTGATGACCACCGGCCTCAGCCCGGGGCTGGACGTGGGCACAGTTTGCTCCACGTGGTATTGAATCTGGCTTCGGCGGCCAGTGTGGCCGGCCCTTCCCTCACCTTCCCCATGGAGGGCCCGAGGCCGCCGGTGATGTCGATGGCGAAGTGGTCCAGCACGTAGCTGACGATGTCTCTCCAGTCGTAGCCGGCGGGCACCGCCACCGTGGTGATGGTGGGCAGCCGGAGAGCCTGCGGGGCAGGCCCGGCTCAGCACCGGCCGCGGCTCGGGGCCAGCCCCACCAGCCCTGGCGTCCGGCATCGGAGGGCATGGGGCGGGTAGGCAGGGCTGAGGGGGCTGAGGCCACCCCCGCCCACCGGCCCCCCACCCAGCCCCCCCTTACGGGGTCCCGCACAAAGAGCTGCAGCCCCAGCTCCTGCAGACGCCGCTGCAGGTACAGGCTGATCTCCTGGTGCCGCTCCCAGCTGCTCTCCAGACCCTGCACGGGGAGAGGGCGCCGGTGTGGGCGCAGCGGGGGCAGTGGCGGGCTGGGGAGAGCTCCCCTTCTGACTTGGATGCTGAGGCCTTGGGAAGCCCCCCTGGAGCCCCCGGCAGTTGGCCTCCTGTCCTGCCAGCCCCCGACCCCCACTGCCACCCCTGTCTGCGTCCCGTGGGGACTCCCCTCTCCCTTCCCCACATGGCTCGCGCCCCTGGCCCACCTTCGGAGCCACCCCCACGAGTCACGGGCCAGCCCAGGTGCCGGTGACGTGACTCCCGCTGGGCCCTGGGGTGCCGGCTTTGTGAGCAGACAGCGGAGGCTGAGCCCAGCACCGCAGCCTCGAGCGGAGGCCACTCCAGCCCTGGTCTGCTTGCGGCCCCTGGGCAGCGGGCCGCAGTGGCCTCTTGGGGAGGCCGGGACGGTGAACGTGGGCCTTGCTGCGGGCCGTGTGTCCTGTCCTGCACCCTGTGTGGACGTTGCCAGGCCACACCAGCCGTCCCTGCCAGGCTGCTGCTCCCCGCCTGGGCGCTGGGAGAGGCTGCAGGAAGGTGCCCCAGTGGCTGAAGCCTGGTGTCGTGTCACTGGTGACCACAGCTGCGGACCTCGCTTCCTGGCCCCCCGCGCTGTCTTCTGCACACCTGGCCGCCCTCGCCGGCTTCACTAAGTGGCCAGTGGTGCAGGACGTCCAGGCCCAGCACTGCGTGTGCCGGCCGGGCTCTGCCCCCGCCCGCCCAGCCACGGCCAGCGCCGCCCGACCCCTCACCTCCTCGACGATCACTGCCAAGGCCTCGCGCAGGCCGAACAGGCCGATGACGGGGGTGGTGTGGTGGTACCTGCAAGGCAGGGAGGCGCTCGGCCAGCGCCCCTGGGGGGCCCGGGCAGCAGCCCACGTACCCCGGCCCCAGCCGGGCCAGGCCCTCTGGCCACGGCGAATGCTGTCCCCTGGGAATTTTGGACTCAGAGCTGGAAGGGCAACTCGATTTGGGAGACCAGGGCTTGGAAGGGGGCTGACAGGCTCCCGCCTCCCCACCTGGCCCCCCTTGGCCCCGGC
Source organism: Eidolon dupreanum (assembly GCA_028627145.1). Lineage (NCBI taxonomy): Eukaryota > Metazoa > Chordata > Mammalia > Chiroptera > Pteropodidae > Eidolon > Eidolon dupreanum. The sequence continues at coordinate 166,933,689 of CM053503.1, read as the reverse complement.
GCCCCCGAGAAGCCCACCCAGCACCCACTGGCCCATGGGGTAGGGCACGATTCCTGCTGTCCTTGTCCTCACGTGTGACATAAAGGACCTTGGGCTGTGACCAAAGCCACCTCACAGAGAGCCCCTGTTCACCCCTTTCTTTTGAGATATGGGTAGACTGAGGCCCAGGGATGAAAAGACATAGCCAGGTCCAAAGTGCCCGAGGGTCGCTGGGACGTCGGGGGACACGGGGCTCCTGTGGGCACGCTGCTGGCCCCAAGCCCCCACCCAGGGAGCAGGGTGAGGCCCTGGGCAGGGGGCGCCGACGTGGGCTCGGGACCAGTGAGTGGAGGCGATGGGGGCTGGGGCAGTGAGGCCACCCCACGCCCCGCAGCCCGCCCGCCCGGCCCTCACGTCCTGGGTGTGCCATCGCAGCCCCAGAAGCTGGCCAGCCACTGGACGTCCAAGTAGAAGGAGAACGGCCTGGTCTTCCGCGCGTAGATCTTGTTTCTGAGGAGAAGCAGCAGCCTGAGCCCCTGCCCGTCTGCCTTGCCGGGGTGATCGTGCGGCTGCCTTGCGGCACCCCTGCTTCACAGGGGAGCGCCAAGAAGGGAGCCAGAGGGGTGGGGTCCCCAGGACAGGCCCAGGGCGTGGTGGGCCCCTGGGGCGGCCAGGGCGGCTGCCCTGGGCCCTGGCCTGCGCCTCTGCCTCTCGGGGACCTGGCCTGGCCCGCCCTCCCCGGCCCCCCACGGAGTCCTCCTGCCTCGGTCCCCAGGCCAGCGAAAAGTGGTATCGTTTAAAGACGGGGGCTGGCTGTGCTGGCGAGCGGGGCACGTCCACGGGGCAGAGGGGACGCTGGGGCTCCCTGGGGTGTAAGCTGGGAGGCTGGGTGTAACAAGGGGCTCCGTGGGCAGCCCCGGATTGGCCTGAGCAGACTGGGCCTCCGCCCAGCTCTGGACTTAGACCCCGCCACCTCCTTGTCCCATCCACGCGGAATTCCTCTCTCACCCCAGTGTCCTTCTGGTAAATGGCATGGACGTCACCCGCTAGAGCTGGTCCCCCATCCCCTCCCCAGCCCACCTGGGCCTGGCCCAGGGTCTGGGCACGGGACATGGGGACATGGGGATGTGTTGGGGTTGCAGCAGGGCACAGGTGGCCCGAGCCCACCCCATGGCACAGCTCCTGCACCAGCTCCTGGACACTGAGCCGGGTGGAGCCAGTGGGGGGCTGGCGGGGGGGCTGGCGTGGGGTGGGCGGCTGGTCCTTGGCTTGATGGAATGGCCGGCCCCGCATTCCCCACATAAGCCTCCATGAGGACTGTCTTCTAGAGGCCAGCCTGGCTAGGCCGCGTGCCACACACCCATGACCGTCACCGTGCCCGACTCCCGCTCTGAGAACCAGAGCTCTGGCACCCCTGTCCTGGGGGGGCCCTCTCCTGGGTGGTGAGGATTCTAGAGGCGTCTCTGAGCAGGACGAGGTGCCCTTTCCTTGCTTGCTTCATCCCTGGCTCCTGGGGTCCCTCGGCCTCGCTGCTCGCTCAGCCCTGGCCTAGTGTTCGCAGGGTCACTCACTTGGCCTTGTCACTGAAGGAGATGAGCGAGATGCCTGGAGCGGCATTCAGGACCTTCTGGGAGCCCGAGTACAAGACGTCGATGCCTGTGGGGAGGGGGGTGCACGCTCGGGGGCGGGCCCACCGGGGTCGGGGGGTCGCTGCGACCCGGAGCTCCCCCACCCCCGGCTCCCAAGGCCCTCAGAGGCCCCGGTGGCTCCCAATGTGCAGCAGCCCAAAGCCGGGGGGCCCGGCGTCTTGGGGAGCGGTGCTGTTTTCATGAACTCCATGAGAACCGCAGAGCGGCCGCTGACGCCGCAGCGTGGCGCCTGGCGCTGACCCCGCGAAGCACAGGTGGCGCCGGGCGTGGCAGCCGTGCGGGGCGGGGGCGGGGCGGGGTCCTGGCTTCGGTCATGCCCTGCTGCCTCGTGCGACCCGCATTCTGGGACCCCAGGCTGGAGCCCCTCAGCCCCACCACTCCTTCCCCGGAGGGGTGGCCAGACCGCGCGGCGCAGCGTGACTCCTCGGGGACAGTCCTGCCACCCGCGCTGCCGCCTGGGCCCCTCCCGCACCGCCCTTCCGCTGCACGGTTTGCGGGTCGGCCGTAAGCCGCCGTCGCTGGCTGGGAGGCTCCTCTGGGCTGTCCCGCAGGGCGCTCACAGCAGGTGACAGGCTGGCAGGGAGACTGAGGCGGCTGGGACTGGAGGCGTCCCAGCCCTAGCCCCCACCCCCGCCCCGTGCGACTCCCAGCCCCCCGCCCTTTCTGCGGCTCCTGCTGGCCCCGAGGGCGCGGGGCACCGCCCTCCGCAAGCCCTGCTGGCAGAGCCTCTGCTCACACCGCCCGCACCGCCCGCACCGAGCCCGGGGGCCCAGCGCAAACAGCGCGCATGCGCATGCGCCTGCCCTGCCCCCCGCAGGCCCTGATGCAACAGGCTGACGGACAGACCAGACCTCTCCCGCAGGCCTGCCGGCCCCTCAGAGCCCAGGCTGTCCGGGGTGTGGGTCACACCCTTACCTTGCCGGTCCATGTGGAGGGGGACCGCACCCATGGACGCCACTGAGTCCACCAGGAGCAGGCACTGGTACCTGGGGGAGGGCAGCAGAGTGAAGCAGGAGGGGCCTCAGCTTCCCGCTGCACCGCCCCACCCCAGGCTCCTGGCAGTGGCAGCCTGCCACCGCCCGCTGTGTCCTGAGCTGGGGTACACATGGGGCTCGGGGGTGCCAGGCCCCCGCCCGCCAGCCCCAGGCTGTGAGGGCCAGCCCAGGCCGCCCCCAGGGTCCTGAGGGCGACTGGGGGTCTGAGGCTCAGGCCAAGGGCTGCGTGGGCTCCCGGGGCTGGAGGCACCAGCCTGGGCCCCCGCCTGCTAACAGCCCCCGACTGGAAGCCCAGAGCCCAGAGAGCACAGGGTCCACGCAGGGACAGGTGACCCGCAGGAACCATAGCGCAGGTTCCAGGGGAGCGAGCTGTGCCCAGTGGCCTCGGGGCCCGAGGCGGGCCTGCCTGGCCGTGGGTTCCTCCAGCCTCTAGTCAGCTCTGCAGAGCAGGACCTGGCCACAGGAGGGTCCCCCCACTCCGCTGAGGCCCTGTGCACCCACGCAAGGGTTGGGGCGGGAGGCCCACGTGGGGCTGGGGCCCGGGCCGCTGGCCGCGGTGAGTGGCGGGCAGCGGGCACTGTGAGCACACCGCTCGGAAAGCAGTGCCCCCCGACTCGGCGCAGGGCCAGGAGGACCCTGAGGCTCCCCACACCACACCAGAGGCCGGGTGGCGACTCGGCCTCACACGCTGCCCGGGCTGCAGGGACCCCCAGCACCCCCGCCCGCCCCGGCCGGGGCCGGTCGCTGCCCCCCGACAGGCACCTGTGGCTGAGCTCCCCGTAGCCGTCCAGGGGCTGCAGCACGCCGCTGGACGACTCCCCCTGGGTCAGGAACAGCAGCGCCGGCCTGTGCCGAGCCAGGCCCTGGGAGGGACAGAGGTGACAGCTGGGGGCAGAGCCGGGGGGCCAGGGGCCTCCCCTGGCCGGCCAGCCCCTCCCAGGAGGACTCTTCCCGAGGAGGGCAGGACCCACCCCGGACACCCGTGCTTGGTGCGGGCTGCGGCCTGTGTGCCCGCGGGCGTGCTGCGGTGGGGGCCGGGCATCTCGGCTCTGCGGCGGGGGGGGCCTCGTTCCCGGAAGAGAAAGACTTTGTCCCAGAGACCCAGGAAGAGTGGCTTCGGCCTCCTGCCCCTCTTGTTGGGGCCATCGTGAGGCGAACTGAGTCCCCAGGGCTTGGGCTGGTGGGACTGACCTTGCCCGGAGGGGAGGGGCTGGCACCCCAAGTGTCAGGGCCTGTCCTGCTCCCCGCCCCCTGCCTCCAGCCCCTGGCTCTGCTTGCAGGCCTGGGCTCCTGACTCAGTTTCCCCGCCCGCAGAGCCCTTCCTGTCAGGCTTCCCGCCTACCCCCAGGTACCAGAAGGCTCTTCCCATGGCAGGTCACCTGGAGCTGGGAAGCCTCTGGCCGCAGCCTCGCAGCCCCAGCCCACCCAGCCGGCCCCCTCCCGACCCCAGGGCCGGGCCCCCCGCCCACCTCCTCCACCTCCTGCAGTGTGTGGCAGTCTCCGGGGTCCTTGGTCATCCGGTGCACGCGGGCGCCTGGGGGAGGGGCAGGGCGCAGTGAGCCGCGGCCGCGCCAGCATGCGAGGCGGGGGGGGGGGGGCGGTGGCGCGGGCCCTGGATGGCGCGGTCAGCCTCAGGCCACTGCCCCCGCCTCAGGCGGCTCCCCTCGAGCCCCGCTGGGTCTCACGTCGGGAGTAAGCGAGCATTTGTACAAGGCCCGCGTGGCGGGTGCCACCCCAGCAGGGGGTGGTCTGGGGGCTGCGTGTTTGGTGAAGGGGTGAGCGGGGGAGGGGCATGCACAGGCTTCGCCTTCCTTTGAGGCCAAGGGCTCCTTGTCCCCTCCCTCTCTCGGACCCCTGCGAAGAAGGGGGGAGGCCCAGGACCACCCGAGCCTCAAGGGAGAGCCGAGGCCCGGTGAGGGCAGGGCAGGGCAGGGGTCTGTCCAGGCCGAGCGGCAGGCAGTCAGGGCCACTGAGTGTGGGCGTCACGGTCCCTGGGGGCCCAGCCTCTGCCCAACCCTGACTCCTCCTGAAACCAGCGTGTGGCCCAGGGGACAGGGCGAGGCGTCGGGCCCGTTGAGCCATCAGAGGTTGTCCATTAACCAGGAGCTGGCCGGGGTGGTGCTGACCTGGCAGGAGCTGCGAGCTCCCCGAAGCCGCAATCGATCACTGAGCCCCCACACGCCCGTGCTTGACGTGCGTCTCTAGAAATTTTACTCTGGAGGCGAAACCCTGACTACACCTCCAGAAAAAGGGCTGCGTCTGCGATTTCGAGGGGGGGTTTCAGCCCCTGAAACGCTGTCCTGTGGCAGAGCAGAGGTGACCCTGGCGACCCCAGAGAGCTGCGAGAGCTGAGACCAGAGATGGCAGAGCAGAGGTGACCCTGGCGACCCCAGGGAGCTGCGAGAGCTGAGACCAGAGATGGCAGAGCAGAGGTGACCCTGGCGACCCCAGGGAGCTGCGAGAGCTGAGACCAGAGACTTCTCTGCAGTGGCCCCCGCCCCTGACGTGCTCCACAAATAGCTGTCCCCAAATGCTGGGGTCTCTCGAGCACCCAGACACCCAGGCTGGCGGGCAGGGGAGGCCCCAGGGGGGCTGGGGAAGGGCCTAGGCTGGTGTCTGGCTGGCGGGGGCCACTGCCAGGCATCCTGCCCGCGGTGGGAGGCATCGGGGGGCGATGGCTCGGGGCCACACCCCACCCTCTGCCCCGTCCCTTACCGATTCGCTCCGCGATCTCGGCCGCTCGCTGCCCCCAGATGCCGTTGACCCCGACCAGACAGGTGTCACCGGGCTCCAGGAGATTGAGCAGGGCGGCCTCCAGCGCGGCATGCCCTGAGCCGCTGACGGCCAGCGTGAGGCGGTTCCTGGTCTGGAACACGTACTGGATGCCCTGCTTGATCTCGTCCATGATCTGGGGGCGGGGGGCACGCAGGTCAGGCCCTGGCCCTGCCCTCCCGCAGCGAGGCGGCAGCTCCAGGGACTGTGCGCCGCCCCTCACGGCCCACCTGGTACATCTCCTTGTGCATGTGGCTGATCATCTGCAGCTGCCCAGCCGCCAGCACTCGGGGGGCCAGGTTGGAGGGGCCGGGCCCCAGCAGGAGCCGGCGGGGCACCGACAGGGGTAAGCGCAGGGCCTCCGGGGCAGCCACCAGCAGCTGGTGCGAGGCCATGGTCCGCACCCAGGAACGCACTGGCGGAGGTCAGCACGCGGAGCATTTCCCAGCTGCCCCACGCCCCACGGCCGTGAGTGGGCGGCACAGGCGGCGTCACAGGTGAGGCTCGGTCGATAGGCTCCCGCTCCGCCCGCCACCCGCCTGTCGTGGTTCCCTGACCCCTCGTCAGTGCTTATCCTGCATGTCAGGGCCTGACAGCCGGGGCGTTGAACCCTCGGTGGGGGAGGAGGAGCCTTCAGAGTCCAGTTCCCGAAAAACAGTCGGCCAGCCATCCGCCCCCTGCCGGCCCCTCTTCCCGACTCCCCCCGCTGTCCCGGGTGGGCCCCCAGCCCGAGTTTTTCTAATGGACCAGAGAGCAAACATTTCAGACTTGGCGGGTCGTCCCGTCTGTGTCGCCCATACCCAACCCTGATGCTGCAGTGCTAGACCAGCGACACAAGTGTGGCCGTGTGCCAATAAAACTTTATTTACAAAGCAGATTGTAGGCCAGATATGCTGATCCTGCTCAGCTGATGGAAAGGCCCAAATTAGAAAATACGTAAGCCCCGTGCATGGGGACACGCGCACACACACACGCCGAGAACCGGGTCATCCCTGACCCCGTTGGAAGTCAGCGCCTCCTCTGCCCCTCTCTGCCCGTGGCCACCGACACGTGCGTGGGGAGTGTCCTCGGTGTGCAGCGTCCACGGGCGGGGAGAACAGATGCAGTCAAGCCCCCTCCGGGGGAGCCGCCCCCCGCCCCCCCCCGAGCTCCCGGCAGTGGCCCCAGCAGGGCCACCGCCCCAGGGGGTCGGGTTGGAGAGGACCCCGTGCTCTGAGCAGCCTGCACGCTTCTCACAGTCCCCGCGGGGCCCGGACGCCTCGCGCTCGGCTCAGGGATCTGACGCCCTGGGCTTCTGCAGGTGACCCGGGAGACGGCACCCTCCCACAGGGGCCCAGCGGGGGACTTCCCACGGGGACTGCCAGCTCAGCAGAGACCCCTTCAGCACTCGGTGCTGGGCTGGGTTGGTGCTGTGGCATCCTGGGGGCAGGGGGACCCCACCAGGCTGGACAGTCGTGGCCTAAGCCCCTGGGGACGCTCACAGCCCTGCGGGGGAGGGGCAGGCTCTGTCTATAAAGACACAGAATAAACAGGTGGAGGGGACAGCCTGCCCCCCCCCCCCGTGTGCTGGGCACAGAGCCACCTGGGGTGCCTCCAGGCCCCAGGCCTGGCCCCGGGGAAGGTGATGAAGATGTGGTCTCCGCTGGCTCAGGACAGGCACGCCACGATGCTGGCCTTCTGTAACACGGGGGGCAGGCAGAAGCACCCCGCCCCCTCCTGCCTTCCTCCCTCCCCCACCCCCTTCTTCACGAGCTTGTTCTGGGCCGAGACCCAGTCCTCTGCTCCAGCTGAGGCAGAGTCAGCCAGAGAGGCCGAAGGCCCTGCAGACAGGCGGGCCAGAGGGGACCCAGGGTCACCCACAGCCTCCTGGCAGCTGAGAGGAGAGGCCTCAAGGGCCGGAAAGCTGGGGAGGAGGAAGGAAGCCCCAGGGGCTGCCAGGAAGAGGTGTGGGGGGCGGGGCATCTGAGCTGAGCCTGGGAGAGTGCAGGGGCCGGGTGGGGCGGCGAGGGTCTGCCTGGCGGAGGGAACTGCGGGGCTCGAGTAGAAGGGTGACCGTCTGCACAGCGTGCAGCCTCCGCGGCGAATCACGGAACCCGTCGTCTGGCGCACGGGGAAGCGGTGATTCGGGTTTCCACGGACGCTGGGAACGTTCCGGTCCGGCACCAACACCTGGACACACGTCGGTTTGCCGCGTGTCGATTCCCAGACACACGCCGAGCCCTCGGTTCACCATCCGGGCGATTTCCGAGTGACGACGTCCCATCGTCCGGCCGTGGGGCACACACCCGATGACTGCCCCCAGCCTGGGCGCTGAGGACGCAGGACCGAGTGTTCCCGACAGCGCGCTCCGCGCTGTAAACCTCTGGCTTCCTGTTCTCCTTCCGAATGCCCTGGCTGTTTGTCGCCTCTGAGTGTTTCCACTTTGCAAACCCTGCGACTTGAGTCAATCCTGGTCCTTCTTTTCCCGCCGAAGGCTCCCGACTCCTCTTGAGGTAATTTGACACCCTCTGCCACGCCACATGCCACATGGGTCACGCTGTCTGTTGACTCCCTGTCCCCCCACCCCGGGCGGGGCTCCACTGCGTGCAGTGTTTTGTGCCCCGCCTGGCACGTGGGTGGGCAGGGGAAGCCCGGGCCCAGGGTGGCTGGGCGGGTGCAGCCCAGGAAGCCAGGGAGGTGTGTGCGTTTTGCTCCCAAACAGGAAGGCGTCCTGAGCTGATGTCACAGGCAGGGGAGATGTTGCAACTGGCGGAGGCGTACCCTCAGGCCAGCAGCCAATTGGTCGCTGTGGAGCCATGAACGGCAGGGCAGGTAAAGATCTCTGTCTCCTGGGATCCTGGAGGTAAAGGCCACCTGGCCAGGTGGGCAGGAGCTGTGTCTCGTGGCTCTGCGGGGACCAACCGGCCCACCCCGCCCCGCCTTGCCAGGGCCCTGGCCAGCAGCCACGGGGTCTGTGAGGGGTGTGCAGGCCGGGCCGGGACCTGGTACCCACTCTGCCTCCCCTCCCCCCACAGGCAGGCCTCCCAGGCCCAGCTCCCCATAGACCTGGGGTATCTTACCTCCCCAGGCACTGGGGGAACCCACAGGCTGCTGCCTGCCACCCCACGCTGTCAACTGAGCCTGTGTTTTTAAAATTCAGCTTCTGGCTTCCGCAACTGATGGGACAAATGCTAGCGACTGCTGTGGCCCGTGGTCGGCCGCTCCCGAGTGGTGTTGTGAGGTGTGCGCCATCTGCCCCGTGCTGCTCCGGGCTGACCGTGGCCTCCCCTGCTGGTGACGCGGCCTCGCCCCTTCTGCCAGCCGCCGGCTCCTGCTGGCGTCTTCACGGGGGCTGCGTGTTAAATGCACAGCTGAAGGCAGCCTGCTGTGACATCCAGGCTGAGCGGACTGTCAGAGGCCCACGTGCTCACCTTTTTGCAGACGGCCGGCGGCGTCCCAGGTGGGGAGGGGTCGGCCGGAACCTGCAGCCTCCGCCTGAGCAGCAGGACCCCTGGGGCTGCCCAGCATGAAATGCAGCTTCGTCTCAGGCGGCGTCCGGGCCCAGGCGTCCCATTCCAGGTCACGACTAAGTGGCAGCAGTGGGCTCTGCTGGGCGAGGGTCGCTTGGAACCTGTGCCACACTGAGAGGCCCCTGATGAGACGCTGTGGCCCTGGGTGTCTGTCAGTTGGCGGTGAGAGACGCCACATCCAGCAGCCCCAGCCCCACCCCCACGGCCGCTGGGCGCTGCCTCCTCTGGGCCCCCTGGGGGCAGGACACAAAGGGGTTGCCAGTGCCCTGCCCATGCCTGCCGCCTGCCATGAAGGCCGGCGCCCGGGCTGGGGGTGCAGCCATAGCTGTCTCAGTGGCGGGACCGAGCGGGGTCCAGGGCGCTGTCACAGGAGTGGCTCCCGAGCTCCGGTCCCCGACGAAGACGAGGGCCAGGATGTTTGTAGCTGCTTCGCCGCACACTGCAGCTCCCCGGGCACGGAGTGGCCGGCTGGGAGACCTGCCCCAGCCATGGGGTGTGACGGGTGGCTGTCGACGGCCGTGGCCTGTCTGCTGGCCCGGGCAGCAGCGACTGTGGCTGCTGGGGCTCCCACGGCACCCGTTCTGTGTGTCGTGATTCTCAGGGCCTTGTGGGGGCCTCTGCCCGCTTCCCATTTGGGGTGGTTCATGATGTGACAGTTGTGACAACCCAGAGAGGACTTAGGCTGTGCCGACGGTCCCTGTGCAGCGTCGCCGGCCGCGCCTCCCCCCACCGCCGTGCAGGGACCTCCGGCCGGGCCCGTCCAAGCCTCCCCCGCCCCGCTCCCGGGGCCCTGGCCCTCCCTTCAGGGCTAATTTACCCAGAGACAAAGAGGTGCTTTTTAGTTGCTTTCATAATTTCATGTTTTGGGGGGATTTTTCACGGACACATAGACTTAAAATACTGCTTTTAACACAGCAGAACCTCGGTCTAGGGTCGCCCAGGGTGCCCCAACTTCTCACACCCCCAAATCCAGTAAAGCGGCAAGATGCATTCCCATCTATAAATCTCAGTAGGTGACGCCTGCTGGACCTCACAGACGTCGAACGAATACATCCACGTTCTCGTGTTCATCTTGCCAGGGCTGTCCGCAGCCACGGGCCTGGGCTCCTCCCTCAAACGCCAGACATGCTCGGGTGCCTGACAGGAGAACAGATCAGAGCCCCGCCGCGTCTGTCGTCGTCCGTCACACCTCCCCCGAGTGTCACTGGGCGCGCGGCTCGTCAGTCTCTCCCGCCCGACTTTCTTTAATGACCAGGAAAGGAAGCGGGTTCTCTGGCCGTCCGTGGAGGTGCGTGTGGCCCACCGGCCGCTGACACCAAGCGCTCACCTCGGCGTTTCTGGGGCACGATCCCGCTGATTCAGCCTGACACCCGGGCTGTTTGCACCTGCTGTGCAGGAACGAGTTGACCAGGGCCCGCCCGCCAGGGCGCCCCGGCCGGCGTCGGGGACTCGGACGTCAGAGGGTCCCCAGCCCCTCACGGACGCGAGGGCCTCGCTGCAGCGTGCGGGGCAGGCCGAGCCCGCTTCCTCCCGGGGCCTGGGCTCTTCCCCAGGCAGAGCACCGTGCCCCGCCCCAGACCCCCGGGCGCCGCGTCCTCACTGCTTCCCCGGTCCTCACGCGTGTCATAGCTGGGGGCCGAGGACGAAGCGTGGCCCGTGTGGCTCCACGGGAGGGGGCTCTGGGGCCACGCCTGGGCCCCACTTCTCCCCGTGCGCCTCTTCCTTCCGTGTGCTTTGTGCCATTTCTGTCACGAACCCCGGCTGTAAGTCCCGGAAGCCCCCGCAGCGAGCCTCGGGTGGTCTTGGGGACCCCGACAATTATGCACAGTCGACTTTTTAAAACTCGGGAAATCGAGCGTCTTCCCTTAGCACTGACTGTGTCAGGTCCTCGGCTGTGTCCTCTGGGTGACAAGCTTCGGCCCGTATTGTCCTCGTCCGGGAGAGGCCCTGATGCTCTGCTTCGGTTTGTTCACCATCGTCTGCGGCTCGTCTTCCCACGTCGGCCGTGTGGGCACAGACAGTGGACCAGGGCGGCTCCAGCCAGCCGGCCCAGAGCGGGACAGGTGTGGCCCCAGTGGCGGCCTTGGAGGACGGGCAGCGCCAGCGCCCGGCGCGGGCGCAGGCAGGCAGGAAGGCTTTCTGGCAGAAGCGACACCTCGCCAGGACCTGACAGGGAGAAGGGGTGACCAGGGGCGGGGTTGGGGTGCAGAGTGGGTCAGGCCCAGCGAGCCGGGTGCCGTCAGGAGCGAGGGAGGCCCATAGGGGTTTCTCCCGAGAGCCCCACAGAATCACGGACGTCACCTACAGCAGTGACATGTCACAGCAAGGAAAGGGCTTTGAGAGTCCCCTTCCAGGGGGACGTCCTGTGCCCGGAGGGCAGAGGGCCCCACACGTGGGCATCCGAATGCCTAGACTTTCTAGCAGCATTTCTGGCTGGCGATAATCCACAAGGACCCCGAGGCGGCCGGTCCCTCAGGACAGGAAGACCTAAGGAGGTAGGTCTGGGGTCATAGGTCACCTGACTCCAAAAGCCTGTGCTGGAGCCCGGACCCTGGACGGAAGAGGTGAGCGGACCTGGGGGAACAGTGACACCCAGTGGCCACACCGAGCCCAGCTGGAGCTTCATGTTCGTGTCCCTCAAAATGCTGCGTTCTTGTCCTACCTAGTGGCAGAAGCAGCAAAGTCTGGTTGTTCCCAGCAGGTCAGAGGCTGGAGGGGCTGCAGGACCATGCCCCGCCCCCTCGGGCCCCCGACAGCGAGGGTGGGGTGCACGCTGCAGCCGGTCTGGGCGGGTGGGTGCACGCAGGGCTGGGCGGTCGTTGGGTGCCCGCCTTCCTGCAGCCAGTGCGAGCCTGGTTCTGCTCTGGTGTGAGCGACGCAGCAGTGACCTGTGGCTGGAGTCTGGGGACACGCAGAAGCAGTGACAGGTGACGTGGGCACTCGTGGGAAGGACGGCATGGCAGAGCCTGGCTCGGGACAATCACAGCTTTCAAATGTCTTCAGCGTGAGTCACGACGGAATCCTTCAGGGGGACACATGCAGAGCACGCGGGCTCTGGTCCTCGCCGCCAGCCCACTGCACCCGCATCTGCCACCCTTGTTTCCCAGACTGGGTCCCCCGACCCCGCTGCCACTTGTCTCACTCTGCCAGAGCTTTAATCCCGGACTCGATGCTTCACCCAAATCCTCCAGCGTGCGTCTGAAACAACGGGCATTTTTTCACAGAGCTCACGTGCCATTGTAATGGCCGATAAGATACTTAGCGAAACTAAAACGATTCCTTAATGTCATCCGAGAGCCTGTCCGGAGGTGAATTTTCCCGATCGTCTAGAACGTGCCTTTGCCGAGGTGGCTGGCTCGTTGGGGTTCGGACGAGGTCCCCGGGCTGTGTGTCGTCATGGCGACAGTGCCTCTCACTCCCCCGTGGAGACACGCTCGGTGGAAGCCGTCGACATCAGAGTCCGGCTCAGGCGGCCAGGGCTGGGCAGAGAAGCCAGGTGGAGGGGCGGCGCGGGGGGTCGCCCTCCCGCTGTCCGAGCTTCGGCCGTGAGGGGCCCAGGCTGCCCCTGCCTCCCTGGTGGGAGGTGGAGGTGCTCGAGAAGGGTCATCCCAGGTCGGGGGACGTCCCTCCTCGGGACAGCCCCACCCAGGCTCTTTGCTCAAGCCCAGAGCTCAGACCTTCGCCCGGCTGTGTGGGAACCCGGAGCCGCCCCGAGCCCTCCTGCCCGCTCGACCCTGTGTTGTCACACACCTCTTCTGGCTGCTCCGCCCCCCCGCCCCGTGTGTGCGGGAGCAGGGGTCTGAGGTCCAGGGCCTCACCGCTGCTCCTGCCACCACCCCCCCGGGGTACCAGCGGGGGGTCCCCAGACTCTCAGCATGGCCCGGCAGGCTGCAGAGGAGGCCGGGAGACTCTGGGGGACGAGGGAACCCCGAGAGGAAGCTCCTTCCTCCGACTGACCCATCAGGGAAAGGCTGAAACCAAAAACCCAGGCAGGAAGTGGGTTCCTGAACGTTCTAGAAACCCAGGATGTGGTGAGTGGCCCCCATGGGCTGTGTCCTCGGCACTTCACAGACTTTAACTCAGCAGCCCTCACACCCTCTCGAGGAAAGATGGCTTTTTTCTTCCGTTTACAGATGAGGAAACTGAGGTAGGGACAGGGAGTGACCCGCTGAGGCCCCTCCACTCACAGTGGGGGGGCGCGGGGAGGGGCGCTGACCAGGCTGGCCGGAGGAGAAGGGGCCGGGCCCCGCCCTAGACCCGTGTCCGCCTGGACGCTGGGCCCGCTGTGCGCATGTGTCGAGGGCGAGTCGGGGGCAGGCTGCTGACCCTTCCTGTCCTTTCTACACGTGCTCTGGGTTCTACCTCTTGTCCCCAGAATGTGGCTCAGGCTGCAGGGTCCCTGGGCCCTCACCCGCTGCTCGCCGGCCCGAGGGAGCTTGCTGTCCCCCATCAAGGCCGCACAGGCTGGGCCTCCGTCTCTGGGCTCCTGGGAGCCCCCCCCGCTGCCTCACCTCTGCTTGGGAGCCCCCACACGCCCGCCATCATTTCAGCCATTTCCTCCCAGCAACGGCCCCTGAAGGGGGTGGGCGGGCTCCGACACACAGCCCATGGCCACTTCACGAGGAGGCCTGAAGCCCCCTGCAAAGTGATGCTGAGGGTGGCCGGCTCGCGCCTGGCGGGAGCTTAACGCACAGCACCGTCACGGTCACCGTCACCATCACGGTCACCGTCACCGTCACCATCACCGGGGCTGTCACAGTCACCGTCACCGTCACGGTCACCGTCACCGTCACAGTCACCGTCACCGTCACCGTCACTGTCACAGTCACCGTCACGGTCACCGTCACCGTCACCGTCACTGTCACAGTCACCGTCACGGTCACCGTCACCGTCACCGGGGCGGCGCGGCCTCCTGGCTCCCCCACACGTCCTCAGGGAAGCAGACGAGGAAGGCGTCGATCCCCAAGCCCTCTCTCCAAGGTCAGCCTCTCTCCTGCCGAGACCTGGGGGAGGCTTCATCCCAGACTCCGCTGCCACTCTGGTTTCTGCGATGTCATCGTCTGACGTCCGAGCCGGAACGCAGCCCCTGGGGGCGGCATCTTCTGGGAACGAAGCAGAAGCGAGGCCCTCGGCGGTGTGGCCGCCGCCGCCGCCGGGGGAGGCGTTTCCTGCAGCCCCATCTGTCCCGAAGGGGACCGGAATGGCTGAGCCTCGGAAGAGCCACAAGCACAGCCTCGTGCGAGAGAAACGCAGATCTGGAGGGGAACAGACGGGCGACGCCGGCACCCGAACACGTCGAGCACAGAAATTCTGGCTCCGGGCCCTAAGCCGGAGCGGTCCGTGACGCGTCTGGCGCGGGGCTCCCGGCAGCCCGCGTGAGCAGGGGACCGACAGCTGCACAGCCAAGCGCAGCAGTCACTCGGGTTAATTATGGGACGTCCATGCGTGGACGGTGGCAGCCATTGAGCCCGATACAACAAGGAGGTCCGTTCACACTTTGGTGGCGTAGACACCAAACAAACGCCTTTGCAAACGCCGCCGCCCCCGTGGTGGCCCTCGGCCCCGCGGCACGTGGCTCCCACCTGAGCAGCCTGCCCGGGGCGGACACTCCACAGCCACGGCCTGACCCCGCGGCTTCCGGGGAGCCCAGGCGGCTCCCCGCGGATGAGGTCCGTGACCTGCAGTGTCTCGACAGCGGTCAGCGGTCGCCAGGCCTGCCTCCTGCAGAGTGTGCCAGTCAGGGCTCCGAGGAGAACTCGCCGCGGCCGGTTTGAGCAGGAAACGTCTCCTGCGGGGCGTGATGACCTCTGGGGCCTGGAATGACCTGAAGCCCGGCCCTGGGCCCCCCCGGCAGCTGCTGCCCTACCCCGCCAGGAGGGGCCTCTGACCACGATGGCCCTGCTTTCAAAACCCCTGTGAGTTCTTGGGGTTGGCAGAACCTGTCACAGCGAGGACGTCTGGGAAATACTGGTCCGAGCCACAGGGCCCGCGGGAAGGGGGAGCACATGGGCTGAAACAAGCCGGAGTTGGGGTCCCCGCCTTCGTCCCCTCGACGTCTAGGTGTGAGAGACCCAGGCGCACAGCCTGCTGGGCCGAACGGAGGCCCCAGGTGTCAGGGCCTCTGTGCTGGAAGCTGCGGACGCTGCCTTCACAAGGAGCGTTTGCAGCTGGGATTCACTTAAGGCTCCTGAGAGGGGGGCATTATTCTGGTTGTCCCTAAATGCCATCACAAGGGCGCTTACAAGAGGAAGACAGGAGATTAGTCAGTCACACAGAGGGGGCAGGAGGCCACTGGTGTGCCGATGGAGACAGAGACTGGAAGATGCCGAGCCTCTGGCTCTGAAGACGGGACACAAGCCAGGGCGTGTGTCCCCAGAAGCCAGGGGAGGCACGGACAGATTCTCCCCTGGGGCCTCTGGAGGGACCTGAGGGTGAGCCCAGGCGTTAGTGGGACAGGGAGTCTGTCCTGGAGAGCCGCACAGGAGCCTGGAGGAGCCTTGCAGGAACCAGAGCCCTCGGCGTGGTGGCAGCCTCCTCGGGGCGACCCAAAAAGGGGGGACTGCCTCACCTCCACCCACCCCACCTCCTGCCACTCCCTGCCTCTGGCTGAAACCAAACTGGAACCCAGAGGGGTCAGCCTCTGGGGCAGAGAGGGCAGAGGCTGACCGAGGAAGTGGGGTTTTGGGTCTGGGGACCGCACCTGGCACACCGCCGGGCACCGCTGTGGCCGCACTTCCTGTAGAAGTGTGTCTTCAAAGGACTACGGAGGAGCCCCAGGTGGGGCCGCATCCACGCCGCCCACCGGCCCTGGCCAGCATGCAGCAGAGTGCTGGGTGATGCCACGTGCCCAGCCCCGGGCACCTTCTCCGGCCCAGCCCCTCCCCCGGCTTTGCGGACTGACCGCGTCCACGCCTGAGTCGCTGGGGACCCTGCCCCATCCTCCATCCTCCGCCCCGCTCGGACTAGCGCCGGGCATCCCAGTTTGTTGGGCGCAGCCAACCAACGGCATAGTCGGAGCACAGAGGGGCCGCCCTTCCACGCCAGACGCAGCCGGGGCGTGTAGGGTCTGTGAACACGCAGAGGAGGGGGAACAGTGGGGAGCCCGAGAAGGTGCAAGGTAGGAGGGGTGTGCATTGGGCACTTCCTATGGCCTGGATCACTAAGGGGCCACTGGCAGCCGCCGCTCTGCGGACATGGGCCCCACAGCGGGTGCTGGCTCGGCCCAGCCACCCGGCTGCCGGACGCTGCTGGCCAGACGCTGAGTCAGCAGCCTGCCGCCCAGCGCGGCTCAGGCAGAGTCCAACAGAGCTGTGTGCAGTCCAGGCCCCTGAGGGCCTCCCAAGCCAGAAGCCCAGGGCCCCTCCACACGGGGCCTCAGCAGGCTCCACCCCCCGCGGGGTGGGGGTCTCCCAGTGCTGCCCTGTCCCACCATGGGGCCAGGTTCCTGAGTCTGGGACCGCAATGGCTCTCTCCTGCAGGATATTTTACTACCTGTGAAATTTCACAGCGTGGGTCCCACCTCCCGGGGACACTGCAGCAGGTGAGATTAGGAATTGTGAAGGGGCAGGGACCCCAGCCCTGCCCACTCTCCAGGGGAGGGGGCTCCATTAATTAAAGCCTGGGTGGGCCAGCTGAGGGCAGCGCTTCCCACTGTGCCCCCAAAGCTGCCAGGCCCAGCTGCTCTGGCCGCCGAGAAGCTGCTGGAGTGTCGGGCAGAGCGTTAGGCCAGGGGTCTGGCTCGGACCGACCTCAGGCACCCCCGACCCTTGGGGGCCTCTTCAGGCCTCTCAGCCTCAGTTTCTTCACCCATAAAATAGGGGTGGTGATCGTGCCTTCCTGGGCAAGAGTGATGAATTGTTTAAAAGCAAGCACTTTGCAAACTCTGCTCATGATGCACACGCTGGGGAAGGCCCCGGTCACTGGTGAGAGCCAGGGGCCGCTGTCTGCAGGCCGTCTGCCAGCTGCCCCTCTGTGTTCCCCTGTGGCCTGTCCAGCTGGAGCCTCCAGCCAGCTCGGCTCTGGCCAGGCCTGCCGGGCCTCGGGCTGCCCTCGGGTCAGCCTGGTCGAGAGTCCCAGCCTTTGGGCTTGAGTGTGGCCAGCTCGCGGTCCCCAGACCACCGCATGTGCCAGGCCAGTGGCAGCTCTGCTGGGCCCCGCCCCTGCGTTCAGACCGGTGGTGGCTGGTGCCTGGTCTCCACCGCGCTCGGCACCCCCGGTGGTGCAGGAAACCTCTGTGCACCTGCTGAGCTTCCCAGCTGCTCTGCATGCGTGTGGGCCTGACGGTCTGGGGACCCGAGCCTCGCTCCTGCCCGGGGGCAGCGGGTCCTCACACGGGTCACACCCTCCCCGAGGGCACATTGTCTTACTCTTCCCCAAACCCAAAGGAGGGCATTGTCTCCACTTCAGACAGGACCTGAGACTCTCGGGGGATGGAACAAAGGAGAACTCAGAACGTGGGAATGTTGCGTCCAGCGGTGAAGGCAGAGAGGCTGCGTGGAGGCTGCGCCCAAAGAGGGCTTGGGAGGGGGAGAGGTCTCAGTCTGAGGGAAAGTCTGCGCAGCTGAAGAGAAAGTGTGACTACGGGGTGAGCAAGGCCTGCAGCGGTGCGGCTGGGAGGGCGTGCCACGGGGTCTACAGGGACCCGGTGGGCAGGGGGGCCTCAGCCGGTCGCCGGACTCCGTGGGCACGGGATCCAGAGTCCACCACGGCGAAACTGTCCCATACAGGTCAAGTCCTTCCCTTCGCTGTCCCATCCTGGCCTCGGGTTCCCCGCATGTAAAACCAGCTTTCATTCCATCCCGTAAGGTCGCTCCGGCTGGCTCTGGAACCCACCGCGGTGCAGCTGCAGCCCGCAGAGGCCCCCGCGGTTTGGCGGCACCTCAGGGTCCGGCTCTGGACTCCGCAGGCGGCTCTCTGCCTCAGCCTGTCTCCGGCTCCGGATGCAAGGCTGGACACGCCCCGCCGTTGCTATGGCAGCGGCGTTGCCCGGCAGCGCAAGGCCCCGGGCGTGAGGCTCCCAGGGAGTTGCCACGGCAACGAGGCGGCACCTTCCAGGGGGCGGAGCTCCGATGGGGCGGGGCTCCATGTCCTGCAGAAGGTCCAGACAGCGGAGCCTGCTTCCCAGGATCCCGGCCTGATCCCTGCCAGGGAGGTGGACGCGGGCGGAGGGTCCCGGTGGGGCGGGGTCCTCAGGCTGCGGGAGGGACTGAGGCTGGACAGCCTCCTCCGCAACCCACGGGGCGTTCGCCTGGACTCCCCGAGGGCTCCCACCCGGCTCGGCAGCCCGCTGCTCCATGACCCTGCGGGAGGCAGGCCAGCCTCACCCCAGCGCTCCCCTAACCGTCCGTTTGTCACTTCTGTTCAGGTAACCTGTCCGTTCACCCACCTTTTATTTATTTATTTATTTATTTATTTATTTATTTATTTATTTATCTATTTATTTATTTATTTATTTTTGTCTCTGGTGTTCTGCAGATTTGGTTTTATTTTTCCTCTTTGAAATCACGTTCTTTACTCACTGAGTATTTGTCTGTCTGCAATTCTGGAAAATCTAATATTTCTTCAAATATAGTTTCAATATCTCTCTAGCCCTCCTTCTGGAATTTTGGGGGTTGCTCTCGAGCTCCCGCCAGGGGCTTCCTTGGCTTTTCTGCTCCTCTGGCCATGTCTAGACCTGAGTTCCTGCCAGACAGGAGCCAGGTGACCTGTTTTCCTTCTCAACTTCACTCACACGGCTTTAGCAGGTCCAGGCCTCAAGGGTGACCCATCGGACAATAAATATTTTCTCTCAGAAATTTTACCTCTATGTCGTGTCAGGTGGGATCCAACTTTCTATATTTCCCACAGTGTCCTACACCAGTGATGGCATCATCTGTTTTCCTCAAATTATTTGAAACAATAGCTCTATCGTAAACTTCCGATCTATTTCTTTGTCAATACTGACGTCTTTTTAATTTTTTAAATTTTCAATTATTAGTTGCCATACAATATTGTATTAGTTTCAGGTGTACGACATAGTGATTACACATTTATATAACTTACAAAGCGATCACCCTGATAAATCCAGTACCCACCCGACACCACACATACTTATGGCAATATCATTGACTGTATTCCCTATGCTGTACTTTATACCCTTCTGACTATTTTAGAACTACCAATTTGTACTTCTTAATCCCTTTCCTTTTTTCATCCACCCTAATCCTCTCCCATCTGGCAAGTCTCAAAATGTTCTCTGTGTCTATGAGTTTGTGTTTTGTTGGTTTATCTTGCTCTTTAGATTCGACGTGGAAGTGGAATTATATGGCATTTGTCTTTCTCTGTCTGACTTCACTCAGCACAATCTCCTCTAGGTCCATCTGTGTCGTTACCGATGGCAAGGTTTCATTCTTTTAATGGCTGAGTAACATTCCATGTGTGTGTGTACCACCTCTTCTTTATCCACTGATGGATATTCCATTGTATGTATGTGCATACATTCTTTATCCATGGATGGACATCCTGGTAGGCTCCGTATCTCAGCTGTTGTAAACAACGCTGCAATAAACATACAGATGCACATGTCCCTTCAAAGTAGCGTTTTGGGTCTCTTCAGATAAATCTCCAGAAATGGGATTGCTGAGTCCTTTTTGTATCTCTTGTTATAGCTTTTGTTTTAAAGTTTATTTTGCCTGGTATAAATATTGCTATCCCAGATTTTTTTTTCATTTCTATTTTCATGAAATACCTTTTTTCATGCCTTTACTTTCAGTCTGTGTGTGTCTTTTGATCTGGAGTGAGTCCCTTGTAGGCAGGATATGAAAGGGTCATGTTTTCTTATCCATTCAGCCACCCTATCTTTTGATTGGAGCACATAATCCATTTACATTCAAAGTAGTTGTTGATAGATATGTAGTTATTGCCATTTTATTGTTCATATTTTTATCATAAAAATTTTTTTTCTTTTTTTTTTTTAAAGAAGTGCCTCCGATATTTCCTGTAATACTGCTTGGTGATGATGAATTCCTTTTGCATTTTCTTGTCTGGGAAGCTCTTTATCTGTCCTTCGATTTTAAATGATAGCTTTGCTGGGTAGCGTAATCTTGGTTGTTAAGTCCTTGCTTTTCATCATTTTGAATATTTCCTGCCAACCCCTTCTGGCCTGCAAAGTTTCTCTTGAGAAATTTTTCAACAGTCTTATGCGAGCTCCCTTGTAGGTAACTAACTGCTTTTCTCTTGCTGCTTTTATGATTCTCTCCTTGTCTTTAACCTTTGACATTTTAATTCTGATGTGTCTTGGTGTGGGCTTCTTTGGGTTCATCTTGTTTGGGACTGCACTTCCTGGGCTTTTATATCTATTTCCTTCTCCAGGTTAGGGGACTTTTCAGTCATTATTTCTTCAAACAGGTTTTCAATTCCTTGCCCTCTCTCTTCTCCTTCTGGTCCCCCTGTGATGTGAATGCTGCTACACACGATGTCGTCTCAGTGGCCCCTTAAGCTCTCCTCATTTTTTGGAATTTTTTTTCTTGTTGCTGTCCTGATTGGGTGTTTTCTGCTATCTTATCTTCTAAATCACTGATTTGAGCCTCTGCTTTGTCTAATCTACCGTCGATTCCTCCTAATGTATTCTTCATTTTCCACTGGTTCCCTTTTATGTTTTCTATCTCCATTTTAGTTTTTCCTCTCTCTTTGTTAAAATTCTCACTGAGCTCATCTACTCTTCCCTTAAATTCATTGAGCATCTTTATCACCAGTGTTTTGAACTCTGCATCTGGTAGATGGCTTGTCTCCATTTTGTTTAGTTCTTTTTCTGAAGTTTTGTTCTGTTCTTTCGTTTGAGACATGTTTTTTTGTCTCCCCACTTTGGCTGCCTCCCCGTGTTTGTTTATATGTATTAGATAGGGCTCCTAAGTCTTCCAGTCTTGGTAAAGTGGCCTTACGTAGTAGGTGTCCTGTGGGACCCAGTGGTGCAGTCCTCTCTGGTCACCTGAGCTGGGTGTCCAAGGTGTGTCCCTTGTGTGTCTCGTGTGTGCGCTCCTGTTGTAGTTGAGCCTGGGTTGCTGTTTACACATCAGTGGGAAGGATTGACCCTCAAGCAGATTGGCCGTGAGAACTGGCCAGTAAGGGGCTGACCTTGCGGAGCAGAATTCACTTTAGCAGGGCTCTGGTGCCTGCTCTGTCTGTCTTTTGGGTATCTCCTCCTCTGGTGCAGCCCTGGGTGGTGCCCTTGTCAAAGAAGGCCACTGGGTGTGCTGCGCCAAGGGCCTCCTGGGAGGGGTCCAGCTGCAGGCCAAGTTCAGCTACAACCTATGTACTGCCCAGGCCACCTGGTAAGAGTCACCAGACAATTCGCAAATGGCCACCACCTGTGCTGGGCTTGGATGTGCCTTGAGAGGCCAAGCCAGGAACCGAGGCCAGCTGCTGCTAGTGCTTGAGGCTGCTCGGCAAGAGGTACGGGCACACGGAGCCCAAATCTGATTAGAGTTTGTGAACCTTTGTGAGATTTTGGGAAAGTTTGTAGCATGAACCAAGAAAGGCTATTTGTATGGAAAGGCCACTGGAAGTGGCTTTGGTAGTGCTGCACGTTGGGAGGGGTGGGGTCTCGGGGAATCACCTGGACAGGGCAAATGGCGTCAGCCAGGCTGATGGAGACTCAGAGATGGTGGCCACCTGCATCTGCATGCCAGGAGCGGGGAGAGCTCAACAAAGGACCAATGACCTCCTCCAGCACTTCTGTCCGGGAGAAAGCTGCTCCTTCAGCCAGACAACCCTGTTCCTCTCCATATGTCCCTGGTGCCTTTTGAGCTGCGGCCCCAGTGCTGGAGCTCAGAGCGGGGGAGTCTGTCAGAGGTAAGTTGATGGGAGGTCCCTTTAAGAGGATGCCTGGGACTCCCACAGCCCTCTGTCCCACTCAGGCACCATCCCCGCTGGTTTTCACAGCCAGAGGTTGTGGGGACTTCTCTACCCGGCACCGGAACCTTGGTCTGGCAGCCTGGTTTGGGGCCGGGACCCCTCGCTCCTCCAGGGGGACCTCTGTAGTCAAGAAGTCTCTCCTGAGTCTCAACCACCACACACATAGGTGTGGGACCAGCCCATTTCAGGTCTCTGCCCTCCTACCAGTCTCAGGTGGCCTCTTCTGTGTGTCTCTAGTTGTAGGATTTCTGTTCAGCCAGACCTCAGGCAGCTCCCATGGTGGCTGTTCTGTATTATAGTTGTGATTTTGATGTAGTCACGAGAGGAGGCACACATAGCGACTCCCTGCTCCCCTATCCGGACCAGAGACTGATACCTTTTTAATTATTAGGATTTTGTAATATTTTAACTTCTAATGGGGCAGATCCTTCTTGATCTTCTCCTTTTTACCAGTTTTCCTGACCAGTCTTGCATGTTTGTTTTTCCATGTGAACCTCTCCTGCTATTTTATTTGAGATTACATCAAATGTGTAGTTTCAATTTAGGGAAAACTGGACCTTTTATAATACCGCTTCTTCTTTTCCAAGAGGATGCTGTGCATTTCCATTAATTTACCACTTTTCAGTGGATTTTCAGTTTTTCTATAAAATTT
>CM053503.1:166894488-166910742 GCA_028627145.1 Eidolon dupreanum | reverse complement strand
GTGGAGAGGTTCGTACTCAACCTCTCCACCGCCCAGGTGGAGTACAGCGAGGACCAGCAGGCCATGCTCAAGGTACGGCCAGCAAAATGGGGCGGGCGTGTCCCGGGCCAGGGCCTCGTCCGGCCATCCAGTCCTGCCTCTCATGGGCAGGGGCACTGGGGGCGGCCGCTCTGTCCCCCACTTCTCCTGTCCCAGGGTTTCTGCCTCGCGTGGGGCTGACGGTCCTGTGACAGTGGTGGGCGGGACAAGCGTTTGCCCTCTCCCGCTGGATGGCCAGTGGTCTAGGCCCTCCCAGGGACGCCTGTGGTGGGTGGGGCCGTGTCCCCACGCTGCAGCAGGCGGTGGCCCAGGGCTCCGGCCCCCCACACTTGGGCCCTTCACCTCCGCTCCTGTCTGAGCAGGCGGCCGCCCCAGGCATCTGTGCCGGGCGCCTTCGCTGCCCCTGCGGGCACATGCAGTGCTCACTAGGCACCTTTTTATTCCCCGGGTGGGGGGTGGGAGTGGAGACTGAAGTTGCCGCTATGCCCAGGGCTCAGGCTTGCGAGAAACGCCGGATAAGTAGGGCTCAGCGGACACATCCGGACCACGGCTGAGCCAGGGTCCTAGGGAAGGAATCTTGGCCGTGAGGGGTGAATGCATCGTATGGGGACGGAGCGGTGGCAGGGTGTCCCCACGGCACAGGAGCAGGCAGGGTGCCCGACCGCGAGCTGGCGGGAGGGAGCACAGCTGGCCGTGCACACCGCGGAGTGTCTGCTGCCCGCTCCTGCGGCCTGCCTCCCGTGCCCTCCCGTGCCCTCCCGTGCCCTCATGCCCGCTGTCCCCGGTGGGGACCCCCAGCGCGTGGCCACTGGGCACGGGCCCTCCCGCCCCTCACAGTGCGATGCCTTGCAGACGCCCAACACGTTCGCGGTGTGCACGGAGCACCGCGGCATCCTGCTGCAGGCCAACAGTGACAAGGACATGCACGACTGGCTGTACGCGTTCAACCCCCTCCTGGCCGGGACCATACGGTAGGCCGCGTCGGCGCCCGGGCCGCGTCCGAGTCTCCACCGGGAGGACGGAGGGCCGGGGTCCCTTCCTGAGGACCCGAATGCCCGTTTTTGTGTCGTTGCTGCTCACACGATGTACAAAACCCCGAGATTTTCAAACTTTGTTGTGACCAGCGTCAGCCCTCGCTTAGGGAAAATGCGTCTGCGTGGGGGGTAGCCAGGCCCTTCCCGCCTTGGGGACCGGTAGGAGAGCGGCCGCACCTGCCCAGTCACAGGGACAGGAAACTGAAGTGAAGTCTCTGGTGGTCCAGGAGCCAGCGGGGCCCGGGGACATCGAGCGGCCTGGAGGGCTGCTGTGGCCGCCCCCTGGCCTCCGCCCCCTCCGCCTGCCTGACCGCCTCCTCTCCCGGCCCTCCTGCAGGTCCAAGCTCTCCAGAAGGAGGTCTGCCCAGATGAGGGTCTGAGCCGAGCGCGCCCCGCCCCTGGACGCGGCCAGCAGGCCCGGCCCTGCTCCCCCGTCACCTCGCCACCCACCGTGTCATCGCCACCCAGCTCCCCCCAAGCAGACAGCCAAGGCCCCTCCTCCTGGGGACACGCACGCTGGGTCCAGCGAGCCCCACCTCTGGCCGGGGGACTTGCGCCCCACGACCCGCCGTGCCCCCGGCAGAGGCCACGTTGGCCCTTCCCTCAGACGTGCCCTGCGGGGAGTTGGGAGAGGCCACGAGTCATGGGGTGTCGCCGCCATTCTAATATTTTTTTAAGCATAGACAGACTTATAATTAACGTGCAGTAGTTAGCGACGTTGAAACGGCCCACTCAGCAATTAACGATACGACTGTGTTCTGTTCATAAGTATTTATTTCTGATGCCTTCACACAGACCTGCAGGGTTCAGGTGGACCCCGGCCCGGCTGTGTCCCGTGCGCCTCTCCCAGGCCTCTTAGGGACAGACGGGGGCAGCCACCCCGCAAGGCCACGGTGAGGAGGTTCCTGGCTACCGGGGGTGTGTGCGTGTGTCGGGGACGCTGACGCCTTGAGTCCAAGATGCAGGGAGGGTCAGTCCACGTGCCACCTGCTCTGCAGCCGCCTGAGATGCGGCTCCGAGCTGTGCCGGGCGGCGCCTGGAAGCGTGTGGGGGTGGGGGGACGGGGGGAGGGCCGGGACCCAGGCAGTCGTGTCTGCGTCCAGGCCGGCAGGGTGCAGGCGTCTGTGCTAGCGGCCGGCGGTCAGGCGGTGAGGGGCCCGGGGTGCAGCCTCTCCCGCTGTGTGAGCGATGGGGTGAGCTTGGGGTCAGTCCCGGGAGGAAAGGCGGAGCCCCCCTCTCGCCCCAGCGGGAGGGGGTCTGTAAGTGCCAGCGGAAGGCAGCAGGGGGTCAGGAGAGGGCCATCCGCCACCCAGGCACCCCCCCATCCCCAAGGTGCTGCCCATCTCGTTCTGGCCTCCTTAAAATGTCCACTTCGGCCCCTCAGCAGACCCCCTGCCTGAGGTCGCCCAGGACAGGTGGGGAGCCAGCCCAGGCTGAGTCTGGCCGCGTCATGCCCAGGCCATAAACCCATCAGAGAAGCCTCAGGGCCCGGGCTCTCCTGTGACCTGTCCCCACACTCAAAGCCACATCTGGCCTCGTATCTCAAGGAAAATCAGCCAAACTGTAGACCTGTCCCCACCGTGGCCCACTAAGAGCAGGCTTCCTCCAGGGTCGGGGGTCGCCCAGCCTCCCCTGCACCTCCCCCCGCCCCTCCCCGCCAGGCGCCACCCACTGACACCTGCCCCGCCCACCTGGTCTGGGTGACCACAGCACACCCCGGAGTCCGTGGTTCTGAGGCTCCACGTTACCCCAGGCTGTCCCCGCGTGGCGCCCATGCGACGTGGGGACGTTCTCCTGGTTCCGTGCGCCGAGCCCAGCGCGTCCCCGCTTCTCTGGGGGCGTGTGCTGCCAGCCCCCCGCTGGGCGAGGGTGCCGGTGAGGGGTGTTCCTCTGGGAAGGTTGTTTGGGCCCCACGAGCTGCCCCTCGGACGAGGGGCACGTCAGCCCCTGTGTCGGTGGCGCCTGCCCCTGCCCTCTGGCACCGCGGCCTCCCGCACCCAGCCTCCGGGCGCCGCGTGGCGCTGGCGATGGCGGAGAAGCTCGTCAGCGGGAACCGAGCCCCGGGATCCTGTCTGTGGGCGCAGCGGCGTCTTTGGGGCCCCAGATGAGGGTCACAGCCTGGACAGGACTCGGACGTTGTTCGAGAGCGGGGGGCCTGTGCTCCCCGCCACAGATGTTCCCCAGAGTAGTGGGTAGAGACGCAGAGGGAAGAGGTGACAGCGCCATCGGGGACAAGTGGTTCTGGCTTTGTGGACGGCCTTGCGGGGGGGAAGTGGGGTGGCCAAGGCGTTCTAAGGTGGGTCAGTTTCTGAGCTTCTGGCCGTGGCTCACTCAGGTCAGCCAGCCTGAGGCCGTGGCCTCCGAGAGGTCTAGGTGTTCCCACCCAGGGCACAGGTGTCTGAGGCCAACCAACCTGCAGCACACCTGCCGAGTGGGGCGGAGCCGAGGGACGGCCCCACTCGAGGGCTGCTGGGAGCCACCCCAAGTCAGGAGCATCCACAGCCACGGAGGCCCCTGGGGACTGCCATCTTGGTGGGGACAAAGCCAGGTACGGACCACCTGACGCCCCCTTCCAGGCCTGCTCGGGGCAGGGGGGGCAGGCCTGGGCAGGACTCGACACCCCGAGTGACTGGAGAGGAAGTCCATCCCGAGTCGGGGAGCCTGGCTCCTCACCCACCCGCCCTGCCCGAAACCGCCTACAGGCCGTGTCAGGACAGGTAGTTTCACAAACGGGACTCAGTTTCCACACCTGGGGGCCGCTGAGGTCCTCACATGCGAGGTGCAGGGGGCGGGGTCCGGTCTGGCCGTGGCCGCTGCTGTCTTACGTGAGCGGGGGAGGGGAGCAAGGTCCAGCAGGCCACCTCGCGGATGGTTTTGTTCCAATGCTTGATGCTTCTCAGGCCGCAGCCTCGTTTTGTTTGAGGGGTGGTCGTCCTTGTCTGGAGCGAGCTCTCTGTCCCCTCCAGGGGAGGGGAGCCCCCTGTGGCCCCGGGAGGGGGCTGCCCGGCTCCAGTGCGGCCTGGCTGGTGCCCGGCTGTGTCGAGATGCAGGTTGCAAGGCCTCCCCGCTCCGAACAGCGGCTCGGCAGCTGCCAGCGTTTCCCCGACCACACGCACACCTGGCAGCCCGGGTGGGTGTGACTGAACACTCGGGAGGAGCCCCAGACATCGCCCATGTTACCGGTGTGAGTGAGCCAGGTTGACCCCCTGGTCCTCTGAACAGCAGGCTGTGGCTTCCCCCTGAGCCTGTGCTTCCTGTAGCCGCCTGTCCCCTGCGGTCCCCTGTGGCTTGTACATATGTGGCTGTGTGGCACACCCTGGCCCCTGCACCGTGACCGCCATCCTGACGTAACTAGTTCCCTGACGTCCTAACCCTGAGTGTGAGGTTCTAGGCCCCTGTACTGTGTGTGTGCAGTTAAGGCTCTGTCCGATTAAGAAATAAACGTGGCTCCATGCAGCGCCAGACCCTGGGCCTCTGCTGCGCGTCGTGTGCTTCGGTCTGTGGGTGGGGCAGAGAATGGGCCCGGAGGCCGGGTGTCCAGCACTGCCAGAGGCAGCGCCGCATCCCCAGGGGCACCGCGGGCGGGAGGTGCCAGAGGGTGTTTACTGTGCGGGCGCCCACCTACCTCCCTCGGGACCTGGCCACAGCCGTCTGGATGGCTCAGGCGCCCTCAGCACGCTGACCCTATACTGCTAGCCTCCCGCTCAGGCAGCCTGAGTCATTGTATGCAGCCAGCATCAGCCCGATACACAACCGGACAAAGACATTACAAGAAATGACAGACCAATATCGTCTATCAACATAGAAACAAATATCCTCAATCACATATGACCAAATTGAATCTAATAATAGATAAAAAGGATAATCCCTCATGACCAAGTGGGATCCTGGGAATGCATGGTTGGTTGAAAAACAAATCAGTGCAATTAATTCACTATGTTAAACTAGTAAAAGAAAGATCATATAATCCCTCTAGACACACAAAAATCCTTTGACAAAATCCAACATCCATCGGTAATCAAACCTTAAGAAGATAACTTCCGTAACTGATAAAGGTGTCTGCAAGAAAGCTGCAGCTGACATACTTAATAGAAAAGGTGAATGCTTGGCACCTAGGACTGGGGACCAGACAAGGGTGCCCTCCGCCTCGTGCCCATTCGCCGTGGCCTTGGAGGTCATGACCGGCGCCGTCAGGCGGAACAGAAGAAACGGAAACACCTGTGCCCGGTGATGTACTCGCATAGGTAGAAAATTCAAAAGAATATGCAAAACTACTGGAATCAATAAGTGAGTTTAGCAAGTTTACATAATACAAGGGCAATATGCAAATGCTAAGTTTATTTTGATAGACTAGGAATAAATTATTGGAAATTTCAATTTAAAAAACAGTACATGTATAGTAGCACCAAAAATGTGAACTGCATTGGTATAACTCTAGCAAAATGTATGCAAAATCCACAAAACATTGGAAGATGCAGTATTGTTAATATGTTACCTCTCCTCAAATTGATCTGTAAATTAAACACAATGTCAGTCGAAATTCCTTGTAGATATCAACCAGCTGATTCTAAAAGTTACGTGAAGAGTAAAGGAACTAGAATAGCCGAAATGGAAACAATTTGATACAGAAGAATAAAGTTAGATGAGTGGCATTATCCAATTTTAAGACTGACTCTGAAGCTGTAGCAACCAAGACTCACCTCTGAAGGTCACGTTCTATGTGACACCATTTGTATGGCTTCTCAAAAAGACACAACTATAGCGATGGAGAGCGGGTTGGAGTCACAGGGGTCATGTGGGGAACACGTGGGCGTAGGAGAGTTTTGTGGGAGATGGAGATGTTCTGTGCCCTAATAACCTTGGGGGTGCCATATATCTATACATGCAGAACTAATGACGACAGAAAAAAATAAGTCAATATCACTTCTTGATAATTTTTTAAATTAAGTTTTCTTTTAAAGCCATTCAGTGAAGAAAGGACAGGTTTTTTGTTTTTGTTATTTTTTAAATTAGAAAAATAGTGTTGGATCATATATATGGTAAAAAATTAATCTTGGCTCATAACCAAAATTAACTCGACTGGATGGATCACAGACCAAAATATGAATCCAAAAGCTATAAAACTTCTGGGAGACCTTGAGGAAGACAAAGATTTCATAGATATGACAAAACCACGATCCATAAAAAAAAGAGAAATGAAAAATTTCTAATATTTGAAACTTATGAAAATGAAAAGACAAACTGAAAAAACATAAGTGATTAAGGACCTGTATCCAGAATATATATATCGTACTCTCAAAACTTAGTAACAAAACAGCAAACAACCTAATTTAAAAATGAAATTCGGAAGGGGAACAACAGATTAAAAGGAATGTAAGAGACCTCCCATGGATTTCGATTTTCCTAAGAAATTAGAAATTAGCTGATCGCCTTGGGCCTGCCGAGAGCTGGGCAGTCATGATGCCCACCCCGACAACGAGAAAAGGCTGAACAAACCGAGTGACCAGGTTCTCTCGCACCCCTCGGAGAACCGGGGTGGCGGGGCGGACTGGCGGAGGTGACTCGCTGGAGAGCGACACACTCGTGGGGGCTCAGGCTGAGGGGGACCCTCACACGCTCGTGGGTGTCACCCCCGTTCCTGTGGTGAAGAGCGGACCAAGCCCAGCACTCTTGCCGGAGCGAGGCGGGAACCTCGTCGAAGCACAGCCTGAGCTTTCTCCACGACGAGGTCCTCGGGGGGCGAAGTCCTCGGGGCTGGGGGCGACCCGGGCATCGAGGGAACGTCCCCACCTTGGTAAAGAACTTTTACAAAAATCCCGACGTCATACTTAGTGGCAAAAAACTGGAGGGTCCCTGCTTCAGAGAGGAGCGGGGACGTCCCCTCTCGCCAGCCCCGTTCAGCTTCGTGCGGGAACTTCGTGCGGGAAGACGGGGCGGGGTGGCGGAGACGTGCAGCTGGGAGGGAAGAGAGCTGCGTTCGCTCCTAAGGACAAGACTGTCTATGAAGAAAATCCCGCACAACGAACCAACGAAACCTCCTGGGACTAATAAGCAACTACAGCAAGGCCACAGGACACAAAGTCAACAGAAAAGCGATTGCTCTCCTATACACCAGCAACGAGCAACGGGAACTTGAAAGTTTAGAGGACACCATTTCCAGTAGCACTGAAAAGAGAAAGCGGGGAGGGGGGCGGATAAGTGAGGAGGCACAAAACCAACCAAACACGCACAGGATCTGTAAACAGAAAATGACAGAATTCTGATGAACGGAATCAAGGAGGATCTAGGTGAAGGGACAGCCCGTCTGTGTGGACCGGGGGACCGGCCCGGTCGCACTCGGAGCTCTCCCAGATGGGTCCACAGCTCCAGTCAGATGCCCAGGAGCCTCATCCGATCTCACCCCCTGACCCTGAAGTTTCTAGGGGTCAGCGAGGGACCCAGCGTAGCCAACACAGTGCTGACGGGGGAGAGCTAAGCAGGACGCGTGTGAGCCGCCTGCGTCTCGCGAAGATCTCACAAAGCACCCTCGTGCCCAGGCAGAGGGGCGCAAGGGAGGCCCTGTGGCCGGTGACCACCGTGCAGGGGACGGAGCCACCCTCAGCCGCTAGACCCCGCAACCCTGACCCCCCAGGTGGGGGCCACACCCTCTCCCGCATCTGGGCTCAGCCCCTCGGGCCCACCACCCTCTCCACAGCTTTATCAGCTGGGTCATCGGGTCCGTGAAGCTCCCCCAACTTCTCCCATCTACACGGGGGGGTCAGGGGTGGCGCACTGCCCAGTGCTGGAAATCACACGTCTGGGCTCCGAGCTGGCGTCGACCCTGCCGGTGGCCGCGTCCCTCGGAGGTGGGCAGGTGCCCTCCCTGAGCAGCCCACGCTCCCTCTGAAGGCCTTCCGGGGCCTCACAGGCTTCCTGGCCCCTGTGGGGCTGTCACCGCTGGTATCCCTGGGCTTGTGGCCGCATCACTCCCGTCTCCACCCTCTTCACACGGCCTCGCGGGTGTCTCCGCTGCCCTTCTCGTAGGACACCAGCCATGCTGGATTTGGGGTCCACTCTGCTCCAGTGTGACCTCATCTTAGTTTAACTTCCTACATCTGCTAAGATCCTCTTTCAAAGAAGGTCACATTCTGAGGTCTGGGAATGACTTGAATTGGGGGACACCATTCAACCCAGTACTGCCTCTGACCCCGGAACTGCCGTGGTGACGTCTGACGTTGTTAGGGTTCCCTGTGGAAGACTTCGGGCCGAACGTGGACGGCCGTGTCCCCCGTCGGCCGGGGACTCTGCCCCCAGGTGCCACCACTGCCCGGTCCACACACCCCGTGGAGAACGGCCATCTCCGCCGGGGTCAGGGAGGGCTGTCGGCCGTTTCCATAGGAACGGGCCCCCGGGACTCATGCGGACTTGCCCCAGGCGCGCCCCACTTCTGGGGGAAGGGCGCTGCACGTGCTGAAACTTTGGGGGTTCGGGGAGCACACGGGTGGTTCTCCAGCTGTCTGCACTGCAGACCGAGGCGTCGGCACCCACTCGCGTTCCAGCGCCAGCGCCCTGCCGCTGTCCCCGCCCCCCCTGCCCCCCCTGTCCCCCCGCCCCCCCCCCCGCCTCGGTGGCCCGGCCCGTGGCATTGCCGCCCTCTGTCATTTTAGAGCAGTTTCAGGACACAACAGAACAGACAAGGGAGGGTTCGCCTTGCAACCCCGGCGGTCAGGGGCCGGGAGTCCCCGCCGGGCTCCTGGCCGCGTCGCTTCACCTCCCTGGGCCAGTCCCTCCGGTGCAGCAGCTGTGGGTGCAGGGCCGTCCCCCAGAGCCACGGGGGCCGGAGGCGTCCACGGAGGCCAGGCCTGCCAAGGCCATTGCTGACGTTTGCAGGCCAAGCAAGAGCCACCGGTGGGGCCCGCACGCCGCAGGCCGAAGCTCGCAGGGTTTGCACTGCACTCGAAGAACGCGCTCCCCTGTCCCGCCCTCCAGCGCCTGGAGGGACGGCCAGGCGCTCGGCCAGCAGCCTCTGCGCCAGGACTTCTGGGCAGAACCCGGGGACGAGGGTCAGCGCAGCCTCGCCCCTGGCCCTCGGCTCACCCTGCTCTTCTCAGCCGAGACCTAGAGCCCAAAACAGCCACCCACATAGATGGCAGGTCGCCTTCAGGAGGCGGCCGGGTCGGAAAGAGGCCAGACAGACTCTGCAGGGGGCGCTAGATGTGTGTGCAGAGAGCGCGGGCCCCAGGTCCCCAGGGCATGGTCTAGCCGCGCACACAGGTTCCCGACGGCCTGTCCCCATCTCCAAGGGGTGGGTGCCGGAGGAGGGCCGTGGGCGGGAGGAGTCACACCGGGGTCCAGGAAAGGCCCCAGGCCCAGGTCCGTGGGCTCCCCCATCCCCGGGAGGGTCTGGGGTGCGCGTGGGGTGTGAGTGTCCAGATTGCCTTGGGCTGCAACGAGCCTGCGGGCCCTGCGGCCTGATGCTCGGCCCCCTGCAGGGACGGCGCTGGCTGTCCTGCTGTCCCTGGCTATCCCATGGCCACCTCCCCTGCCTGTTCCAGAAGAATGTGTTCTGCAGCCAGGAGAACAAGTATCGAACCCTGAGAGGGAAGACCGCCCCAGGGCCTGGAGATACCTGGGTGCCCGCAGAGGGGTGCAGAGCCCAGGAGGCCATGCAGAGGGGGGTTGGGCGGCAGCCGCTGGGCTCCAGCTGCGTGGACATGGTCCATGGGAACCCCCTGTGATGTTCAGGTCCCTGGCTGGACCCTGGGACTTCCCTGAGCAGAGGGAGCCCCAGATCTGCCCCCAGACTGCCTCCCCGGAAACATCTGTCAATAAACCACCCTTTGACCTGCCTGAGAGGCAGCCCTGCGTGGCTTTCAGGGGGCCTGGCGGGCTGCTCAGAGGCTTCCGGAAGGACTGCGGGAGTGCACGGGGTGGGGATGGGAGGCGGGCATCCGCTCCCCACGCTGCGGGGGTGGGGGGGTCACTGCAGCAGCAGCAGAGACGGCAGAGGTGTAGACCCGGGAAGGACGGGGGGCTCCTCCGGGGCAGCACCAGGACCCCAGGTAGGAGGCTGGCTGGCACGCCCGCCCGCAGGAAGTCCCTTTGATCTCTGCACAGCTGCTTCCAGGACAGAAGCTGCTGCTGCTCAGACAGCAAATCAGCACAGGAGAAGCGAACGTGGACATGGCAGCAAAGCGGTCAGCCGACGGTCAGCGGCATGCGGGCAGCGTAGAGTCTCTATTCCAGAGGACTTCGACACTATGAAGCAAAATCCATCAGCTCGGAAGCAAAAATTAGATTTAAAGATCCCTTCATTCAACAGGAAAGAAAAATTTTTCATATGAAGTTTTGATGAACTCATTGCTAATACTAAAGACACGTAAAAATTAATCTTTCCATATAATTAAAGATGCAATGATAAAATGCACAAACCAGTGTTTTCGATTGGATGCAGATCATGAATCAGCTTCTTACATGATCTTCATAAATTGCTGGACGTGTTGGAGGGAGCATTAAAATGATGCTGTAGATTTGCATTTTGATTTAAATTCAAACCTACACAAAACGGATTTGTAGGAAGAGTTAAATCTTTGTTGAAAACTGCTCGGCAAGCGGCATCTGCTCTAAATGTACTAAATTTACGTTGCAAATAATTTCTCAGGAGGGATCCCAGCGCTCTCACGCACTCTGGACAGCTCCAGCAATGGTGCCGTCTTCAGCAAGATCCTTCTCAAAATTAGAAATCGTCGAAATGATTTGCAATCTTGCGTTTGCTCAGAGAGGCTGATGCTGCCTTCTATTAGATTACTGAAAAAGGAGTTGCTGACGGCTTACATTTCCGTGGCCTGATGAACGAGTTTGCAGGACTGGG
Source organism: Eidolon dupreanum (assembly GCA_028627145.1). Taxonomy (NCBI): domain Eukaryota; kingdom Metazoa; phylum Chordata; class Mammalia; order Chiroptera; family Pteropodidae; genus Eidolon; species Eidolon dupreanum. The sequence continues at coordinate 166,899,819 of CM053503.1, read as the reverse complement.
GGCCGGGAAAATCGCGTGACGCATCCCGGTCTCGCGTTCGCGAGGTGTGACGCGTGCATTCCGTGCCGGTCACACCTGCGCGTCCTCTGAACCGCGCGGGTTCCCGCTGTTGCCATGCACCGTTATTCCTCCTGCGCTCCATCCGCCGCGAGATGTTTGGAGGGAAAAGCGCGCTGGTGGAGCCCCTGCGAGGCCCGTTCTCGGGTCGCACGGGGCGCGGCGGGCGCACGGGCTTCGCTCCCGCGGGGGCCGCGCATCGCCACCGCCGGCGCACAGGGCGGGCGCGGTCCGGGTCGGGGTGAGGCGCGCGCTCCGCGCCCCGCCGAGCGCGCTCCTGGCGCCTGCCCTGCGCAACGCGCCCCGCTCCGGCCACCGCGCCCCGCTCCCGCCACCGCGTCGCCGGCCCCGCAGCGCCACCGACCCGCCCGGCGCCGGGACGGCCGCGGCCCGGACCGCAGGCCACGCCCCCGGCCGCCCGTGGTCGGTCCACCCGCACAGGTGACCCCGCGGCTGCGCAGGGCCCCCACGTCAGTGCGGGGGAGGAGAGGCGCCCGGCTGAGGTCGCCAGCGTCCGGCCGGCGCGCACCTGTGTGAACGAGGTGGAGAGAGAAATTCTCCGTCCCGGTCCGGACCCCTTCCGGTCGCCGGCCCCCCAGCGACGACGTGCTTGCTGGCGTCACGGAGGACGTCGGGGGCCTTTCGGGTTTCGGGATCACTTCATGTCCTTTGCTGGCTGGAAGGGTCTCAGCCAGTAGCCCGCTGTCTCAAGCGGCAATTCTCTGGTCCGGGACCCAGTGGCCACCACTGGGGGGCGCTCACTGGCTTTTGCCACGAGGCCAACCCTCCGCACAGGGCCTGTCCACCCCACGCTCCAGCGTCTAACCTGGCGCTGATGCAAGTGGCACCCCCTTCTGTCCACCGATGTCCTACGCTGTTTCAAAATCATAACCTCTGTGGGCTCTCGTGGTCCTGCTGGGCCCCATTTAGCCGCCGCAAGGCGGGCTCACACGCCTGCTGTTCCACGCACCCCCCACACAATCTCCCCCACACCCAGCCAGGCGCTGAGGGTGCAAACACTGCACGCGAGTCTGGTCAACAACCCAACTTCCACCCAAATGTCCACCGTCATCCCACCAACCCCCCCCCCATTCCTGTACCCTCCCAGCCTGACTTTAGCTCCCAGGGGGACTTTATTCCCAGGCCTTGGAGTCACAGGGCACTAGGCTCCCACGTCAGGGAGTCCCAGACATGGGTCACCTAGAGTCACTGCCCCCCCCATCCAGTGCGGCTGCTTCTGAAGGTCCAGCCCTCCGCAAGACGCCTTCCTCGCTGCTGAAGTGGCTCACGTTTGCTCAATTAGTTTCATTGCTATTAAATACAAGATCATTCGGTGGCTCCTGTGGGACCCGCGTAGGTGACAGTTCTTAGGCAATGTCTGTAACTGCAGATGACAGACCCGGCTCTTACAAGTGCTTCTGTGTCATTCTATCTGTAGAAAATGTCATTTCTGTATTTTGTTGGTGCTAACTGGTGTAATGAAATAATCCAGAAACACAGCAAGAATTTTGTTCTGTCTCCTGAAATAATGTTGATGTTTCTCTCTTCATTTTACTGTTATTATCTAAGTGATTGCACAGCATCTCAGATGGCTTGATAGAATCATGATTTGAGGGTAGCGCTTTATAAATGTACCTGCTGTACACGTGACTCTCATCAGCAAAAAGTTTCCCTCTTATTTGACTTCTAGACAGTGTGAGCGGACTCTCTCTGTCACTGCTGTGTGATAAGTCTCTTCTGTTGGCCCAGGCGCCGTGGTGTTTGGCCTCTCACATAAAGGAGCCTTGCCTTGTCCCCACGAGGTTTCACATGACCGCTCACACTAGAGATGGGTACGATGAGCCGGACTCCAGGGCGGCTGTCCCTTCCCTCCGTCCGGACAGGGAGGGTGGCGTTCGGGGCGGTCAGCTCTCTGGGCCCCAGGACAGGAAGCTCGGGTCGGACTAAGAGATGGATTAACTCTAGTTATAAGACTAACATGGTCAAGCAACTAAACTTTGGCTTAAACAAAGTTGGGGAGACACTGTTAGGATGAGACATCCTTGACTTCGCTATGCATCCCACACGCGTGCTGACGGCTCTGGGGTCCCGCCCCGTGGACCCCGCCATCTCCGGCCTTCAGCCCCAGAACTGCCCCAGACGAGGACTGCCCGCTCGGGGGGCAGTGTTCCTCCAGAAGCAGCCGGTCTCCCCAAAATGTGTTTCCCCGTGGCACCCCCTCCCCCAGCCCACTCCCGCCCTGGGCAGCATCTCTCAGAACAGGGCTTCCCACAGCGCACTGCAGGGGCTCCCGCAGATGGCACGAGGCCATGAGGAGGCCAGCGGGGCCCCGAGCTCAGCCGCGACCCCCGCTCTCCTCCAGCCAGTCTCCCGGAGCCTCCGCTGTGACGTGACTCTGGCCGTAACGTGGGAAGTGGCGCAGCCTCTGTGCGGACGGAGCCCTTTGACTGGCCGCCCTCAGCACCCGGGAGCCTGAGCCCAGGGGCCAGAGCTACCACTGCCTTCGGACCGAGCGGGCGGGCGGGCGGGCTGACGCTGGTGGTCAGCGTGGCCAGGGCAGCCAGGGGAGGGCAGGACGAGCCTTTCGGAGGGAGAGGCCTGGCTCGGGGTGGACTCAGCGGCTGGGGCAGCCAGGTCCTCGGGGACTTGGGCTGGAGCCACGCCGCACGCGGCTGGTCTGCGCGGGCTGAGCCCAGCCCCACACCGTCACCACTGTGTGCTGCCACCCGCCGGGTCCACACGAGCCCAGGGTGCGTGACACCCGCCCACCCCCCCGTCTACATCACAGCCCCGCAGCCTGGAGCTCGGGCCGGATGGAGACTGGGACACTCGGCCCACGAGCCCCAGCCTCTGCCACAGGGCTGAGGGACCCCCTCCTCCACCCCAGCACCCCTGATGGGCGGCAGCTGGGGAGCCCGGTGCAGGAAGGCCCAGGCTCGGGGTCGGCAGCGAGCCAGCAATGCTCCAGGAGGCCGGGAGACCCCGGGCCAGCATCCTGCCCCAAGGCCTCGCCTCGGAGGGCCTCTGGGGAGGGCTACGCACCAGCAGCTGCCGCTCGGGGCCGGGCACCTGGCCATCCACGTGGGAAGGCGTGGTGGACACTGTGGCCTGCTGCCCGGGGCCCTTCCTCAGGCCGCTCCTCAGAGGCCGGCCCAGCATGGTCAGCTCCAGCCGCACAGCTCCAGAGGGCCGGGGTCACGGCAGGAGTCCCTCTGTCCGTCCTGCTTCACTCGTCCCCTTTCGAGTGGGGCTCCCAAGAGCACGCCCAGGAACCCCCTGCTTGCAAACGTCCACCTCAGAGGGGCTCCCGGAGACCCCGGTGCAGGGTCGCAGCTCTGCTGAGCTCGAAGGGGCCCGCCCCGCCCCAGCAGCCCGAGTGGCACAGGTGAGAGTGAGTACGGTGCCCGAGGGGCTGCGGGACCAGGAGCGAGGACCTGGCCAGGCCGCCGCTGGGGGAGGGGCCGGAGACAGCGGGCTGCGGCCCCTTCGCTCAGGACCCCGTGTGGCTGGCAGGGGACAGGCAGGAGTGCTTCCTCCAGGAGCGCCTGGGCCAGTGCCCGGCCGCCGGCTCACGGTGTCCGTCGGGGCCCTGGGTGCTGTGAGGGGCAGCCTGTCCGCACAGACCCGGGGGCTGGGCACCGGGCGGCAGGGCTCTGAGGGAGGGGTGGCGGCCCCCTGCAGGGGGCTGTGCCGCTCCCACAGCAGCCTCCCCGCCCCTGGCGGGTCTCCTAGCCACTGGCACGTCCCACCCCCTCTGTGCTCTCCTGGGGGGCAGGGGCTGGGGGACACCCTCGCCACGGGGGGACAGGGTGCAGTCTGGACTGCCCGCCCGCTCTCGTGCGTGGGTCCTGTGTGGCCGGACTTGCTGCGTCTATTTCTGGATGGTCACTCTGGGGATGTGGGCAGCGGTTTCCTGAAGGTGGCCGGACTCTGCCGGGGGCGGGGGGTGGCTGCTGTGCCCTGACGCTGGGGGCAGCTGCGCCGCACCCCGTTCCCGCGCCTGCTGTGCCTCACTTCTGCACCGCCTCTGGTCGACACCCCTTCGCACGCATGCACACACGGGGGACTGGGCTCCTGCGCTCAGGAAGAATCCCGCTGAGACCCCCAGACGGTGGGGACCCGGGCACACGGGAGAGAAGAGCGGCCCAGCCCGCGCGAGGCGCACGGCAGCCCCTCCTCCCCAGACACCTGCAGCCAGGTCAACCCCCAGCAGCGACAGGAAGAGGCTTCCTGAAGCAGACTGCCCCTCACAGACTCCGGACGCCGGGCACCGGCCGGCCAGACCGCTGGGGGCAGTGACAGGAGGCTCCCCAACACCACCTCAGCCCTGTGGGAAAATAGGTGGCTACTCGGAGCCTGTATCAAGCCCAGCTCCTCGACCAACAGCTGGGTTCCAGGCGGTTCTCTGGGTCCCTCCCGGGCCGTGTCTATGCTGCGTGACCACCTGGAGCCATCTGCTTCTCGGGGATCACCCACGCCAGCACTCCCCGGCAAAAGCCTTGCCTTCCGCTGACCGCCCACACGCCCTGTGGCCCTGCGCGCTGAATAGTGTCTCTAGCCAGCTAAACAGCCCAGGTGTCATTCCAGCAGAGGGAGCATGAGCTTGTGTCCTTGTGTCCCCCACATCCTGGGCCCTGTTGACACAGCCTCAGAATGAATTGGCTTCGCTTTCAGGCACCTCTTCAGTGCTAATTAGCGGTGAGCTGGGTCCTGTCAGAGTCCCAGCTGCCCCTAAGCCCTGGGGATGGGGGCGGGGGCTGTGGACAGCCTCATGCCAGGGGAGGCTCTTCCCCGTGGCCTGGCCCCCCCCCCCAGAGCCACCCTCGGGTGCAGGGCGCTCAGGGTCGGTGGGTCGTGATCAGGCCTCACAAGTCACTTCCTGGGACGCTCAGCATCTGTGTTTTTGCCTCTATTCCTTTTCTCACGGTTCCTTTGGGGGTTTTGTGAAAGTCAAGCTGCCTCCACTAAGCCGCGACCCCAATCCCAGCCATACACTGCGGGGGAGCCAGCGAGGTGGGCAGCACCCTGGAGGCCCCGTGCGCCCATGGAGGCGGGCAGTCCTTGGGGGCCTGAATGCTTCCTCCAGCGGCACCACTAGCGCCACGGCCAGGAGACCCTGCAGAGGCCCCTGAGGGCGGGTTCTCCCCACGCTGCTCTCATTTCCTCCACTCCAGCGAGGACAGTCCTGTCACGGCGCGCACGGGGCGGGGCGCGCACGGGGCGGGGCGCGCACGGGGCGGGGCGCGCACGGGGCGGGGCGCGCACGGGGCGGGG
>CM053503.1:166879831-166894388 GCA_028627145.1 Eidolon dupreanum | reverse complement strand
TCCAGAAGGCTGCCACCGTCTGCTTGAGTTAACCTTTTGGTCTAAAGGCCTCTTCTGTTGCTAGTCTTCGCTGGCCATCTGGGCACTGACCTCCTTAGTCCCACAACACTGGAGGTGGGGCACTGGAGCAAAGGCCCAACCCAGTTCTGCCTGTCTTCCTGGTCCCCAAATCTGGCCAAGGACAGGACGAGACATTCACACTCAGCCCCAGAGAGCCGGTCAGCGCGGCGGGCACCCCGCCGCAGGTGGGCTCCTGGAGCGTGGGGTGGTCTGGAAACCGCCCGCTTCACGCAGCAGGGCGGAGCGGTGATGGCAGCAGGCGGCTTTGGGGGGGCTGGAGGACAAGTGGGGCACACACACGTGGGGAGACTGGATAGGGTGAAGGAATCGTGGAGAGAGTCCTGGAGAAAGAGGGTGTGGGGATTTTGGGGAGCGCTGGCTGGGCTGAGGGCTGTGGGACTAGTCGAAGGCCACCTCCCACGCCTGCCACCTCAGGATAGGGTGCAGCCCCGCCCTGGCCCCCAGGGTGGGCACGTGGCCAGAGCTCCTGAAGGCTTGGGTTCTGAGGAGGGTCTTCGGTAAGGGGCAGCCGAGGGGTGTGAGGGCTGGGAGAGGCTGCGCAGCTGGGCGGGCAGGTGGGCGTCAGGCCTGGGACAGAGGCCGGGCTGGGCGGGCCTGGGCAGCGGGGTGGGGGTGGGGGTGGGGTGGGGCTGCGTCAGGGTCAGAGTCAGAGTCAGGGGGCTGGGCCCGGGATGGAGTGTGCAGTGGGGCAGGGAGCAGGGGCGTGGGGCAGACCCCAGGACCTGTGCACTGCACCTGGGGGAGGGTTCGGCCCTAGACTCTGGCCACGTGTTTCCTTTGTCCGGAGACAAATCACCAAGGTGCAGAAGAACCTAGGTCAGCGGAGGGGCAGGGGTCCTGGGGGAGGGAATGGAACAGAGGGAGGGGCCGGGTGCGACCCCCAACTCCAGCCCCCCCCGCCCACCCCACGGCCCTCCACTCCTGCACCCAGGGTTCCCACGGCCTGGGGCCACCCGCATGGCCCCCCACTGTGGCAGGAGCCCCGGGGAGGCCGCCGGCTGCCCGGTCCAGTCCAGACAGCTGCTACCGGGGGGGCCGAGACCTCCGGGGCCCCGAGACCAGGGGCACTCAGCCCAGTGCAGGTCAGCCTGCCACCAGGGCCTGCGCCACGTGACGGGAGGGCCCAGCGATGGCAGTGCGGGCTGTCCTTCAAAACACAGGGACTCAGGACAGGACGACAGCATGAAAACGAGTACAGGCCCCCCTGGGCCAGGGCCCGTGCACTGTCAGCCTCACACCCACGAGGCCGGCCCAGCCCGGGTGTGGCTGCCACCTCACTCCTGTCACAGTGGGACAGCCACAGGGCAGGAGGCTGGCACCCGAGGACACAGAGGAGCCAGGGGACAGAGCTGGACTTTGAACCCAGGCCAGCCTTGCAGCAGCACGCACAGGGGCCTCCAGAAAGCTCTGGTCATTTCCGACTTGAGCGTGGATGCCCAGGCCTGTCGGGAGGCCCGGGAGAGGCGGGCACAGCGCAAGCCCGGCCGGGCGCCCAGCCCTGGCCTTCCCCTGGGCAGGGCCTCAGGCTTTCCCGGAGGAAGCACCGGTGAGGGTCCCCTCGGCAGACGCCGGCCACCCCCTTGCCGCCTCCCTCCCCCACCCCACGGCATCTGTGCAGCCCGTGTTGGGGCCTGGCCCAGGACGTCTGCCACGGCCCTGCCAGAGGCTTCGGATGGCTGGGGAGTCAGGCGGGGTGGCAAGCAGATCTGAGGGCCCAAGGAGAACCCCAAGTGGAGAGCCCCAGAGAGGCGCCTGGGGAGACGCCCCTGGCCCTCCTGCAGCCACCATGCGCGCGTGGGCAGCACACGCACACCCGTGAGGCCCGGCGCAGGTGGACAGCTTTATTCCGGCCCCCGCGCCCAGATGCGCCAGGGCACCGCAGGTGTGCAGCCCCCCCAGGCCTCCCGGGGTGGCCTTGCTCGGCCTCAGTCCTCCTGCCCTTGTCCCTGTCCCTCTCCCAGCCCAGAGAGGGGCCGTTGTTGTCCCGGCTCTGCGCCTGACTCGTGCTTGCCCGCTGGCCTCCTGGAGGGAGCCCACAACCCACGGTGAGTTCAGGGCGGCTGCCGGTCATCGGTCCCCCCAGCAGGCTGCTGCTCCGGAGAGCCTGGGACCCAGCTCCACTCCACGCTCGTGCTCTAGGACAGAGTCACACACAGGGAGTCCAGGCTCTTGTGGGCCAGGGCTCCGGGGAGCCTGGTCAGCGCAGACGCCTCCTGGAACTCCTTGGCCAGGTAGTAGCAGCAGATGGCGTCCAGGCAGCAGTTGGCGTCCGAGACCTTGCTGGTGACGATGAGGGCGATGTGGATGGCACAGTTGTGCAGGCCCACGGCCGTGCGCAAGGTCAGCACCACGTGCAGGGGCAAGAAGCAGAACACGAACACGGCCAGGTTCGCCCAGATCACGCGGACGGCCTTCTGGGAGGCCTCCGCCTGGCCCGGGTCAGCAGCCGGCCTCTGGCCCAGGGCGGTCACCACCTGCAGAGAGCAGAAGACCAGCACGGCCAGCGACAGGTAGAAGCCCAGCAGTGAGAAGATGCTGCTTTTGGGGTTTTGCCTGGAGGGGTTCGAGAAGCAGAAGCCACCGTCCTGTTCCCTCAGGACCCAGCGAATCAGCAGGGAGCCGGCCACCAGCACCCAGAGCGCCACGCACACGGCCGCCGCCTGCCGCGGGGAGCGCAGCCCGCGGGCGCGCAGCGGGTACCGCACGGCCACGTAGCGGTCCACGGCGATGGCGGTGACCAGGCTGATGCTCATGTACCTGTTGACCAGGTAGATGCCCTGGGAGAGCTGGCAGAAGGGCGTGTCCCCGGAGCTCCCCACCAGCGAGCGCAGCATGAAGGGCAAGGCGCAGAGCAGGCAGAGGTCGGCCACGGCCAGGTTGGCCATGTAGACTCGGGTCTCCGTCCACTGCTGCAGGCGCCGGCACAGCAACCAGAGCGCCAGGCCGTTGAGCGGCAGGCCCAGCGCCAGCAGCACGCCCAGGTAGGCGTAGCGGATGTGTATGACCCACGGGGGCCAGGAGACCTCGCTGAAGCTGCAGTTGCTGCTGTTCATGGTGCTGGGCCTGCAGAAGGGGCAGGGGGTGAGAAGGGGGCAGGACCCTCACCTCCGGCCAGGGACGCAGGTGGTGAGCCCCCAGCCCAGAAGTCACTTTCCCAAAGAAATCACAGACCACACGAGGGGCTCTGAGGCCCCCTCGAGCCAGATGCCTGCCCACTGGGCGGGTGGAGAAACCAAGGCCTGCAAAGGCACACGGCCCAGGCTGCACCTTGAGCCAGCCAGGCCCAGGGCCAGACCCCGCCCCTCCGGAGCCCTCCTCTCCCGGGCCCTGCTGCTGCTGGGCAGAGGAGGGCAGGGGGCGTCACTGTCCACCTCCAGGCCCCATGGAGCCAGCCCCCAGGACGGAGCGGGGAGGCTGGCCAGCCTCGCCCCAGCCCGGCCCCAGCGCCACCCTCGTCAGGGAAGGCCCAGGACAAAGCCCAGCGCCTCTGCCCTCTGCCAGGCCTGGCCGCAGGAGGTGCCCACAATTGACCCACACCTACACCCCCCCAGCAGGACGGTCAGCATCCACCTGCCATTCCTGCCAGCAGGTCCAAGACGGCAGGCACTGCGGCTCAGGACAGCTCCCCAGAAAATTCCAGAACTCTGGCCTCCCTCCTCCCGTTTATCTTCCTCCCTCGAGTGCCCACCTACCCAGTCCTGTGCCCCAGGGCCCCAGCCCAGGCCCTGAGCACCCCGTGGCAGAGCCGTGGGGAGCTCTGCCCCTCCAGGCAGGCCCAGACCCACGGCTCACACCGGCCTCGGGATGACCGGCGGCCTCCACCCGACCAGCGGCATCCTCAGGAGTTCCCACCCAGCCTCAGCTTCTGCCACATGGGTCAGCCTTTTGCTGTCCTGGATGTGTGCAGGGCCAAGCCCAGGAGTGCTGGGACCAGCCCGTCAGGCTGGGGGCACTCGGTCAGGGGTCTGACCTCCAGGGCACGGCAGGTGATGCTGAGGCAGATTCTGGCTTCCCCCTGAGCTGGGCCAACCTTAGTCTCCCCCTCAGAAAGGGTGCCGGGGTCACACGCAGTGGGATCCTGGAGCTCAAGGTGAGGCAGGCACAGGGCGCAGCCACCACGCCCCCTCCCAGCAGCCCACCTTGGTTCTTCCAGCTGGATGGGCCTGGACCGGGGAGTGAGCGGCCTTTCCACACCGGCCGGTGAGCAGTGGCCCTCTGGGGCTCCCTGCCCGTTGGGTGGAGTATGAAGGGGGTCAGTTCACCCAGGTGTTGTACGGCTGGGCTGGTTCTGTCCTCTGCCCCTCCCTGCACAGGAAGGGGAGAAATACCCACAACTCAGTGTTTACAGCCGTCAGGGCGATCGGTGTGTGTGTGTGGGGGGCTCGCTTCCTCCCCGGCCACCCCCGGGAGCCTCCAGACACATCAACTAGGAAGCAGGAGCCAGATTTCAGCCAGAAACAGAAACATTCCACCACAAACTCCATTCCATCTCCCAAATGTTAAAGGGCACGTTTGCCAGAGATTAAGACTTCAGGAACCCTTCACCACGTGTAAAGTCTCTACACACTCGTGTGACCTCGTTCCTCGTCTCTGGGAATACCAAAGGGGTTCCCCTCTCCCCGCCCGAGATGGGCCCAGGGCTGACCCCTCCCTGTTCTGGCTGGCGGCGCCCGCAGCATGAACAGTCGCTGCCTCTTCTGGGTCACTGTGCCTGGCTCACAGGCCCCTCACCTCTGTCCTTTGAGGTGCCTCCCAGAAAAGCTTGGGAAGCTGAGCCCCAGGTCCCACCAGGTGGGGTGGGGTCCCCAGAAGCCACTGCACACCCTGCCTGCGCCCGGCCCCAGCACGGGGATGAGTGTCCAGCACAGGGACCCCGGCCCAGATGTGCAGGCCTGTCCCCTCCAGCAGACACTGCAGCCGCCGCAGCCCTGGGGTAGCTGGGCCCCCCCCGTGGACTGCGCGTACTCAGAGCCCTCCGCTTCCCCGCGGCCCACGTTTCCTGCAGGGCACGGGGGGAGCAGAGACTGGCTCCCCCTCGGGTCTGCTTCTCGCACAGGAAGTCGAGAGCTCTGAGATACCTGTGCAATCACCTGGAGAGAAATCCAGGTGTGCACGTGGGGGGCCAGAGCGCCCGCCAGGGACCCCACAGCTCCCTGAGTGGGGGCTGGGGCAGAAAGAGGGGTGCAGACCCCCATCACCGCTGGAGCTGGGATCCCACAGAAGAAACACCCCAGGATACAGGACAGGCGCGCTGAGTAAAACCGAAATTCCACGACACAGGGAGAGGATGCGGTGGGCACCGGCGTGGAGCTTCCTCAAAATATTAAGAATGGGATTACCACATGAGTCAGCAATTCCTCTTCTGAGTATTTACCCGAAAAAGTGAAAAAACTGATCCATACAGATGTCCATGCCCCCTGGTCACTGCAGCCTTGTTTACGTGGCCGTGACACGGAAGCCACCCAGGCACCATGTCCACCAGCAGACGAATGGACAGTGGAGATGGGGCACATCACCCAAGGGAGTACATGCGGCCCTGAAAGATGAATACCGCCACTTGCGACAACATGGGGCACCTCGAGAGCACCATGCTAAGTGAAATAAGCTGCACGAAAAAGGACAAAAACTACGATTTCGGTCACACGTGAAACATAAAACAAAAAGCAACAAATGAACAAAACACAAAAATGAGCTCATGGCCACAGACAACAGAACAGAGGCCACCAGAGGGAACGGGGTCGGGGTCGGTGACAGGAGGAAACAGACTTCGGGTGGCGAGCCCACTTAGCATACATGAGATCAAGTGATGACCTCATACCCCTGAAATGTATATAACCTTCCTAACCAACGCCACCCCAGTAAGTCAAACACCAGGGTTTCTAACGGCAGAGCTCACATCTCCGGGGTGGCTTCAGAGTCTCGAGTGAAGTGGGGGTCCCTCTGCACTGCTGCCCACACTCCGGGAGGAGGGCCCCTTCCCGATCAGCGCCCCCTCTGGACACTGAGGTTCCAAGCCCCCAGACACAGCCCTGGCCCGGCTCCAAGACCTCGGGCCCCCCGGGGACACTGACCTGCAGCCAGCGTCCTTTCTCCTCTGGTGAGTTGTGGCTAGTTGTCCCCCGCCTTCCCCTCAAGCCCGCTGATGACACCCTCCTGAAGGAGGGCAGGAGGTGGGCGGGCTGACGACAGCGACAGCGGAGTCAGTGGGAGTCAGTGACGGGCTTCCCGCCTCCAGCCGGCCCGGGCCTCCTGGGGGTGTTTCCCAGAAAAGAAAGTGGGTGCCTGCCACTTGTGTGACACTCCAGAGAAGTGGCACGCCGGCTGTGACAGCAGCGGAGACAACTGGGGAGCACGACGGAGTGTCCCCACAGCGCGCGGGGGTGTCCTCGCCCCGCCTCGCCTCCCCCCTGGGCCCCCGCCGGCTGTGGTCTTGCCGGCCCCACGCACAGATCCTGGCACGAAGGCCACTCGCCTGGGCTGTGCACTCACACAGCCCCCTGCTGACGGGGCGACCGCCAACACACGCGGACACAGACCGCGGCTAGCAGCCAGCCGCGGGCCCGGACGGACGGGCCCACTTCCTGCCGCCCTGCTGTAGCCCGCCTGCCCTTCCCGCCCCTCCGCAGGCTCCGTCCGCAACCCCGCGAGCCCGCCCGCCCCCTCGCAAGCCTTCTCTCCAGACCACCCCTCCTCCAGGCCAGTCCCCAATGCCCCCGGCTCCCCCAGGCCCCTGCCCTCGGAGCCTGGGTGAGGGGCGTCTGCTGCACCTTCCCGGGGATGCCCCCATGCACCCCGAGAGTGGGCTGTCTCCTCAGCGAGCCCCGCCCGCCCGGGGCACTCCCTGCTCAGTCTGCAGGTTGTGGGGGACTGGGGGCTCTCGGACCCCAGCCCTGCCCACGCACAGAGGTGACGCTGAGGCCAGGGCAAGGGCAGGGACCAGCTGTCCAGGCCAGAGTTCCCTGGGGAGGGGCCTGGCCCCCCCCTTCTCCCGGCCGCCGCCCATCCCCACGCCCGCCCCCTCCCCCGCATCCAGCCCCCAGCCCACCTGGTTTCTTCCCACGCATTAAAATGGCTCCTCTAGTGTCTGGTCGCCACGTGAACAACTCGGGGGCATGCGACTTTGATTCCCCCCAAGACTGACTGACCGCCGAATATTGACCAAAAACCCTACTGATGACATGGCTGTCACTTGACACACTTTTCGTATGTTATGTGTGTCACTGCTGTGTGGCTACAGTAAGGCAAGCTGGAGGAAAATACGTTATTAAGAAAATGATGAGAGAATTCACATTTACAGTATTTACTGAAAAAATCTGCATGTAAGTGGACCCGCACAGGTCAAGCCCGTGGGGTCCGGGGGTCGGCGTGTCTCGTTCTTGCTTGTGGCGGGGACGCCGCCTGCTCTGGGACGGGTCACCCAGCGCCTGGCACGGAGCAGGGCCCCCGGAGCGTGTGGCAGAGCCCAGGGACAGGGCCCAGGACGAGCGGCTTCTTGGCCGCAGCGGGTGCTCGTGAGTACTGGTGGCCGCGGGCGCAGGAACACTGCGCGTGGGGGACGGGTGCCCGCCCGGGCTCCCCCGCGTGGCGGGCTGGGCCGGGCCCTTTCCTCAAGGCCGCCCCAGGTGCCAGGCCAGGCCCGCACCCCCACTGCCGGGCGCCTCGAGGCCACAGCCGCGCCCCCGCTGCCGGCCGCTGCCAGCCTCCACCAGCCCTGCGGGCTCCCCGCCCTGCTGCGGTCCGCGCCCGCTCCTGCTTCACGCCTGCTGGGCCTGGGGGCGTCCGCGTGCCAGCCGTGCACGGCGGGCGGGCGGGCACAGGTCGCGGGAGGACCCTCCTGTCCCTTCACTGGCACCGGAGCATGGAGCACTGCTCGGCCGCGACACTCACGAGCCACGCGTCGCTGCCCGACCGGATGCACCTTCAGGGGACGCGCCCGGGGGGCCTGCTGGCTGTGCCCCGGGCCCGGCCAGGACACCCTGCAGACTCCCGGGGCTCCCGGCCCTCTGCCCTTGCAGCTGCCTCCTCGCTCCCCGACGGCCTGCCAGCCCGCCGAGGGGCCCCTTCCCACTCACCCGCCACACAGGAGTGGGATGTGGCCTCTGAGGCCCACGCTGCTCGCTCACTCACTCATTCGTGCATTCATTCATTCGTGCATTTGTGCATTCGGCAAACATGGCTGAGCGTGGCGGGGTGCCACCGGGGCTGCGGGTGGGCTGTGGGAAGCAGAGCCGGGGCCAGCAGCACGCCCTCAGGCCCCGCTGTATCTGAAGACAGGGACCGGAGAGGCCCCGCCCCACCGCTGCTGGGGGTCCCAGAAGGCCGTGGGGAGCTGGGCCGGGGGGGCGTGCTTGGGGCCTTCTGCCTTGGTCCATGCCCCCACGCCACCCTGCAGAGTCAGGGGCACGCACAGGCCCAGCGAGGGGGGCACCCACAGCACCGCCCTGCCCCATCCCTCCCCGTGGCCCCCACCCCTTCACCAGCAGCCCCGCAACTCAGCGCCTCTGCCCACGGACACGCCCTCCTCCGACCCTCCTGTCCCGGTCACCCTGTGCCAGCGGTGCCAGTCAGCTCTGCCTGTAGACGCCTCGGGACAGGTGACAGACGTGTCCCCATCTGCTGGCTGCAGCACCCCACACACCGAGATGTCACCCGCAGAATGGCCACTGCACAAGGGTCACACAGCAGCTGCTGGCCAGTGGTTGGAGGAGGCTCTGGGGGCGACGCTGACCCCAGCCCTCGTCGCCTGGGGCAGCTCACTCACCCTGGACAGCTTCTTCTCCCTTCCTCCTGGGCCAGCTCCCCAGAAATGCCCGCTTTCTGCTCCGCCGCTGCCCGAGCGCCCCGGGACCCCACCTGGCAGATGCTGTGGTGTGGCCTCGGTGGCCAACAGCCACATGCCAGCTCCTCCCAGCCTCTTCCCCTCACTTTTCTGCCAGGAAGGCGCTGGCCCCACGCCGGGCCCCACTCCTGGACGCGCTGCTCCCCACTGCCCAGCCTGGGCCCCGGCCTCGCTCCCCACCCCGCCCTCCTCCACGTGGTCCTTCCCACTCGACAACCTGCAGGGCGAGGCCCTCGGGCTGAGCAGTGACGGGCAGCGCGCGGCTGGCATCTTGCCCGGCTCCACGTTCAGCTGCGAGCCTCCAGCAGCGGGGCTCAGGTCAGAAAGTGCGACTCACTTTGAAAAGACGTGTCTCCGGGAGGGGTCCCCGGCCCCCGCTGCCAGGGGCAGTGGGCCTCCAGCTCCGGCCGGCTGGAGCCGGTCTGTGTGGGGTGGACCCGAGGTGTGGTCAGCCAGCACTCCAGGACACACTGAGGTGGGAGGCCCGCCATTTCCCCCGTAAGGCGGCCGAAGGTTCTCAGATCCCTCCTAGGACCGCTGGCCGCCTGACACTTCCTCTGGGCCTTGGGCAAGATGCCAATTGACAGAAAGATGAACAGACAGGTCGCAGAGAAGGACATGTGACTGGCTCGCTGAGGGCACAGGAAGGGCTCGACGTACTCGTAGAAGGAGTGTGGCAAGCACCCCGTGATGCCGGATCTCCCCACGGCGCAGCTGGGCCAGGGCTCGGCCTGACCGTGCCCTACAGGGAAAACGTCCTCAGATCTCAGCCGCCGAAACTGGACCCACACGAGCCCCACGAGGGCGTCCACACCCAGCGTCCAGTGAAGTCCGAGGGCGGAGCCTTTCACCCAGTCCCCCACGTCTAGAAATCCATTCTACAGACAGACAGGTGAGAAAGGTGCTTCCGGATTTATTTACACATTAAAGTTGAAAACTAAACATTGACCTAAAAAAGGAAAAAAAAAGGAAAGGAAAAGACGCCACGGCGGGCGTCACGGCACTGCTGACGCCACGCAGGGCACGACGGCCGGACGGCGCCTGTCCGCAGGGCGTGGGGGCAGGAAGGGCGTCCCATGCACCGGGGAGCACCGGTGGCTGCGGGAAGGTGTCTGCAGCACCCCCGCATGCTCGTCTGCGGGGTGCACTGCCCAGCAGCGAGGCTGTCGGTGGCTACCTATCACTAATGTATTTGCGGCCAGCAGGTTGTTTTTACAAATGGAAGCACAAGCCATAGAGCTTGTTTTCAACTAAATTGGGACCTACAGGGAACAGGTGGGAACGGGGCAGAGCGGTGGAAAGTAGACTTCTGTGAACACACCTTGGTTTGTAGGTTTGGCTTGAGAATCATAACTATTTACATAATTACTAAGTTCCATTAAATTGTATCTTAAAGGAATTCTCAAACTTGAAAGCAAGATGAGACCATGAACTTGGATTAGCGGTTGGTGGCGCAGCCGACCAAACTCTCCCAAGAGATTTTAAAGTCCAGTATTCTGACTTCGCTCTGCAGCCTGAGGGCAAAAATGCTCCATCATTTTCCAAGTAATTTTCAAGCAGTTTTGTGCGTACATCTATAGAAACGGAGGGTTTTAGAAGCATGCAAAGCATCTTAAACTTTTCAGCGATCACGCTGTTGGTCCTGCTGGTGTTATCTGAGGAGTATTGTGTGTGTTACGGGGTAAAACAAAAGAATAGTGACATCAGACGCTGCTGAGGCCTCCGGCGCGGGTGAGGGACACGCAGATGCACTGTCAACAGGGTTAAGTAAACGCCACGTCCATCGGAACTGAGTGGCAGGTAGCAGCACGCGCCGTACTGTCTTACCTTACGAAGGAAACTTTCTGCGTCTGTGCCCCAGAGACCTAAAAACAAGCAGCCCGGACACCCAGCCACTTCTCCCGAGGGGAAGTCGGGGCCCCTGGGAGGCGGGGCTTCTGGCACAAGCAGCGGTGCAGGTCGGGGGCAGGAAGCCCATACGGGAGCCTGGGGTAGCTGTCACACCAGAGCAGCAGGCACAGCAAGTCCACGCACGTTGGCTCCCACTGCCCAAGGCTGGCGTAGTCCGAATGCCAATAATAATGTCAGTTAGAACACGAAAGATGGTCAAATCTATGAATTTGTAATTATACTTAAGAAAATAAAACAGTTACTTATGAAGCCGTTTTGCCAGAAGCAGAAACCACACCTACTCGCCAGGGACGGGAGCTAGAGGGGACGCGGACAGCCGGCGACACCGCAGGGGTGCGCGCCGCGAACGTGGGCCCGCCGAGGACGCACTGAGGCAGACGCACATCGCCAGGCAGCCTTCACGCACAGGGCGAAAGCGCAGGCAGGAGGAGTGGGGGTCACTGTGTGGACCTGGGGACTGGGGGGTGCAGGGGGAGGCTGGGAGTGGAAAGCACGGAGTCAGGGCGGACAAGGACGCGGGCGCAGCAGGGCGCCTCCGCGCGCTGCCGGGCTGGGAACCGGCTGCGGGGAGCGCGCGCAGGGCAGGCTGGTCCGCGGTGCAGATGCCCGGGTCCGGGTACTCTGATCTTCCTTCGAAGTTCCCCATCGCAGAGAATGACCCCCTCTTGTTGCCCAAATATTTGAGTGTCATTCTTGACACTCAGATTCCCCCTCTCTTCCTTGTCCCTCTCTCCTACATCCAATTAGTCACCAGCAAGTGAAATATGCATGTTGTAAACCCAATAGCAACCATTAAAAGATAAAACAGAGAGGCACAATAAGTAAGCCAATGGATGAATAGAAAACGAATGGTAAGATGGTGGATTTAACCCAACCACTTCCATAATTACATTACACGTGATTGGCCTACACACCAATTAAAAGGCGAAGATTATGAAACTGGATTTAAAAAGCAAGAAATCACAATGTGCTGTCTAAATGGTAAATGTTTTAAACATTAGGATAGGTTAAAAGTAAAAAAATGAAAACTAGTGAAAAAATGGAAAACAAAATAAGATGCAAACACTAAGCATAGAAAGCTGGAATGGATAAAGTCATATCGAAGTAGACTTCAGGACAGGAACTCTTACCAGAGATAAACAGGCACGGTGGCTCATGATGGTAAGGGTCGGCTCAGAGGGCACATGGACAAAGCCACAACTACGCCAGGTCATTCTGACACCCCGTTCAGTAACGCAGAGAGAATTAGTAAGGACGTCATCGACTCAGACAATGTCAGTGACCTGTCCAAACTGATAGCCAACAGTACGTCCAACGGCAATAGAACACAGGTTTTTTCAAGTTTGCATATGAAATTCTCCAAAACAGGCCATAAGACAAGTCTCAACGCAATGAACAGGATTTAAGCCATACAGAGTATGTTCTTCATCTACAACACAACTAAACTAGAAATCGATAGCAAAAAGATATATTTAAAGAATGCCCAAAGGTTTGGAAATTGAACTATACAATTACGAATACCTCAGGGTCAAATAAATAATCAAAGGGAAACTAGAAAACATTCTAAATGAAACGATAATGAAAATGCAACTTATCGGCATTTGTAACATAAAGCCAACTTGATGCTTGGATGAAACTTTGTAGCTTCATGTACTGACTAGGAGAGAGACACGGCCTGAAACCATCTTCCTAAGACTCTGCTTTGGGAGGCAAGTGGGGGAACCAACGAATTAAACCCCAGCAAGCAGAAGAAAGGCAATACAAAGTGGAAATTACAGAAATGCTACCAAACATAACCGGAAAACCAATAAAACGAAACTTGGTTCTTTGAAAAGATTAGTTAAGTTGATAAACCTTTGGCTAAACTGATCAAAAAAAAAAAAAAGAAAACCCCACAAATGACTAATCCTAGGAATGAAAGAGGATGTGTTGCTTGAAATCTTAGACATTAGAAGAATAAAGGGACATTATTAATGACTTCCTGTAAATACATTTGACAACTTAGTTGAAATGCGCGTTTATGAAGTCACAACTTGTCAAGATTCATACAAGAAACAAAATTTGAATAGCCTGTATCTGTTAAAGTTGTTGAATTTATAATTCAAAATCTTCCCACAAAAAAGACTCCTGACCCAGATGATACTACTGGTGAATTCCACCAAACATCTGAGGATAAAACAATATCAATCTTAAATGCTTTCAGAAAATAAGGAGGAACACTTCCCAACTCACTTCTGAAGGCAAGTTCGACCCTCATACCAATGTCGGACAAAGCTGTCATGAGAAGAGACACAGGCACAGAAATTCTTAATGAAATATTAGTTCACTGAATCCAGCAATATGTAAAATGAAGAATACGCATGAGCAAGCTCCCAGGAATGTAAGGTTCATGCTGACATTAGAACATCAATCAATCAAATGTAGGAGAACATTTATATAATCCTCTCAAGCAAAAAAAAAGTCATTTGACAAAATCCAGCGCGTTTATGACTGAAACGCTCAGCAAAGTAGGACCAGGACACTCCCCAACCGACAGAGGGCGCCGGCAGGGGACCCACGGGAAGCACCGGCGTGCCTGGTGGGGGCGGAGGCCGCTTGCTCGGCAGCAGGGAAGTGGCCCCTCCGCTTCCATTGCAGACGGTTCGGAGACCCTTACCAGGGAGATGAGGCAAGAACAGAACGCTTCCAGACAGAAAAGGAAGGAGTAAAACCTTCTGCTTTCACAGGTGATGTACTCGTGTGTATAGAAAATCCTAAGGAATTTACCCCTAACCATAAGCTAGTGAGTGAATTAGCAAGGTTATAGGATAAAAGATTAACGGACAAAAGAATTTCTATATGTCGGCAACAAACTGGGAAAATGAAACTAAAAACACAGTACCATGCATGAGCATTGAAAAACAGAGTTCTTAAGAAGCAGCGCAGAACACGACCCTCAAGGCTCCAGAACACGGTCTTGAGACGCTGGCGAGAGCAGGGCCGGCGGCGGCCCGCACCCGGCTCCCGGTTCGGAAGGTGCCGGTTCTCAGGCCCAGTATGCGGTCAGGTCAAACCCGGGGGCACCAGTGGCACGTGCCACGGGGTTGCTCCCTGGGCGCACCTCCCGGACCTCTTCCCTCAGCTTGCCACCCGCTGCCCAGCCGGGACACCGGCCCCCCTCCCCTGGACGTCTGCGGCCACCCCCGGTAGGCCCCCACCTCCAGTCCACCCGAGACCTCGGCCGGAGGGGGATGTCACATCTCCTAGCACCAGGCCCTGCTTAGAACTGTCGGGTCACCACCTGGAGGTCAGACCCAAGCCCTCGGCGGCCTCGAGGCCCTTTACCTGCCTGGTCAGCCTCAGCTGTGGACGGTTCTGCGCCCGTAGCGTATGGCAGGCACGGGGAGCATCTTCCGTTCCCTGAGGGTGCTCGGCCCCTCGCCAGCCTCTGCCCTGCACCTGGCTGACCCTGGGTGGCCAAGGACCACCTCACACATCAACTGTCACCTCATCGTCAGGACCATCCAGGTGACCTGTGTGCAGATCGTCCCCTAATGGTCCCTCAAGGGCAGAGGCACCTGGTGGCTCGGCCCTGTCCACAGCACCCCACTTCATGCTCACCAAGGGGCTTCAGAAACAAGGGGCCATGGGAGCAAGCTGGTGGAGAGTGACATGGAGGCGCTGGTTGGTTCTCAGGGGGGATCAGGGCATGAGAAGTGAGCTCGCGTCAGCTGGAGCGCAGACACA
>CM053503.1:166843356-166879331 GCA_028627145.1 Eidolon dupreanum | reverse complement strand
GGGCACGCGCCCCGCTGCCACGTCCTCCCCGGCCCGCCCTCCGCGACGCCCCGTCTGCACGGCGGGCACCGGGCAGCGGCCCCACCTGGCTCTCCAGGAAGCGCCGCACGCGGTGGAGGTCGGGGTAGTAGTCGTTCCGGACCACGATCTGCAGCCAGCGGATGCGGATCTCGGCGTTCATGGAGTCCAGCAGGGAGGAGTAGCACTGTGACAGGCTGGTCACCACCTCTGCGGGGCGCAGCGTGTGAGGCCAGAGGCACCCCGCCCCGCCCCACCCCGCCGCCCGGCAGCCTCGGGACCCACCCTGGGGCAGCGGGGACCCGTCCAGGAGCCGGTCCAGGAAGAGCGCCGTCTGGAAGGTCCTCCACTTGGAGATGTCGATGGCGCTGGCCGAGGCGGCGGCCTGGTCCAGGGGCTCGGCCGTCCACAGCCGGAACAGGGCCTCCACGGGCCGCGTCAGGCTGGAGCCCTGAGACAGGTCTGGCTCGGCCAGCGGCGGGCCCGTGGCGTTGAGCCAGCGCTCAAACTCCAGGCCTGCGGGGAGGTGTGATCCTGGGCTGGGGAGGGGGCTGCCCGGGAGCCCCCAGCTCCGAGTGTCCCTGACAAGCCGCTCCAGGGCCCGGGAGCCAGTGGCTCAGGCAGTTGGGGGACACTGGCCTCAGCTAGAGCACCCACCACTTCAAGCCACTGGGTGGCTTCAGTGAAGGGGGCAGGGGGGGCGGAGGCTCGAGCTGCTGACTGAGGGACCCCACCCGCTCCCAGCTCTGGGTACAAGATGAGCCGCTTCAAGCGCATCCTCAGGGCTGGGGGCAAAACCACCGTCCTGCCCCAAAACCCTGGCTCTGGGCAGCTGGGGCCCGGCTCTGCCCGCACCCAACCCCACAAAGCCCTGCCGCTCACAGGGCCACCGCCCAGCCCACCCGGCCTCACTTCTGCCTGCCAGCCTCTTCTACAGGTCAGACCCATCCCACCTCTCCTTTGGCCCCAAGCCCTTGGAACCCCTGGGACACCATCGTGGGTGTCGCACAAGCAGGCCGGCAGGCTTCGGCCAGCGGGGAGGCAAACGTCCCTCCACCAGCCAACCCCGCCCCAGGCCCTTTGCACGCACTGTCTCCATGGCCCACTTCCTGGCCCTGCCTCATTAGCTCAGCTTGGCCTAAGTGTCACCCTCCCGGCCCCCAGTAGCCCCGGGACCCCGCCTGGCTGGGAAGCACACCCTCCTCTCTGCTCCCTCCCACGGTCTCTCAGCCTGAGGCCCACACCGTCCAGCAAAGTTTGGCTGAAGGAAGGAGGGGCTTCCTCCCGGCAGAGGGGGCGTCTTGCGCAGCAGCCCCCCGCATACACCCGCTGCTCCCATCATGGCCAGTGGGACGGGATGGAGGCGGCGGCCTCACCTGCTCGGCAGTCCACGCTCTGCTCCTTCAGCTCTGGGAAGAAGCTCAGAAAGGAGTCGAGCAGGTCCTGGGCCACCACGCTGGTGAACTTGTACTTGTCCACGTAGGCCTGCAAGGGCAGGGTGGGGGCAGGGCTCAGCGGGCCTGGGGCCGGGCCGGCAGGGGCAGAGGGGGGGGGCGGGGGGGCAGGGCGTGCCCATGGAGGAGCTGCTCACTCGGAGGAAGTCATCAAAGCGCTGGGGGTCCCCACAAAGCTGGGACAGGTAGTAGACGAAGCAGTAGCCCTTCTCGTAGGTGAACAGGTTCATCAGATGACTGGGGTTCACCCCTGAAACAACACCTGGCTCTGGGCGACGCCCCACTTCCTTTGTCCCAGGGGACAGGGTGGGGGGTGGTCAGGTGAGTGGAGCAGGAAGGGCCAAGGGCCACTGTCCCGCGCATGTCCAGGGACCTGGGAGCGAGGCAATGGGCCCTGCCCGAGGGCCCACCCCCCACAGGGCCACCCACCCACGGTGACGGGGGTCAGACGAGAAGTGGCGGGCGGCTGAGGGAGCCTGGGGACCCGCCTGGGGCTGGGGGCGCCTGGCCTGGCCTTTGCAGGGTCCCGGCCACGGTGGAGACGGTGCGGGGTGCGCACCTGGCTCCAGCTTGACCTGCAGCTTGCTGACCGGGCTGTCCTCCCCCAGCAGCTTCATCTGCCTGTGCAGGGCGTCCAGGCGGAAGGCCGTCTCCAGACAGGTGAAGGCAGCACCTGGACGGGGCGGGGAGCAGCAGGGACAGGCCTGAGCAGCGGGGGCAGGAACGCGCCTTGGGGACTGACCCAAAGCCACCCCCTGGACACGTGCACAGTAGGGGTTTGCACCCGGGGCCGGGCGGGGCTCTCGGCCTCTCGCACGGCGGGTGCCCGGCTGGCCCGGCTGGCCCGGTGTGCAGGAGGCCATGGCGCTGCCCCCCTCCTGCCCCGGGCCGCCACGGGAGGTACCGTAGGTCTCGGTGGTGATGCGGCGCTGGGCGTAGGTGGCCAGGCCCTCGCTCAGCCACATCTCCTCCCACGTGGCGTTGGTGACGGCATTGCCGAACCAGCTGTGGGCCACCTCATGGATGACGTCGATGACCAGGAACTCGTCGCTCTCCAGGATGGAGGAGATGATGAAGGTGAGGCAGGGGTTCTCCATGGCCACGATGGGGAAGGAGGGCGGCAGGAAGACGATGTCGTACCTGCCGCGGGAGGGAGGGGGAGAGCGAGGGGTGCAGGCCTGGGCTGTGAGCCTCGCCTCCTCCCTGGGAGGCCAAAGGTCCCTCCCCGCCCCACCGTTGCTCCTGGGTGGGGGGGGGGGAGATTCTCCCTCTGACCCCGGTGGCCAACCACGGCTCCCAGGACGTACCTGCCCCACATGTACGGCCCGTACAGCCGCTCGGCCGCACTCAACCACTGCTCCACGGCACCCGACAGCTTGCTGGTGGCTGTGGGCAGGAGGCACGGCTCGGCCCACACACGGCTCCTGTCACAGGCGGAGGGGGCGCTGAGGCTTGCCCGAGCCCGCTCACCCTCCTGCTCACCTCCCCTCTGCTCCGGGCTCAGCCGCCGCCCATGCCTTGCCAGGCACCTCATGGGAGGGCCACCACGCGGCCGGCCCTTCCACCCCATGGCTGAGCCGGGTTCCTTCGCCTCCGAGGGGAGGGACCCTGCGTGGGCTGAGGGGCCATCAGACGGCAGTGCGGCCCCAGCCGGCCGGGCTGCAGGAAGGCACGGGGCTGGTGGGAGCGGGGGGCTGCCGGCCGGGGCATGCGGGGGGAGAGAGGCCGTGGCGACAAGGCAGGGTCCGGGCTGGCCCACGCTGCGGGGCGATCCTGGGGGTGGGCCCCAGGCAGCAGCGGCGGCTGCAGGAAGCAAGAGGCGGGGGCGCTACCTGGGCCCGATGTCTGCTGGCTGCAGGTCGCCGGCCACCAGGGCCACGAGGTAGGCGGGCACGGGGTGCTCCATGTGGAAGCGATAGACGCCCTCCTCCTCCACGTAGGTGCTCCGCGTGGCACTCATCAGCACCTGCACCCCCGACGGGGCCTGCACGCGGGGAGGCCCCGCTGTCAGGCATCCCACGTCCTCGTGGGGAACCCTGACCCCGTCACGAGCCCCATATCCCAACAGGACGCCCCAGAACCCAGGTCAGGGCACCCCATGTCCTCGATGAGGACCCCCATGCTCGCTGTCAGGGCACCCCGTTTCCACGATAGGGAAACTGTCCCCCCCATCAGGGGCCCCCCACGCTACGCCCGCTCTGCCGCCCTCAGGCCTCGCTCGTGACTGGCCACTCCGCAGGGCACCGCCCTCTCGGGGTCCTAAGCCCATGCCACGGGCCCCCTGCAGGGCAGCGCCTCCCCCCCGCGGGGAGCGGGGCCCCTTCCAGGCGGCGGTCCCGGCGGGTCGCGTGAGGGGCGGGCCAGGCGGCGCCGCGGACCTTGACGACCGCCGAGTAGGTGCACTTGACGGCAGGCGTGTCGAAGCACGGGAAGAAGGAGCGGTTGCAGACGGAGTGGCCTTGGGTGAAGACGAAGGGCTTGGTGCTGCCGTAGGTCAGCTCGGGGTCCAGCCACCAGATCTGCGGGCGGGCGGCAGGCGGGCGTCAGCGGCCCCCCGTGACACTGCGCGAAGCCTTCCGGGGAGCAGCTGCTGGCTGGCCACCCTCGTCTCCCCAGCGAGGCCAAGGCACCCCGAGGAGACCCTGTCCCGCAGAGAGCAGCCCGTGGGGCGCCAGGACGCCCTGAGCTGGCCGGGTGTCCTCGAGGGGCGAGCCCTAGGGAGCGAGCCCATGCCGGCGCCCGCTCCGGCTTCCAGGCCCTGGAGAGGAAGGGCGTTAGGGCCAGGCCCCGGCGGCCTGACCACGCTCATCCACGGCCACCGGCCACTCCCGGTCACCACTGCTGCCACCCCCGCCGGGCAGGCGGGGTCGTGATCCAGAGTGTGGCCTGCCCTTCGTCACCGGGCCAGCCCTCCCCAGGAGCCAGCCCAGGCAGTCTCCGTTCCAGCCTCCAGAGGGAAACTGAGGCACAGCCAGAACACCTGAGTCCAAATTCTCACAGGCCAGGTGCCAGCGAATCTGGTCTGGGCCAGGAAAGGGAGCCAGGAACGTGGAAATATGGGGGGCCAGAGCTTCCCGATGACTGTCAGACGAGCGAGCACGCCAAGCCTGGGGCCACCCCAGCAATGGGCCAGCCTCGCCTGGAGGGAGCCTCAGGGGGCGGTGGCATCTGGGCCAGGGGACATGGGTCGGAGGACGGGCTGGACAGGAGCAGCCACGGGGAGGGCCACCGGGGCCTATGCCTGGAGCACCGTGGACAGACACCCAGCTGCCACCCTGGGGGGACCCGGCCCGGGGAGGGCTGCCTGTCCCGCTGCAGGCCGCCCAGGGCCCAGCCGGGGCTGACGGCCACGCTCGCCTGTAGCTGCCGTCTCTGCCCCTCGCCACGGCCACCCGCAGCGGTGCCTCCTTTTCTGCTGACCCCCAGGCTGCCCTACACGTTCGGAAAGCCTGTCCGGGGATCCGGGGAGCCCGCTCAAACGTGCTGAGCCCCGCGCTGGCACCCAGGAGTCTGCACAGAGACTCTCACGGTCCCACAAACTCCCTTCAACCCCACACCACGGCCTCTCATGGACCCCTTCCCTCCCCTGTGGCCCTCTGAGGCTCCACCCAGCTCAGGCCTCCTGTCCCCACTGCCCACGTGCGCTCCTCAGCCAGCCACCGAGGGCCCAGCCAGCACTGCTCACCCCTCAGGCTCACGGAGACCCCGAGGTCCACAGTCCGCCCTGGGGTGAGGGGCTGGGGACCCCGCCCCAGAGCTGGGCCACCGACTCCTCAGGGTGACAGGGCACAGGGAGCAGAGGTACAGTCTCTGACGGGCCGGCGAAGGGGGAGCAGGCCTGTGGCTCCAGGCACTGAGGGCAGGAAGAAAGCTGTCCTTGCTGGTGGGGCAGTGGGGTTCAGGAAGGGGGTGCAAGGGGCGTGGGCCCCAGTCTACAGCACCCCAAACTGCCTCTGGACATGTGGGAGTCTGCCGGCAGGGTGTCCCAGGAAGCTGCACCCGCCCCTGGCAAAGGGACAGGCTGAGAGACCCAGCCCCAAGCCCGGTGGCATTCCGGTGTGATGGGCAGTGCCTGAGGTCAGACACCAAACACTGGCCTCAGCTGGCACGCCGGGCCCTGTGTCGCCAGCCCGCAGTCCCAGAGCTGCCTAGTCTGTGGAGACCACGCACCCCCTCCCTGTGCCAGGCACCCACGGGCTCCACAGCAGGCCATAGAAAGCCCAGGGACAACGCCACCCTCGCTGGTCCGGCTCCATCCCCAGCGGCTGGCCGAGGGCTCTGGTCCCACCGCTCTGCTGGCTGTGGTTTTGGGTGAATCAGACACACGGGCTCCAGTTCGCACATTAAGGTCAGGGAGAAACATCCCTCTGTTCTCACCGTCGTGACGGGAGGCACATCTGCCGGACTCCAGACAGGCTGAGCAGGCCGCGGGGCCAGCCCAGCTGCCAGGAGCCAGCACGCCCACGGGAGCTCAGGCGGGGAGGTGGCGGGGCCTGCCGGGTGCTCCTGGGAGTCACGCACGGAGCCCGCACGTATGTCTGCTCCACCTGCCCATCACCCCGTCCATTTGCATTCCACAGGCAGCAGGGACAGAGCCCCCTGGGGCCTCCCAGGCTGTTGTGCCTGTGTGTGTGTGTGTGTGTGTGTGTGTGGGAGGGGTCACATGCGTGCTGGGGGGCCCATGTGGGAGGCCAGGGCCACCTCATTTTTCTGGCAGAGCCTCTGGGGCAGTGGGAGCTCTGTGCCCAAAGTCCTGGAGAGCTGACGTGTGTCTGTGTTGGGGACAAGGGGCCACTCAGCCACAGCCTCCCACCAGTCCTCGCTGGGGCTGATGCGTGCGAGCTGGCCTGGCCCTCTGACCCCCACTCCAGCAGGTCTGTCTCTCTTGCCACTTCCGGAGAACACACCTGGAGCCCACAAGTCTGGGAAGGCCCACGTCACCTGAAGGCCCTTCCACCTCCGACACCTGGCCTGCCCCGCAGTGCCAGGCTCCAGCAGATGCGTGGCTTGGCAAGTGTCTGCCAGAAGCTGCCCTCGTCCCCAGGCCGGGCTGGTCCCTGCACAGGGAGGAGAGGCCTCCCCCGCTGGCATGCTGTTCCCTGTCCCCACCTCCTCTTGGGCCCGCACTTGGGCTCCTGCTCAGTGTAAGGCTCCTAAGGTCTCCCGCGGCACCAACTGGGAATCACTGCCGGTCGCCGGACAGGTGTCCAGGACCAGGAGGGGGAGTGCTGGGCAGAGGCCAGGGTCCCGGGGCAGGCCGGCCCGCCTCTCTGCAGGTGCCCTTGGCTGCTGTCCTGCCCCGGGCGCAGAGCCCACCTAGCCCAGCAGCGCGGCAAGAAGCGGCCTGGAAGGCACCCCGCGACCCGCGCACCGCCCGGTGCCCACCCTGGCGGGACTCACGGCGGGGGCGTCGGTCGACGTGTAGCGCAGGATGACCTGGAAGGGCTGGTGCGCCTGCAGCTCGGGAGGCAGAGTGACGGTGAGCGAGGAGCCGTAGTCCGTGAACGGGTCCACCCTGAAGGCCAGCGGGCAGCAGGCGGGCTCGGCGCCGGGCGCCTCGGGGAAGGCGGGCAGCGGGGGCGGGGGCGCGGGCCCGGGGGCCGCAAAGGCGAAGGCACAGGGCGGCTCGGCGGCGGCGGCGGCGGCGGCGGCGGCGGGGGCGCGGAAGGCGGCCGAGTGCAGGCGCAGGGCCGGGTGCGTGTCGAGGACGAGCGCGCGGGGCGCGGGCCGCAGCGCGCACAGCTCGAGCACCAGGCAGCCGGCCAGCTCGCGCGCCTCGGGCCGCAGCTCCAGGCCCAGCTGCAGGTGGCGGAGGCGGAAGAGCTGCGCGCTGGAGGCCGAGGCCACGTCCAGCGCGGGCGGCGGCTCGGGCGGCGGGCGGGCGGGCGCGGCCTCGGCGCCGGGCGCCTTGCGGCAGCAGCACTGCGCCGCCATGCAGCCGCGCTAGGTGAAATCCATGGGCGGCGCCGCGCCGGGCCGCGGGGAGCCGGCGAGGGGTGCCGGGCGGCGGTGGCGGCGGCGGCCGGGCGCGGGCACAACAGGAAGTCGCGCCGGGAGCCGCCCGGCCCGGCCCCGCGCCGTGCGCCGCCCCGCTCGGGCTCCGCTCGGCCGCCGCCGGGGGCGCTGTGCGCGGGGACCCGGGGGTCGGGGGCGCTGTGCGCGGGGACACTGGGCGCCGGGGCTGCGGCGCTGAGGGGTCCGGGAGCCGGGGACGCTGTGAGCGGGGCGACTGGGAGCCGGGGACGCTGTGCGCTGAGCGAGATGGGGTGCTGGGGGCTTGGGGGTCGGGGCCCTGTGCGCGGGGCGGAACGGGCGGTGGGGACCTTCGTGCGCGAAGCTGGGGGCGCTGTGCGTGTGGCGGGACGGGGAGCAGGGGCTCCGTGCGCCGGGCTGGGGCGTCGTGTGCGGGGGGCGCTGTGCGCCGGGCTGGGGCGCTGCGCCCAGGTGGCCCAGAGCTGTGCGCGGGGCGAGACGCGGAGCGGAGAGTGTGCTCAGGGGGCCGAGGCTCTGTGCCTGGGAGGGGAGGGGGCACCGCGAGCCGTGAGCGCTGTGCTCGGGAGCCGGGGCGCGGGCGTCGTGCCGGGGGGCGGGGGCCCACTGGGCCGGGGTGAGACAGGCGGCAGGACGGCCTCCCCGCCCTTTGAGCTTCCCACCTGGCCACGTCGGAGAGACTTGAGGAGCAGCATCGCCACTCCCTCAGGGACACTGAAGGCCAGGTTCCTGGGGCGTGGCTGCCCAGACGCGTGGGGCAGGGCTGGTCGGTGAAGCCGGGAAGTGTGGTGTCCGGAACTCAGTGTTATCGTCCACTGGGGGCTGAGGGAATGATTTTCATACCCCACAGCCCGCTCCCCAGTGAGACCAGTGGCGTGTGTCTGGGCCTGTGGGCCAGGCGGAGCTCAGGGGCTTCAAGGCTGTGCTGTCAGATCAGGTGGCCACTAGCCACGTGCGGCTGTTTAGATTTGAATAAAATCAGTTCAGTCCTCCAGGTGCAGGCGCCTATTTCAAGGTCTCCGTGTGTGTTCGGAGTGTAGCGTGTGGCTAGTGGCGACCGTACTGGGCAGAGCAGATGTCCCGATGGCGAAGAAAATTCGGACGGACAGAGCTGTCAAAGGGCTGGAGGCCAGGTGGCTCAGGAGGTGAGTGCTGGGGCAGTAAGTGGCCGGCCTGCCTGTCTCCCTTCCCCCTGCCCAGTCCTGTCCAGGGACCTGGGCCTGGAGGGGCGGGCTGCAGACCAAGGTGGACAGCTGATGAGGGAGCGTTAGGAGGACCTTAAAGCCATGGAATGATAGGGGCCACCAAGATGTGGCTGTTGGCACCCAGTAAGAACTTGGGGCCCGGGGGAGGAGAGCATCCAGGAATCTTGCTCACCTCCCCCCCGCTTGACTGCCAAGTGGTGAGGTGTGGGGCTGGACTCAGACACTTCGCTTGACCTTGGCGTCATTCTTAAGTGCTGAATCCTTCCGGACTCAGTGTCCCCATCTGTAACCTTGTGATGGTGCTTGTCTTCCTCCCTGGGGTGGGAAAGACAGCTGAGGGGGAAGAGGTGTGTTCCCTGTCGTGGAGCACGTGCAGATCCCCGTGTGCCATCTTAGCTGAGGGGACGCAGCCCCCCTGGTGGCGCCCCACTCCAAACCCACCAGGAGCCCGGGGGCCCTGCAGGCCTCTGGGGGAGGGGCCATTCCTGAGCCAGAGACTCAGCAGGGCGAGGACTAGGGCCTGTTCAGTCCTGCTGCCTTCAGTGGCCCAGCGGCTGCCCCGGGGGTGGTGGTCCCTCGGTGCAAGGCACTCCCAGCTGGCTGGCCTCTCTGAGCCCTTCCCACCTGGATAGCGGGGGAGCTGGGTCTCATCCCTTCTCTCCTGGAGCGCCCTGGGCATCTTCCTGCCCCAGGTCTGCACACAGGAGGGGTGGGGCGGGGGCGGCCTTGCCTGTCAAGCTGTTATCCCCGCCCCCCAGTGGCATGCTCTCTATACCACATTATGCAAGGGGCCAACACAAGGCGGTCTTGAAGGAGCAGACAGGCCTGTTTTCAAACATCACCGCCAGCCCACTGTTGCAGTATGAATCATGAAGCCTGCAGGGGTGGTCTCCGTTCTCCGCCCTGTCCCTGTCCTGACTTGTTTTCTTAGTGGCCGGGACCTCACCAGGGGAGCCACTTGGGTATTACCCTAGTGGAGATGACGGCAGTAGCTCCCTGTGGGGTGGGTGAAAAGGTGACGAGCTCTGAGGGGCTTGCAGGAAGAAAGTGGCAGCCAGCAAGCCCTCCATGAAGGTGTAGAAGTCGGGTTATGATGGGAGCTGCCGCCCTTGGGGCTGGCTGCTGGCTGGTGACACTGCGCGGGGCTGAGTGGCATATGCTCTGACCAAAGGACGGCATTGTTCTTGTCACAGCCAGGAACCCAGGTGCAGGAGCTAGAGCGTTGGGAGGAGGCAGCCCCTTCAAGACTGCAGCCTTACAAAGAGTGAGCTTCCTGTCCCTGCGGCTGGGACTTCTGCTGTGTCAGGGCTTCGTACCTAGGGAAGATGCTTCCAGCCGGGACACCATGTGCCCCTGGCAGGGAGGCTGAGTCACCACCTCACTCCAGACGCATCAGGCAAATCGGGTTGCTCTGCTGGGTGGAGTGAATGATCCTGACTTTCATGGGGCAGTGGGCCTCCGAGGACCATGCTGGAGGTCAGGACACGAAGGCCACAGCATGGATGCAGGCACGGCCGCTCAGGGCCCTGCAAAGTGAAGGTCTGAGTCACTCCGCCAGGAAAGGCCGGCACCAGTGAGGATCTGGCTGAGGTGGAGGGAACATGGAATCAGCAGTGAGAGAGGGAAATGAAAACGCCAACTATGACATTTTATTCATCATCTCGTTATGAATATATTAACCAGGAAGTATATTATCTGAAATTCATATGTATTAACCAATTTTTGTTTTTCTTTTCCTCGCCATTTTCTAACATAGTCTTTAGCCCACAGATTGTCCAGGTGAAGTACGCCTGAACCAGAAGAATGGACCCAGATGCACAGGTGGCAGGTGAGCAGCTAGCTGCAGGGTGTCAGACCCGCGCTCAAGGCTGTTGCTGAATCTGGGAGGGAAGGTAGGAGGCAGGTATGGACGCTGAGAGCTCCAAGGTCGCCGGTGCCGGGTGGTCAGTAGCCTCGCACCCCTGCCTGCATGTTGTAGCAGTTACGCATCTAGTAGCCGCAGGCCCTCGCCAGCCCAGTCCCGTGTTGGGTCCTGAGATGGGACCAGTGTGAGGCTGGGGACAAACCACTATGGCTTGAGCAGGGAGCAGGGATGAGACTTTGCCAGCAGCCCTGGGCGTCCTCCAAGAGTCACCCACATCAGAGTGGCTGGCAGCCAGGATCAGGGTGGCTGGTCTCTGTGACTCGCGAACTTCCCCATCTCCTGATGGTGGCTGCCGGGTCTTAGTCCCCCTGTAATAAATGTCTACTGATCGATGTCTGCATCCTCCACCCAAAAATAAATAAATAAATGAATAAATAAATGTTTGTCTAAAGTACAAGTGGTTTTGATTTTCCTGACCAAGCCCGGTCTAATAAACTGAGGCTAATCTGGGGAGGGACGGGTCCCAGTCCCCTCTTCAGTGGACATGTCTCTGAATCGCAGTCAAAAGAGCTGCATTTAGGGCAGATGCGGAAAATGAAAACTCCGTGGGAGGAACGACCACGCTCCCGTCAGTGCGCGAACTACCTCTTCCCAGGAAACTCCTGAGCGCCCTGCCGGGGCTGGGCTGACCCACCAGGGCTCAGTCCAGAGGGCTCCCTGGGCAGGCAGGACCTGGACTGCAGCGCCTCCTCGTACTTCTGGAGCTGAGACCAGAAGCCCGGGTTGGGCTCGGCCACGGGGCGCGCGCTCTTCACGGCCTGCAAACGAGGGGACTGATAAGGTGAAACGCTGCGCCGCGCTGCCTACAAGGTCTTCAGGTGTCCCGAGGGCCTGAGGCCAGGCCCCCGGAGTGCGCCCCGCCCCTCCGGGAAGGCCCGCCTCCAGGGCCGAGCCCAGACCGGAAGGCCCTCCCCATCCCACCGGAAGGCCCGCCCCGCTCGCCCGGCCGGCCCGCTCCACCTGGAAGGCCTGCGCCAGGCTGAGGCCGCGGTGCCGCATGAGATAGGCGGTGCAGACGGCGGCCGAGCGGCTGCGGCCGTTCTTGCAGTAGACGAGGCAGGCGCCGCCGGCGCGCACCGCGTCTTCCATGGCGGCGCAGGTGGGCTCCAGGTGCGCCAGGAGGTCCTCCGCCGGGTCGTCGAACACGGGCACGCGCAGCTCGGCCACGCCGGGCGCGCGCGGGCCGGGCTGCTGGCGCGAGACGTTGACACACAGGGTGACGCCCGCGCGCGCCAGCGGCTCCAGCGCGGCCGCGGCGCGCGCGTTCCCGAGGAAGAGCGAGGGGGCGACGTGTGCGAACGGCGGCGGCGCGCACGGGGCGGCCTCGGTGGTCCCGAGGCGTCCGGCTTGTCCCGCGTCCATGGCCGGCGCTCGGACACCTGGCCCGGGATCTGTTCCGGGCGATCGGGCGGCGGGCGCGATGCCCCCGGATCTTTAAGGCCCCCGAGGGCCGGCCCGCCCCCGCCGGCGTCGGAGCCGCGTAGTGGCGGTGCGGAGCGGGGCCCGCCCACCAGGCCCTGGCCGCGCCTCATTGGCCCGGCCGAGCGCGGCCCCTCCTCTGAGTGGCTACGGATGGAGGGGTCAGCCATTGGCCGTAGCCGGGTGGGCGGAGCCTGTCGGCTACCTGAGAGGCACAGCGGCAGGTGTGGGTCCTTGCGGGTGACCCCCGAGAGGTTTCACCGACACCTGAACCAGAACCTGTGCAGCCGGGCCGGCCAGTATGGCTCTAGAGGGCCTCGGGGAAGTGGGCTTCTCTCAAGGCCGTGGCTGCCGTGTAGAAGAGCGGGGTCCCTGTCACATTCTCGTCCGGACACTGACCAGGATCCTCCGTGCCGCCTGGCTTTCTTATTGACGACGACTCCTGTAACTGCATTGCCGGCTGAGGCACCTTTAGTACAGCTTATGTTTATTCCTTTTTGTTATCTGTTTCCAAGTAAACTGTCCTTTGAAATTTCTGCATTTTATTTTCCCTTTTATTGTAAAATATGGTTCACGTAAAATAGAGCCAGTTACCATTTTTTCATTTCTTCCTAGACAAGTATTTTTGTTAGCATATTTCTATATAGTAACAACAAACGGTGAATTCAAAAGTTTACAATAGCATAACAATATAAGTACCTAACGATAAATACAAGTCATATGAGTCCTTCAAAGAGAAAATCAAAGCCCTCAACTGAATTGTAATAGAAATGCCACTCTCCCATGCACACTTCATCAGCGATATTTTATTAAACTTCATAAAAGTGATAGATTCAGCCAGCATTTTCAGGTTTGCAAACACCACGAGTCCGGTAATGTGAGCACCTAACTTGCCTAAAGCCACTTGTCCTAAAAGATGTTTGCGAAATTACTAATTTGCTGAATTTACCAAGTTTGCCAATTCAGCAAAAAACTTTGAAAAATTAATGATTTTGAACATTGTCAGTTATTCTTATGAAAATATTCTTTTCGAACATATTCTTTAGTGTCAATGTGGGACTTGTATCAATTTGTGGAAATAGAGCTTTTTGATCTTTCTACGCCTGGTTTTTAAAACGTCAGTGCATATATTCTTATGAATACAAGCAAAATTTCAGCGTTTCATACTAGGTTTTTTTCCAGTTTATAGAAGTCTCCAGACACCCTTTCAGACTACATTTTAGTATTTAGAATTGTTTTGCCGACCTCACCGAATTTTCAGGTTTGCCAGCTTTGCGCTGGGTGACGTCTTTCCTCAAGCTGGCGGAACAGAGCGTTGGGAACTGGGCGGCTTGAACATCAGGAGGCGCTGCGCTGCGTCGGGGTTTCCGGGTCTCCAGATCTTCCCCTTAGAAGGACACGACTCACTCGGTTTAATCTAGTGCGACTTCACATCTCCAAAAACCCCATTTCCACATAAGGTCATCAGTAGGTAGCAGGGGTCAGGACTTGCACTGATGAGGGGGCACCACTCCACCCACAACAGGTTATGGTGTGGTTTAACAGGTTTAGAGGGTATTCTGAAATATTGGTTCACTTTTTCTCTTTTTTTAAAGACAGCTCAGTTTGTGTCTGCTCAGTTTCCCAAACTGCAGTTGGAGGGAGCAGGGCAGAGGCTAGATCTGAGGGGTAAAGAAAGAGGGGGTCCAGGAACCTAGGTGAGTCCGGAGGGGCTGAGAGGGGAGCGAGGGAGAAGAGAAACGTGAACTGGGAGACATGGGGGGCGGGGCGGAAGGGCCCCTGGATCCTGCAATTCCGGCACAGCTGCCTTAATCCTGCGCATCTAGCCAGCCTGGAAGGACCTGGCACCGGCTTCGCTACCCCTTTCCCCTCGTCCTAAGGGGCAGTCGCCCGGGTTTGAGAACCCAACCTCTGTGCCTTTGGGGAGTCAGTTTCTCCCCCCACCCCCGGAAGCCCTGCGCTGTCTCCCACCACGTGTTTTGCACGTACCGGTCCAGCTCCCT
The DNA here is from genome assembly GCA_028627145.1 of Eidolon dupreanum. Taxonomy (NCBI): domain Eukaryota; kingdom Metazoa; phylum Chordata; class Mammalia; order Chiroptera; family Pteropodidae; genus Eidolon; species Eidolon dupreanum. The sequence goes on along the minus strand of CM053503.1, from coordinate 166,865,317 downwards.
GAAACGCGCTCTCGCACTCTGTCCAGCGAGCTCCCAGGCACCCTCTGAACCCCCACACTCCTCCCTCCCCGCGACGCCGGCCCCCCACCGCACCAGACCGTGAGCGCCCCTCCGAACCGGCGCAAGCCGGCTTGGGACTCGGGCACAGCTCCATCAGCCAGCGGCTCTGGCGCGGCGCGTCCTGGCGCGAGACGGTGGACAAGTCAATTCGTCTCTCAGTCGTGCCTCAGTTTCCTGGGGTGTCGCCAGGCACATTCCGGTGCTTTCTGCGCCGGGGCGGTGGGAGCCCTTCGCGGTCTCTCCCGGGGAGTCCCGGGCCCGGAGGCTGACTCTCGCTATCCGGGGGCTCAGACAAGCCAGCGTTCGCGGAGGTGCAGGTCACCGGGTGGGACAGTGCAGGGGGCGGGGACGCGCGGCGGGGCCCGGTGAGGTCACAGAGCGGCGTGCCCTGCTCGACCCGGACGCCCGGGGGCGGGTCCCGGCGCGGCCGGGCGCGTGGGCGGGGCGCCGGTCTCCAGGGAAACGCGACGCTCTCCGGCCCCCGCGCGGTGCCCAGTGGGGACTGGCGAGCCCCGCCGCACCTCTGAGGCCGTCGCCCCGGGCGGACCCGGCGCGGTGGGAGCGAGCTCTCCGGGCCTCAGTGCGACCCCGCGGCAGGAGTGCAGTCGGGATCCCGGCGGGGACGCCCCGAGTCGCGGTAAGCCGGATGGGGGGTCCCCGAGCCCCGCAGAGGCGGCGGGTGTGGCCGGGGCGTGGGTCCCACGCCCCTTGGGCCTGGCCTGCTGTCCTCCCGGGGAGGAGCAGAGCGGAGTTGGGACCCGACGTGCGTGAGAGGCTGTGTGGGGTTGAGTGGGGGCCGTGTCCTCGCGCGGGGTCCCGCCGGGCTGGCTCCTGAGGCCCGGGGGTAAGTGGGAGCCCGCTGACTGTGGACCCCTCGGGCGAGTAGCCGGCGTAGGACTGACTCCGCTGCGTGGCCCCGACGGCGCTTCGCGTGGTTCCTGCCCCACGGGAGGGACAGCAACGCCCTCGGACCTCGGAGCGGGGAAGGGTCCCCGGGTTCCAACAGGATGGAGGGGTGCGTCCCGGGCGGGGCCGGATCGGGGGAGGGGCCTGTTCCTCGGAGGCCAGCGGGGCTGCGGTCTGTCTGCGTGCCCGCCAGGCCCCTGATGGCTTTGTGGCCCCCCACTTTGCTTCCAGGTTCAAAGACGAGAGACATGGAAAGTGGTCGTTCCTCACTCTTACATGATGAAGTCCCAGATTGTTACCAGCTAGAAGCGAGAGGCAGCGAGCCAGCTGCCTCCGAGGCCCCAGGGACCCCGGAGAGCTCCAGGCTCTTCAAAAGGTGTGGGGACCCTCCATGGGGAGGTCTGACTCACCCTAGAGACCAGACAGACCTAGCTGGGATCTAGCTTTGGGGCAAGTTAAAAATTAGCTGAAAGTTCTTTTATCCCTCCAAAAACAAGTCTCTGGGGAAACAGAAAAACTTCCATATTTTGTCAACAGCCCCTGAGAAAAATGACCCTAATGGGCAGCGGGGCCTGCAGCTGACCTTGGAACTGCCCTTGTGGCCTGCCCACCCTGCTCTTGCCATGTCACGCCTCACAGCCTCAGGGACATCTGCTTTACACTGTGGGGGGCCGGGTTGGCCTGGGTTCTCACAGGGCGTGGCCTGTGTGGGCCAGGTGCTGTCCTCAGAGCGTCACCTTGGGGTCTCACGGAGTCCACTCTGTAACTCGTTGCATTTGTCCCTGTGACAGGCTGAATCGTGTCCCCCACCCCTGAAATTTTTATGTTGAAGCCCTAACCTTCTGTGATGGCGTTAGGGGAGGAGGCTTTGGGGAGGGTAATTAGGTTTAGACGGGGTTGTGAGGGTGGGGCCCCCGATGGCATTAGTGTCCTCATAAGAAGGACACGAGGGGACCAACAGCTTCCTCCACCACGTGGAGACGCAGTGGAAGGAGCCCTCGTGGAGGTCTGCCTTCCCCGCCCTGGGACTTCCGGCCTCCGGAAATGGGAGGAAGGCGTTCTGTTGTCTAAGCCCTCAGCTGTGGTGTTTGTTACAGCGGCCCCAGTGGACTGACATTGCCCCCATCTTACAGATGAGGAAACTAAGTCACGAGGGAGTAAGGAACCCATGTGGTGGCAGAGCCGAGTGGCCAAACTCTCGCCCACCTCGCCAGCTGACCATTTCTGGTGACCCTGCAGCGGGTCTTCCAGCCGACTGGCCGCAGTGATGATTTTCTTGCTGAGCCTCAAAGTAATTTTCATTTCTCCCGTTCTCGCTGTCAGTTATCTTTCCCCCATCTTAAATTTTTTATTAACAAGTAATGTGCTTCATGCAGAACAATGAGGAAATACTGGAGTGCGAGTTTGCTAGGCTGTAACACAGTTCCCGGCTGGGCAGCTTACCCGACAGAAATGCACCGTTTTCAGTTCCGGAGGCGGGAAGCCCGAGGTCCAGGTGTGGCCAGGGCTGTCCTTCTGAGGCCATGGTGGGACATGTGTCCCAGGCACGTCCCCAGGCGTGCAGACGGCAATCTTCTCTCTGTGTCTGCACATCATCTCCGTGCATTTCTGTGTCCAAACTTCCCCCTTAAGAAAAGGGGACTGCAGTCCCCCTGGCTTCGGGCCCACCCTAATCACCTCATTTTAACTTGATCACTGTGTAAGGATCCCATCTCCAATGAAGTCACATGGTGTGGTGCTGGGGGGTAGGACTCCAACGCATGACTTTTTTGGGGGGGGAGGGTACAATTCAAACCATAACCACAAGTAAGCAAAAAAATAAAAAGTAAAAAACCCACTAAAAAAAACAAAAAACAAACCAAGTCAGAGCCCCGGACTTCTTCACTGTTGCATGCGGCGTCTGCCCTTCCTGGCTTCTTCCTGGAGATGTGAACAGCGTGGCAGAGGGGGGCGGCGTGGCAGAGGGGGGCGGCTGTGTTCGCAGCAGCCGCGTCCCCCTTCCCTGGGCAGGTGCTTTGTTTGGTGTCTGTGGCTCGCGGCTGGCGTTGGAGGGCCATCTGCTGGAGGGGCTCAGAGTGTGCGGGTTCCCACACAGCGTGCAGCCGGCCGGTGGCACAGGCCTCGCAGAGAGACCCGGACGCAGTACCCCAAGAGAGGCCTTTAGAGTGGGGGTGGGGGCGGAGAGGGGGTGCATGGTGACGGGGCGGGGTGTGTCCCCTTTAATGCAGGAACAAGGAAGGAGCGAGCCCTCCTTGGCCCGTGCTCCCTGCCCCTCGCCCAGCACCCCCCCTCCTGCACCTGTCCATCGCCTGCGTGTCCACGCACCGCCACTCAGGCCGCTCAGGTGTCCCTCCGCCCCGAGCCCCCGCTCCCTGGTCAGACATTCATTGGTCCACGCGTGTCTGCCCGTGTCTGCCCCCCGCCCTGCTCTGCAGGGTGCTGCTGCCGGCTCACTAGAGAAGAGAGAAGGCCCTGCGGGGGGTGCTCGGGCTGGGGAGGGAGATGAGGGAGATGCTCGCCAGCACCCGGCTCGAGCGGGGCGACCGTCCGGTTGCACGGCCTGGGCCTGCCCCGGCGTACCACAGCCACCACCCTCGACAGACACCGGGCCACACGCTTCCTGTGCTTTCCGCTTCCTGTGTGACCCTGGGCAGTCATGCGCCCCCCCGCCTCAGTTTCCCTTTCTGGAGAGCGGGAGAGCAGCAGCGCCTGCCCCAGGGGGTGCTGGGAGGATGAAATGAGGCAGAGGGTGCTTCTCGGTCGCTGCAGAGCGACCCTGCAGCCGGTGTGGTTCTCACCCCCACTGCCTCCCCCAGGGATGCCCCAGAGGCCCCCGAGGGGCAGGAGGAGCAGGAGGAGGAGGAGGAGGAGGAGGAGCAGGAGCAGGAGCAGGAGCAGGAGCAGGAGCAGGAGCAGGAGTCCGAGGGCTCCGAAAGGGAGCCGGACCTGAAGGAGGCCTACGTGCAGCTCGTCCAGGGCGTGCAGGAGTGGCAGGACGGCTGCGTCTACAGAGGGCAGTTCGGGCTGGACATGAAGCTGGGGTATGGCAAGTTCTCGTGGCCGACAGGCGAGGTAAGGGCATGTGCCACCTCCTCGGTCCCCCCAAGGCGCGGCCAGCGGCAGGGGTCCTCCCCAGGGGTGACGTGAGCTGGCAGGTCGGTCAGCAGGAGGGTGCTGGGCCAATGTCTTTCCTACCCGAGAAAGGCCTGCAACGTGCCCTGAGCTCCGAGGAGCCCGCAGACCTCGCGTGACCAGGACGGAGGCTGGCGGGGCGGCCCGGAGCGTGTGCTGCTTGTCACCGAATGCGGGACGCCAGTGGCGGGGCCCCGGCCCTTGTCCGGCGTTTGTTTCTGTGGTCCTCAGCTCGCTTCCCTTCGCCCAGCATGGGGTGTCCAGGGGCCGGACGCCCTCGCGGTGGTGGGAGGTTTGGGCGCCAGGCTCTCCCCAGAAGGAAGACGGGGCGGGGGCTGAGGGGAAGCCTGGTGGGGCGCTCTGGGTCCCCGGGCTGCGCTCCACCGGAGGCCAGCAGGAAGAGGGTGTGTGGCACGCGGACACGCTGGCCCGTGTGAGGAACGGGGCCCGCGTGTCAGCTCTGCGGGTCAGCGGGGGGTGGGGGGGGCCGGGGTGGAGGGAAGCACGGAGCCGGTCACCCCATTGCTGGGGGTAGGGGTCCCCCTACAGCCCTGCATAAACGGTTTGCAACGTGGGATACTTTTTAGTCGGGGAGACTCTGATACTCCCCACAACAGTGCAGACGTAGGCGAGGATGGGTGATCCCCAGCCCTGTGACCCTCTGCCCGCCCGCTGTCCGCACTGGCGACCGGGGAGGCGTGACTGCCAGGACGCACGTTAGGCCCGTTCGTTGCTGGCCAGGCGTGGCGGCTCAGCTGGGAGCGTGTCCTGTGAGGTCCCCGGGTGGAGGGGCAGCTGTGACGGGGTGACGGGGGCACCCCCTCACAGCGCTCTCCGCCCGCAGTCCTACCACGGGCAGTTCTACCGGGACCACCGCCACGGCGTGGGCACCTACATGTGGCCAGACGGCTCCAGCTTCACTGGCATGTTCTACCTCAGCCACCGAGAAGGCTACGGCACCATGTACACGAAGGCCACACTCTTCCAGGTGAGGGGGCGGGGCCTGCGCTCGGCCTGGGGGCGGGGCCTGCGCGCGTGCGGAGGAGGGGGCGGGGCCGCCATGCGTGCTGTCAACTGGACAAAAACCATTATCTAGGTTCTGGGGAAGTTTGCTTCTTATTTTTAATGATTATAATAGTACCAATAATAACGTACATGAAAGTAAAAACGGAAAGAGAAGAAATTGAAAGCCTCTTCATTATTTCACCCCAGAGCAGGGACGGGGACCAGAAGGATGTGTACATGTTTTGACTGAACAACAAATGCACCTAAATGTTTGCTTTTTTATACATGAAGTGGATCATCCTGTGTGTATGGTTTTGAAATGTGCCTTTTTTTTTCTCCCTCAGAGAACATTCCTGGTTTTGCAAATACAGATAGATACCTTTTCCCTTCTCATTTTATTACAGTATAATTTACAGTGAAATCCGCCCACTTTAGTACACAGTTCTGATGGCTTTGAAAGCACAGAGTTGTATAACCACGGCCACGTGAAGACACAGCGCAGCTCCAGCCCCCGATGCTCCGTGTGCCACCTTTAGCTGGTCTCTCCTCCCACCCCCCGCCCTCGACCGACTCCTTTTCGCCTGTAATCTTGCCTTTGGGAGAATGCCATATCCATGAAATCACGCGATGCGCAAGCCTTGAGGTAGTGTCTTTCACTTAACAAAAGGCATCGGAGGTTCCCGTGTGTAGTTGTGCGTACGGCAGGCTTTGCCCTTCTTACTAACGAGTCCTCATCCACCGCAGGCCCGCCACAGCTCACACGCTCCCCGGCTGCAGACATGCGCGTTGTTTCCAGTGCGGGCAATTAGGAGTGAAGCTGCTTTATTTATAAGGAGATATGTGCGTATGCGTGGCGTTTGTGTGTGTGCAGTGCGTATGCGTGGCGTTTGTGTGTGCGCATGTGTGTAAACACCGATCTTCCAGACTCCCTGCTCAAGTTGCACTCTGCCCTCCAGCCCTTGACAACACTGGTCTGTTTCTCATTGTCAGATTCCCCTTCCTTGTAATTTCACATAAACGGAATCGTACAGCATGTAGTATTCAATGTTCGGTTTCTTTGGCTTAGGATATGATTCTTTTGAGATTCATGCATGTTTTATATATTTCTGTGGTTCATTTCTTTATATTATGGAGTCGTATTCCATCACATGGATTTAAGCCTTTTTTTATTGATTCACCAATAGCTGTGCATTGGAGTTCTTTCAAGTTTTTGATTATGAATAAAACGGCTAAGAGCTTTTGATTAGGAGTCTTGAGGTGGACACGAGTCTGTGTTTTCACTTAGATAAATACTACGAGTGGGTAGCGATTATATGATAAGTGCGTGGTAAGTTTTAGGAGAAACTGCTCAGTGTTTTTTTTAAAGTGTCTGTGCCATCGTCCATTTCAACTGTCACTATATGAAATCACAGTTTCTCCATATCTTTGTCAACAGTTGGTATTGTTGGCTTTCAAAAATTTAACCATTCTCATGGGTGTCTTGTGGTATCTTGTTATGGTTTGAATTAGCAACACCCCAATGACCAAGGGTGTTGAACGAACACCTTTTCACGTCCTCAGTTGCCATTTGTGTGTCCCTGTTGTGACGTGCTCATTGTTTTGACTGGGTTGTTTGGGCTCTTATTATAGAGTTCTTAGTATACATTCGGGACACCAGGGGTGTCAGTTACATGATTTCCACGCATTTCCTCCCAAGAGCGGCTTGCTTTTCATTTTCTTAACAGCCTCTTTTGGCAGATTTAAAAAAATTGTGACAAAGTCCTACTTATCGATTTTTCTTTCCTACTTCTTGCTTTATTGTGCCCTATTTAAGAAATCTTTGCTTAATCCAAGGTTTCTAAGATTTTCATCTGTGTTTCCTTCTGTGTTTTATGGTTTTAGCTCTTACATTTAGGTGTGTGATTCATTTTGAGGTAATTTTAGTGTTTCACACGAAGCAAGGATCTTTCCCTTGCACCCCCCCACACACACACATTGCAAGGGGAGCCTCAGCTTCAGCCTTTCTCCGCTGGATTCCTCCCTCGGCACTGCTGATGACTCACAGTTTTATCTCCACATTTACAAACTTGGAGCATATGCACACTTATCCCCTGCCCCCGCCCCCACCCCGCAGCACACTCTTCCGGTCTCTTGTGACCCTGGGGAAGGATGGTGACATGGGGACAGCTTCCCTGCAGTGCCTCAGTCACAGCCTTACTCGTGAAACCCGCTGTGTGTGACCAGCGACCTCTGGGACGTTTTTCCAGGAGCGAGATTGTTGGCTCAAAAAGTAAACAAATATCAAACACAGAAAATGTAAAGAGGCTGCATCCTGTGGACACACCCTCCTCGTGGGCGGGCCGGTGACAGCGTGCTGTGTGACTCCGGCTTGGCTTCCAGCTTTGAGGGCAGGCTCCTCCTCATCCTCACACCGATCCCAGACCTGGAGCCCCTGGCTCGGGGCTACGAGCGCCTTGGACTCTGTGACAGTGGGGGGGCTGGTGCTCCCCGTGGCCTGCCTCCCCCACAGCCCCCTCTTCTTGTCCCGCCCCCGTCTTCTGGGCCCGCCCATCTGTGGCTTATACCTGCTCATTGACACGTCAGAGCACCTCACTGTGCCACCTGTTCACTCCCTCCGTGCCTCACCCTCCCTCCTGCCCCATCCGGCTACTTTCACAGACCCTGGGGGTGCTTTGCGCCCATTGCCATTCTGCAGATTCTTCCAGAAATAGCCCGCACCTCTATGCCAGCACCTTCAGAATGAAGTCACCCTCAGCTCATGTTTCTCGGTCCCTTCGCCTTCCGCTACCTGTTCTAGTCCGGGAGCTTCTTTCTCACAGGTGGTGGGGCATCGTGAGCCTCATATCCGGGCGGGCACCCTTCCCCGGGACCGTGTCCAGAGACGCTGAGACAGCGCGCTGGACAACGGGGACCTGACATGGGGCCACCGACTGGCCACAGATGAGGTCGCAGCTCGGGGAGGGGCGTAGCCGTCCCTCCCGTGAGGCCCAGGCGGCCTCCTCTGCCCTCCCAGGACCCCCAGGCGACCTTCAAGGCCGCAGCAGGAAAGATTAGGCCCCTGGGGATCTGGGGCTTTCCTCGTGCTCCCTGCCCCAGGTTCCCTTGTCCCAAGGGTGGCACTGCTGCTCACTGTGCCTCCTCCAGCCCTCAAGCATTCCTCTCCACACCTGGTGGAAGCATCTGGAAAGGCTGCATTCTGCTGGGTTCATGGGCAGCAAGGGTCAGTGCCTCCTGCTGCTTCCAGACGTACCTGCTGCGGTGTGTCTGACGCCTCCACTCACGCTCTGCCGGGGTACCTGGGCTGGGCCCCAATGTCAGAGCTGCAGGGGATTCCCTGTGATGCGTGGCTAGTGCATCCCTCAAGGCTGGTGCACCTCGAAACCCCAGTCACATCCCACCCTCTCAGAAAGGCCGCCCCGACCGTCCCGGCCCCTGGGACACCTTCAGCGACACGTCCCTAGCTACACACCTGCATGTGGTCCCCGTGCCGGGGCCATACCGAACCCCAGTGAGTGTCCGCGAGTGCGCACGCTGCGGAGGGGTGTGGCTTCTGGTTCCGAGTCCGGTCGCGGTGGCCGGGAGAGCCGCCGGCTGAGCCCCGCTGCGCCCCTGTCCCGCAGGGGCTGTACAAGGCGGACGAGCGCTTCGGCCCGGGCGTCGAGACCTACCCCGACGGCAGCCAGGACGTGGGGCTGTGGTTCCGGCAGCACCTGGTCAGGCTGTGCATGGACATTCCCGGCAGCTTCTCCATGCGCAGCTACCCCGAGTTCGCGGGCTTCCTGCAGCGCTCCGCGGCGAGGATCAGCCTGTCGGACGACGAGACCATGCGGTGGGACCTGCAGGAGGAGCGGGACCCCTTCTTCTACGACTACAAGCGGTTCCTGCTGGACGACAGGCTGACCACGCCCCCGGAAATGTACCTGTACTCCACCGACAACGCCCACCTGCCCATGACGCGCTCGCTGCGCGAGGACCTGGACGCCTGGATCTTCCGGGAGGACATTCCTCCGTTCGTGGAGGACGGAGAGCCCTGGTTCGTCAAGAACGAGACCCCGTTACTGGTCAAAATCCAGAAGCAGACTTACAAGTTCAGGTACTGGGCGGGGCTGACTCGGGGACGCTCCTCCGCGGACAGCCCCGCGCCTGGCTCAGTGGCCCTGGGTGGTCGTCAGGTTGACGTAAACCGGCCCCTCTTTTCCACTGGACGGACACGCCCCCCCACCCGCGCCCCATGATGGAGGGGAGGGCAAGCCGGGCGGGACGTGCGCCCTGAGTGCGGGAGGGCCGCAGGGAGCCAGGCGGGGCGTGGGGTCCCAGGGTCCCGCTGGCCGGCCCTGGGGAAGGGGTGCGGCGGCAGGCGCTCGGTGAGCGAGGAGGCGGGGCGGGCCGCGCGTGGCGGGGGCCGGGGCGGCGCGGGCCGGGGGCGCGGTGTGGAGTCTGCTGAACTCAGGAGCCCGCGGGGCTGTGTTCTGGCTCTGGGACCCCGGGTCCCTCCGCGCAGGTCGGAGCCAGTGACCCTGCTCGGCAGGCTCATGTCCCTGTGCATGGGGTCCACACTGAGAGAGAGACTGTCACCACCGTGACGTCTTCATACAGGTTTGGCCAGAGAGCCCCGGTGGACAGCAGGGCAGGAGCGGGCTGCGGCTGGGAGGGCTCTGGCTTCCCCAGACATGGCTGGGCAGACACAGATGCTCAGCTGGTCTCCAGGGGCACACCCCACGCCCGCAGCCCTGGGGACATAAGCAGTCACCAAGGGAAAACTGGTTTTTTAAAGTTAATTTTCAAGAATATTTTAATCTCTTCCTTAAACTTTATCTTAAGATGTTAGTCACCTATTTTATAATGCATGTTTTATGGGCACAAGTGGCTACTTATGCATCCATCCATCCACCCATCCACCCATCCACCAACCCACCCACCCACCTATTTACCCATCCACCATTCACTCATCTGTCCTTCAGTTCATAACCCATCTACCCATCAAACCATCCACCCATGGGCCCATCCATTCATTCAGTTCATCCATCTATCCATCCTTCTATCCACCCATTTATCCATCCACCCATCTATCCACCTATCCATCTGTTCATTCATTTATCTGTCCACCCATCCATTCATCCATCCACTCATAAATGACCCATCTTCCTGTACATCTGTCTATCCGTCCACCCATCCGTCTGTCCATCTGTCCGTCCATCCGTCCATCGATCCACATGTCATGCACACATCAGCTGAGCCTGTCATTGCTGATGGCTGTTGGCACACAAGCTACCACGGAACTATTTTTTGACTGTGATGACGGCCGTGTGCACACGGGAGGCTTTGGTGCGCGTGGTGAACGGGCCATGGGACTTGCACGCTCTCTGCTCACGCAGGAGAGTGAGTGAGCGGAGGTGGAATGCGGGCGCTGGGTGCCCAGTGCCAGGCCCGTGAGCGTGCCTGGCCGGGAAGGCACAGCCGCTTGTGCAGCATGCATGGAGGAGGGATCAGTTCCGGGCACACGGGGTCTCCTGCAGCCATTTCCGCCCGGGGCCGGCGCTGAGCCCATTCACCCGCGGGCGGCACATCCCACCACTGCACGCTGACCACCTCCAGCCGCAGTGCAGCCCCCAGGGCTCGGGGGGAGGGGACAGAAGAGGCCGTGGGGGGGGGACCAGGAGGGGGAGTGTGGGGGCAGGGCCCGGGGCGGCGCCCTCGGTGGCCGGTGTCAGTCCCCAGCCCTCTGACCCCACAGAGGCGCCCTGTGTCGCCAGGAACAAGAAGGCGCATGTGAGCTGGAAGATGGGCACCATCCTGGAGGGCAGCCGGCGCGGCTTCGGCAGCCGCGGCCCCAAGGAGCGGCTGTCGCGGGAGCTGATCCTGAAGGCCAAGGAGGGGAACTACGACTGGGTGCACGGTGTGCTCAGGGACGACCTCGCCAGCCCCAACGTGGCCGACGCGCGGGGCTACAGCGTGCTGGCCGCAGCCGCCGTGAGCCCCTCCCCGGTGTGGCGGGCAGGAGCGCCGAGCCTCCGGGGCCCCGGGTGGCGGAGCCCCAAGTGCGTGGGGGCCCTGCCTTCTCCCCCGCGTGAGGCCACCGCCCTGCCAGCCCCTTAGTGGGGCGTAAGGGTCAAGTGGAAAAGACGGGCAGAGGCACGCTGGTCTTCTTGGCCTTGGTCACATGATCGACGTCCCTTTGCCAAGACAAACAGGAGCTCGCGTCACCACCTCCGAATTCCACCCCGGTGCTGGCTCCCGTGTGGGCGTCAGGGGCCCCTCTTGCCTCCTGCGGAGGGCACCGGCCGTGCTCTGAGTCTGGCCTCGCCCCCCAGGTCCACTGTCACACCGACATCGTCAACCTGCTGCTGGACAGCGGGGCCGACGTGAACCAGTGCTCGGACGAGGGCCTCACGCCGCTCAGCATGTGCTTCCTGCTGCACTACCCGAGCAGCGCCTTCCAGCGCAACGTCGCCGAGCGGACGGTGCCCCGGCCCCAGGTCAGCCGCGGGCCCCGCCGCCTCTGCACCCCCGCCGCCCGCCCCTCTGTCCCGCTGCCCAGCTGCCCCCGGCCCCCGCCCCGCAGGCGCCAGGCTCGGAGGGGCTGGCACGGCGGCAAGGCAGGAACAGAGCCACGCACGCACGGGGACAGAGACAGGGCCACGCGGGCACGGGGACAGGGCCACGTGTGCACGGGGACAGGGCCACGTGCACAGGGACAGGGCCACACGCACGGGGACAGGGCCACGCGTGCACAGGGACAGGGCCACACGCACGGGGACAGAGACAGGGCCACGTGTGCACGGGGACAGGGCCACGCATGCACAGGGACAGAGCCACGCTCACGGGGACAGGGCCACGCGCACGGGGACAGGGCCACGCACACGGGGACAGGACCACGTGTGCACTGAGGCTCTCTGAGCTCGTCGCTGGGACGCCGAGGGCCGCGTGTCTTTGGGAGCCGCCTGCACAGCGGTTGGGGCCCCGAGAGTCTCCTGGAGGTCCCCAGAAAGGGGGTCCGTGGGGGAGGCCTGACACTGCCTGTCGTGGGCAGGCGCCGGCTCGAGGCCTTGCTCCTGCCGCGGTGTCCGCTGCCGTCGCCACCGGCGGGCGTCCGCTGGGATGGTGTGTGTGTGTCCAGGCGGGCAGGGGCCTGGGACGGTGTGTGTGAGTCCAGGCGGGCAGGGGGCTGGGACGGTGTGTGTGTCCAGGCGGGCGTCCGCTGGGACGGTGTGTGTGAGTCCAGGCGGGCAGGGGGCTGGGACGGTGTGTGTGTCCAGGCGGGCGTCCGCTGGGACGGTGTGTGTGAGTCCAGGCGGGCAGGGGGCTGGGACGGTGTGTGTGTCCAGGCGGGCAGGGGCTGGGACGGTGTGTGTGTGTCCAGGCGGGCAGGGGCTGGGACGGTGTGTGCGTGTCCAGGCGGGCAGGGGCTGGGACGGTGTGTGTGTGTCCAGGCGGGCAGGGGCTGCACCGCCGAGGTGTGTGTGTGTCCAGGCGGGCAGGGCCTGGGACGGTGTGTGTGTCCAGGCGGGCAGGGGCTGCACCGCCGAGGTGTGTGCGAGGTGCGAGTGCCACGGTGGTGTTCGCACACGACGAGGTCGCCCGATGACACGTTTCTCAGGACGTGTCCCTGTTGTTGAGTGGCATGCAGCTGTCCCCAGAAGTGGGATCACGGGTCACATGTTCACCTCCGTCCCATCGGCTGAGGAACCTCCACACTGTCCCCTGCTCGGCGGTGGCACCGTCCTACGCTCCCGCCCCCACTCCAGTCGAGGCCGGAGGAGAAGTCACAGTGCAGGGCCAGCCCTCTGCCTCGCGGGGCAGACATGGCGTCCGCGTCCCTGCGGGTAGGGGGCCGCACCCGCAGGGGGCGCCTCCAGCCCTGGGCGGCAGACCCTGGACCTTGCCTGCCAGCCGCGCGAGGCTGGGCCAGGCCCGGCGCCGACGTCCCCACGGAAGCCTTCGGAGGGGCTAGTGGTTTCCTCCGACGGTGGCCTGGTGGCCCTCCTGTGTGGCGTGGCGGGTGACTTCAACCTGGAAAAGCCCCTGGTCCCTCTCGGCTCCTCCTGGAGTCCAGTCTCTGGAACCTCTGTCTTGAGAAAAGGCTTTTGTACCGACCCGGCCTTTGCCCCCCGCCCAGGGCAGCCCCCGAGGGCGGCTCCTCGGGTTCCCACTCGGCCTGTCTCCGTTTCTCAAGTTCAGCTCCTGGCTGGGACCTCGGAGGCCCCAAGCCTGAGCGTGTGGCGAGAGGAGCCGTGGAGGGCTGGCCCTGTGTGCAGGGGGAGCTGGCCCACGGCTTCCGTCCCGCGAGGGCCGCCGTGGCCCCTGATCGTCAGGCCCGGGGCCGCCTCGTTTCCCCTTCGCCCGAGCCCTGACGCCCCGCGGCACAGGCCTGCAGACCTCCGCAGTGGTCAGTGACTGACGAGGACGCGGCCGGCACCCGGGGGCGGGGGGTTTGGAGCCCCAGGCTGTGGCCTCCACTTCGTTTTCGTAGCGGCATCGAAGTGTGTCTGGCTGGCGAGCACTCGCTGTTTCTCTTAGAAGTTGCTCACTTACAAGAATGACCGGCTTTCGAGGTTGAAGGTGACCCCGTTGGCAGAGGGAGCGGCCGCTCTTGTCCTCGGCGCTGAGTCCCCTTCGGCGGGAGCTTCGGGGACTGGGCGGGACTGGTTCTTTCCCACGGCGCCCCCAAGCTGGGATGCAGGCAAGGCCTCGGGCGTGGGTGCCTGGAGCCAGCGCGGGGAGGAGCGGGGTGGGGGGCCGGCCAGGGAGCACCCCATCCTGGGAGGGCCGGTGCTGATTGTCCTTGGGCGGGGACCCAGGAGGATCCTATTTCACTATAAGTTAATTCCTTCGTGGCAAAGGAATCGGGTCCGTAAGGACTTTTAATTCTGTACTCGAGGTTCTTATAAAAATCGCTCCCTTATTTTGTTTTTAAACTTTTTATTCTGAAAAATATTAGCTATACGCACACAGAACAGTGCACTGAGCTTGTGCAGGCCGTCACCCCGACGGGTCCGAGGTGGCTCGCCTCTCCTCCTCTGCAGCCCACCCTGACCCCACACTGGGCTACTCTTGAGTGGAGCCCCCAGCAGGTGGCCTGGGCCTCACTGAGGCCCATGCGTGTCTCCTCGGACAAAGACACACCCTTCTCGTTTTAAACATAACCACAGGCTTTGTTATCTCAGCTGAAGAGTCAGCCGGCCGCTTCTTCATGACCGCTGGAGGGCTGTGGGTGCCATTTCTGCCGCTCGCTCTCAGATACCCACCAGGGTGGATTTGGCGGATCCACACTCCCCCAAGTGAAGACGAAGGTCACGCCTCCTCCAGCCTGGGTCCATGCCTGGGAGAAGCTGGCCGTCTCTCCTCCCCGCAGGGACAGGGCCTGTAGGGCGTGTGGGGCGCCCGGAGTGGGCCGTCTGTGCAGACAAAGCCGTGTGGACCGGCCTCCCCTTCGTACCCGCTGTGGCTGGTTCGTGTCACGGGGCTGGAGGTGCCCAGGACGGAGGCTCCTGGGCCTGCGAAACCTTAACCATGTGCCGTCTGGCCCTTTACCGAAATGTCAGTCCCAGAAGAGGAGCTGGCCCACCCAGCACCTCTGCCCCAGTGGGTCTGGGGCGGGGCCCAGGATGCAGCCTGCTGGCGACACTGACCCCGGCCCAGGGGCCACACTGGAGAAGAGAGGCCGTGGGGCCGAGTTGGGGACGGAGGGCAGGGCCACAGGGAGCCCATGGGGGCCCTGCTTGTGACCTCAGTCTCTCTAGGAGACACCGAGGGAACGTAACAGGCGGAGTTAACGCTAATAGTGCGCTCTGCCTACGCTGGGCACCCTCGGTGTGTCGCCGCGTGTGCAGCCAGCGTGCCCGCCACGAGCGACGTTGTAGTCTTTCTCTGGCGTCTCACACTTCCGTGTGCCCGGCACTCGCGCCGCCCCGTTCTGTGCTGGCCACGGGGTCCGCGGGGTCCACGGGGCTGGCGGCCACCGCGTGGCTCGGCTTTCTGCACGGTTTGGGAAGGCCCGGGGCGTTGTCAGCCTCGGGCCCTGGAGGCTGCTCTCCGCCGTGGGCGCTGGGCCTTGCCAAGGAAGGTGTTTAACGGGGTCATCGCTCTAATTTGTTTGATGGGTTGTCACTCTAATTTTTTTGTCCTTGTAATGGCATTTTTTTTTTTTTTGTACTTTCCAAAGGAAGGCCCCAAGCTCTCAATAGCGCGAAACCGTTTCCTCTCATTCTACAAATCAGACTCCATCTTCTTCGAATTGGCGCACGCCCGAGGCAGCCAGGACCTGAAGCTGCGGCCCGCTGCCGCCGCCGGCAGCCAGGAGTCCGTCCACCCGCGGGCCAGCCTCCACAAGCCCACGTCGCCGAGGGCCAGCGTGGGCGACCTGGGCAAGGTGGAGAAGGGGCCAGACGACGTGTCGGGGAACGTGGACAGGTGCACGCTGTGCAGCAACGAGACGAACTTCGAGTCCAACATGTCTGTGCTCAGCTTCTCCATCGCCCTGTCCCGTGACATGCTGGAGAAGAGCGCCAGGACCCACAGCATGCTCAAGGGCCCCTCCTTCGGCGACAGCAGCTCCGACAAGGGGACCATGAGGCAGATGGCGCTGTCCATGATCGAGTAGGTGGCCGGCACCGCCCACCCGCCCCCCGGGAGGGCATTCCAGAGCCGCGGTCAGCCCTTCCCTGCCTCGTCTCCGCGGGGTCTCGGGGTGGCCTCGTCTGCCGGCCCCGTGCTGGGGCCTGGCTCCAGCATGTGAGGGACGGGCAGTGGGGAGTCCGGGAACTGTGCCCCAGACTGGCACACGGGCGGTGGGGACTGACGCCCGCTCACGCATGCGCACGCTCGCCCCCACAGGCTGCAGTGGGGGGTTTCGTGGGGGGCGCACTCCTCCGATGGCTCGAGCTGCACACGGCATCACTGTCCTCTCCCCATGGGCCAGTGTGTCACCCGTCTTCCGAGCATAGCCCGCCTGTCGCTTTAAGGGGCAGCCGGCAGGGTGTGTGGCCAGGGACGACGTCCCAGCCTTCAAGGGGAAACTAGGGTTTTGGAGCATTTGCATCCACCACGTACCGTCTACGCCACGTGTCACCCTCGGGACCATCTCGGTGAGGCAGCTCTGTCCACACGACCAGGTCGTGACGTCACAGGCGCTCTCGGGGTTGGTCCCTCACGGTGCGGGGCTCTGGTGCAGCTAGGTGTGCAGTCTTCATAAAAACGTTTTACGTTAACATGCAGTGGTTTTGTTACTGCTACTTAGTAAATGTATAAGTATTTTGAAAAAGTTGTAGTTTTCATTTATGACACGGTAGACACAAATGGTTAGAACCCACATAAACAAACGCCCTGTGGGGCCCTCAAAGATTTTAGGAGTGGGAAGGGGTCCTAGAGCATGAAGTCCGAGAAGCTCTGCTCTGCCGGACCCGGCCTCACCACCACGTCCGGCCCGCCCCGCCCGGTTTTGTGCTGGCAGCGGACTGGACCACCCGCCCCCTGCCCGCTCCCTCAGCTACCCTCGCCACGGCCGCTGTCCTCCCTGACCTGCCCCCTGCCCGGGAGCGTGGCCGCAGGTCTCGGCACAGCGGGACCACCCCCCCGAGCCACCTCTGTACGCCCTACAAGAGGTGTGTGTGACCACGTCTCTGCCGGCGTGTGTGCCCATGTGTGTGCATGTGTGCCTGTGCATGCCTGCTGTGTGTGGTGTCTGCATATGTGTGCATGCGCATATTACGTATGTGTGTGCATGCCTGCTGTGTGATGTGTGACTGTGTCTAGTGTGTGGTATGAGTTTATGTATGTGTGCATATCGGTTATGTCTCATATGTTTGTGTCTTTGTGTATGTGTGTATGTGTGCATGTCTGCTGTGTGTGTTTGTGTGTATGTGTGTGGATGTCTGGTGTGTGTGATTGTATATCTTTGTGTATGTGTGTGTATGTCTGGGTGTATCTGTGTGTATGTGTACATGTCTGTGTATGTGTCTGCGTGTGCCTGTATGGGTTGTCTGTGTGTACGTGTGCATGTCTGTGTGTGTGTGCATGTGTGTGCATAGCTGTTGTGTGTGATTATATTTGTGTATGTGTGTGCCTGTCTGGGTGTGTCTGTGTGTATGTGTGTGCCTGTCTGGGTGTGTCTGTGTGTACGTGTGTGCCTGTCTGGGTGTGTCTGTGTGTGCATGTCTGTGTGTATGTGTACATGTCTGTGTGTCTGCGTGTGCCTGTCTGGGTTGTCTGTGTGTACGTGTGCATGTCTGTGTGTGTGCATGTGTGTGCATAGCGGTTGTGTGTGGTACAGCCTGGTGCCCTCAGCATTCCAGGTGCTCTGCGTCACCACCTCACGGCCACCCCAGGAGGGAGGGCTGGTCCACACCCCACACCCCATCTCAGACAACCTCGGCGAGGCTAGCGACCGCAGGGCTGAGCCAGGCAGGGCCGCAGCAGGGCTGCGCTTAGCCGGGCCGGCCGGCTTGGGGTGTTTTGGTGACGGACAGGTCGCCCTGTTGGCAGGAAGGGGCGGAGGTCCTGAGGAGGCAGGAGCTGAGGGTAGTGTCCCTGAGCATCTTGCACGGGGGAGCACCGGTCCAGCCGGGCGCTGTCCAGGCAGCCGTCTGTGCCTCTCCAGCCTGTGACCACGCCATCTGATCCTCCTAGGAGCAGAAACAGGTGGCAGACCATCAACCTGCTGCTGCACCGAGGCGCGGACCCCAACCTGTGCTGCGTCCCCATGCAGGTGCTGTTCTTCGCCGTGAAGGCGGGGGACGTGGACGGGGTGAAGCTGCTGCTGGAGAAGGGCGCCAGGACTGACATCCAGTTTCCCCCCGAGGTAGGGCGCTGGGCCGGGCCCCGTGCGGGGGGCCGGGCACGGGGCACGCTGCAGCCCGCCGCTCGTGCTGCGAGATCGGAGCTCTGGCTTGGAAGGTGCCGGCGCCCTCCTGCTGTCTCCGTCCGTCTGAGCGCTGCCCCCGGTCCGGAGGCTTCCGTCATGGTCACACAGTGTCGACGCTGCAGACTCTGGCTCCGGCCCACCCTTGGTGGCAGGCGGGTCTCTAGTTCCTTCTCTTCTGAGTATAAGGGCGAGTGGTGCAGGAAAGTAGAGTTTTTGTGAGACCAGTCACAATAACTTCCTCAGTTTACTGATTAGACTCCATCTTTGAAACTAAGTCTATAGCCTTTAAACTCAGCATAAACATCGCTCTTTCATCCACCCAGTCACCTACCCTCCCATCCACCCACCTGCCCATCCGTCCACCCATCATCCATCCATCCATCCATCCATCCATCCATCCATCCATCTACCCATCCATCCACCCACCCAACCCATCCACCCACCTACCCTCCCATCTACTCACCTGTCCATCCATCCATCCACCCATCCACCCATACATCCATCCATCTACCCATCCACCCATATATCCATTCATCCATCCATCCATCCATCGTCCATCCATCCATCCATCCATCCATCCATCATCCATCCATCCATCCATCCATCCATCCATCATCCATCCATCCACCCACCCTTCCACCCACCCATCTACCCACCCACCTCTAACTGAGAATCTGTTGTTTTCTTTCATCTCTCAAGTGGAAGTTCTGCTTCGGCGAGGTGACACCCAGCATTGCACAGGTGCCGGCAGGCTGCCCGCCGCCCCGGCATGGTGGGCCGATGCCAGTGGTTTCTGGGAGTCCCTCCAGCCCTTCTCCGAGGGCCCCTTCTGTTTCCGGGGGTCCTGCCTTGAGAGTCCTCCAGCTTGGCCCGAGGGGCACTGTGTGCTCCCGGCCGGGTCCCCCGACCGTCTCCATGTGGCCGGCGCTGACTGACCACCGCCCAGAGACTCAGCGATGGCTGGAGGGCTGCCGGGGGTGGAGGACAGGCCTGGGGCAGGGCCTGGCGTCAGGAGCTGCCCGGCCACCTGTGTGGGGGCATGTGGACAGTGGCCTGGCGGGGAGGATAGGGGCTTTCCTAGAGGAGGGCAGCGACAGCCGGCCGCCCCCCCCCCAGCATGCGCTGCCGGCTGCAGCCCTGGCAGGCAGTGTCTTCTGCGTCGGCACCCGCCCGCGGCCCGCATGGGCACCTCGTTGTCCTGCACGTCACAGCGGGGCTGTGGGAACCCCGGGCCCAGCGGGGGAACCCCGACGGCACAGGCCCTCGCGCTGGGGGGCCGCTCACCCCCGCCTGCACTTCCCCGGCAGCGGGGGGCCCTGACCCCCCTCCACATTGCGGCGGCCCTGCCCGGGGAGGCGGGCGTCAGGATCACGGAGCTGCTGCTCCACGCCGTCACGGACGTGGACGCCAGGGCGGCCGACCAGGACGACGTGCACAGACTGGGCAAGGTGCGCCCTCTGCCACTCGGGGCGGCGGGCGCTGGGGCCCCGTGGCACCCCGTAGACAGCGTCCTCCAGTTCACAATCTCACTGTTACGTCACCTGTCCCCAATGAGGTCGATCTGGGTGCCCCAAACCAGCCTGGATCCAGGGCAGCCTGTGCACACTTGGCCGTGCGAGGGGCCCTCATGGGTGCTGGGCGGCTCGGGGCACACTCGGAGGATGCGCCGGGGGGTGTCGCGGGTCTGCTGCAGACCCGCAGTCCGGGGAGGAAGGCCACGCGCTGCCCCGTAGGCACACCGTGTGTGAGCTCGCCCCTGCGGGGGCTTCCGGCCCAGCCTGGCGGGGCAGGGGGCGGGTTCTGGGCATTTGGGGGAGGGACTTGGGGACCAGGACCTGAGCCCTCGGTCTGCACACAGCTAGACCTGTTGCCTTCAAGCCTGAAGCTCAACAACGAGGCAGGCCCGCCCAGAATCTACTACAGCGATCACACGTCTGTCCCCAAGGAGGGGGGCCGGACGGCTCTGCACGTGGCTTGTGAGCGGGAGGACAACCACAAGGTGGGCCGGGCCTCCCGGGCTGGACGGGAGCGATGTGCACGTGTGTGCCCGGGGCGTGCACACAGGAGCGCGTGTGCAGGGCTGTGCATGTGTGTGCTGCGTGCGTGTGTGCATGTACCTGTGTGTGAGAGCACGTCTGTGTGTGAGCTCGTACAGTTGATCACCACATGCATGAATGTGTGTGCATGTGAGTGCGCACGTGGGTGTGCTCGGGGGTGCACGTGCACATCGTGTGCATGCGAGTGTGCGCACATGGGTGTGCTTGGGGGATGCATGCACACCTGTGTGCATGTCGTGTGTCTGGTGTGCTGGGGGCAGGGCCGTGAGTCAACAGCCCTGGCAGGGACCGGGCTAGGTTTGGGCGTCCCGCCGAGGCCACCCGGCCTAGTGGGTTTCAGAGTGGACGGGGTGGTGACCCCCGCAGGAATAGAATGCACTAGGTTGAAACAGAACGGGACTGTCAGAGGCGTTGCACGGGGCCGTGTGTCGAAGCGTGTGCCAGCGTGTTTTAGGGACACACGTCCGCACAGGCCTGCGTACGCGTGGGCCACTTTCTCAGTATGGGACCTGGTCGTACACATTTGGGCGTGGCTGGCCTGGGCTGTCGCCATCCTGCAGAGCCGTGGGCTGTGGCCCTCGGCCCTCCGGCCTGCAGCGCTGCCCACGTCAGCCCCGGGGCTTAGTTCCTGGTGAGAGGAAGGCCAGCGGCCAGGGCGGGTCCTGGGGAAATGGGGGCCGGGCCTTGGCTTCGTGGTGTAGTGACCAGTGCAGCCCAGGCCAGTACACTGGTGAGCACATAGTAAGCCGAGCCTCAGTTTACCCTCCCGTGAAATGACAACAACAGCCAGCTTCACGGGGCGGTGGCCCGGGCATCGTGCCACTGCACATGCACAGGTGACGATCTCCCGTCCTGCCCCAGGGAGGTGGGGTCACCCACCGGGACCCCTCTTGTCCAAATCTCCTTGGGCCTGGGCCACCGCCCTGACCAGAACCTTCCGAGGGGAGCCGTGAGCCTGCCCCGGGAATGGCACGGCGAGGCCCCGAGAGGCAGGCCGGCCAAGGCCCGGCCGGGGAGCGCGAGGCCTGGCTCTGACGCGGGCTTTCCGGCTCACACACCTGTGTCCCTCGTTCGGCGGTGGACTCGGACAGCTGAGGGGAAGCGAAGCTAGGAGACACTAGAGGTGACGGCATCGTCAAGCCAGGACAGAGCCAGTGGCAAGTCCAGCGCTGGGGGACAGGCTGAACAGGCCGGCCATCGCATCTGCATTCCAGTGGGGGGGGGGAGAGGCAGGAGCTTCCCCAGGAGCCCCTCAGCACACCCAGCAGGCACAGCCTTGGCCCTGCCAGGAGGCCTGGAGGGCGGCCCAGCCAGCCACGGCACCCCCGTCTCGGGCGGACAGGGGGAGGGGTTTCAGCAGAGCACTCAGCGTCAGAGCCGGGCCAGAGCAGGGCCGTGGTGGGGACGGAAGCCGCCAAGGGGGGCCCCCTGTGAGCACATCTGGGGGAGGAGGGTGAAGACGGGTCCCTGGGAGAAGGGTGGGGAGGGGGTGTGAGCGGGACTTGCTCCTTTCGGCCTAGCCACACTTCCTTCACATGGTGTGTCCTGAAGGGCGGCGGTCCCCAACCTTGGAACCAGGGACTGGGGTTCCTGTGAGCATCTAACGCCCGAGGATCTGAGGCGGAGCTGAGGCGGTGATGCCGGCGCTGGGGAGCGGCTGCAGATGCAGACGGCTCTTCGCTCCCTTGCCCGCCGCTCGCCTCCTGCTGTGTGGCCTGCTTCCTAACAGGCCAGGACTGGTACCGGTCCGCGGCCCAGGCCTTGGGGACCCCTCTGTAGGGTCCCTGAGCCCGGGGGCAGGATGTCCACAGGCCGTACCTGCTCTGTGCCCGGCTCTGCTGTGCTGGGCCATGTGGTCCTGACTCGCCCTCACAGTCTGGAAAACGAGCTTTAAATCCGTCGACGCGCCCCTCGTCCCTCCTATTTTCCGTGGGAAACGATG